>JAOTOM010004125.1:0-226480 GCA_034440615.1 Ashinkailepas kermadecensis
ATAGTATTCACATGCAGCTAGACACCAACAGTGCGTTCAGTTTGCCGCGGGTCCCCCACGCCACCTTTGTGATAGCTATTGAGGCGAGCAGGGTGACGAGCAAAAGGATGCTTTAGCCATGTGGATAGTTCGGCGTGCCTGCGCAACAGAGTGGACGCTTCCGGCGCGACTACGGCCGGCGCTTTTGCAGACCGTGACGACCCGTCACGTGACCGTGACGTCCCGTCACGTGACCGTGACGCTCTGAGCTCACAGAGCGCATGTCTGGCGAGCTGGCGGGCAGCTGGGCAACGGCGCGACCAGGCGTGGCGCCGGATCCGGCCGACACGGCGCGACCTGATCGGCACAGTCCCGCGCCGGCCACAGTCGGCCCTTGGAGCGGCACCTCCGACCCTTGGAGCGGTACCTCCGGCCCCTGGAGCGGTACCTCCGGCCCTTGGAGCGGTACCTCCGGCCCCTGGAGCGGTACCTCCGGCCCTTGGAGCGGCACCTCCGGCCCTTGGAGCGGTACCTCCGGCCCTTGGAGCGGCACCTCCGACCCCTGGAGCGGTACCTCCGGCCCGCCGAGTCGCGACGTCGGTCTTCCGAACACCGCCGCCGGCCATTGGAGCCCTATCGGCGGTCCTACGGGCAGCGCCGCCGGTGCTCACGGCCCCGTCGGCGGTCGTTTCGAGTCGTGCCAGCAGGGCTTTGTTCGAGTCGCGCCGGCGACAACTTCGCCGTCGGTCACTGCTCCCCGCCCCCCCGCGCCGACGTCGCCAGGGTTAACGACGACATTACACGGCCGTCGGCGGACAATGTACTGCGGCACTACATCAGCTGAGTCGGCGACGGTGCTGCACCAAAGCTGTGATTAGCCAGCGGCGACTCTGCCGTCGCCGGCGAGCGTCGGCGGTCGGCTCGGCTCGACGGGCGACAGTTCACCCACGTGCCAGCCGTGATGCGGCCGCCGGTCGTAGCAGCTCGGGCACCAACTTCTGAATCAACTCGACATCACGGCGCACGTTGTTCGTTAGTGCCGAGGGATCGAGCGATGGGCCACGTGACAGGGCAAAGCCCGCTGTATAACCTATGCAGTTGATGCGCCCCTAAACCCAAATAACGACAGGGCAAAGCCTTTGTGCGGCGCTGGCACGACCCACCGACCGGTAGTCGTCGATTAAATGGTGCGTGCTCCACGCCCACCATCCTACACCAATGACAATGGCAGTCAAGCACGATTTGCCGGACTCGGATTCGCCATGAATTAATTCTCCCCTCCTTCGCTCGACGCTGACTGAATTAAGTACGTTAGCCCGGGGAATGCTGTGCAATGCAAGTGACCAGGAGGGATCCCATGTTTCCCGCCATAGCCAGGGTGCAGACGCCTGTGATGCGGGTGGTATCTGATGATCGAGGTCTTTGTGTAGAGAAATAACAATTATGTGCATTGTGGTGCCACCGATAGCATCCCATGCAAGCAACACACACCAGCTCATGACTACGTAAAACAGCTGCTGACAACGCGCCGGATATGTTCATGCATTCGAACGGGATGACTCCAAAACATGAAATGGGCCGCTTTTCTCGCAGTGTGTATGGAGGTAACAGTAACCCCAGACACACGACACTTGCAAGCGCCTGGTGCGCGACATAGGCTTCAAAGTTCAGTCGGCACTACTGCCATTGAGTCGAACAAACAACCACACATCCACAACAACACACAAACATCAACAAACAACAACAAATAAACATCCACGCCGAGAAGTTTGGGCACTCGGCGGGGACATGCCCATTTTGTGGGTTCCGTGGACGTCGGATACTGGTGACACGCAGCGAGGCCTTGCCTTCGGGCTGAATTTGTGGCCGCAGGTTAGGCGCAGACCATGTTCGTGAGTCAATTCTGCGAGGGGCACTGGCCACCCAGCCTTCACCCCGCGGCCCGGCAGACACCAGTTGGCGCCGTCTCTTGCGCATGAGACAGCCGAAGAAATATCTGGTCTGGATCACGTGTAGGCCGAGGACCACGCGTGGCACTTTAGTACCAGTTGCGGCAGTGGCGCAACCAGGATTTCAGTTCGGGGGCACGGTTGGAGAGGGGCCCTCGCAAGCGGGCCCCCTCATGTTTTTAAAAAGTCTGCGGAAAACATGCACTTACTTTGAGCGGGCCCCTATGTTTGTAAAAACTAAAACGAGGCGGGCCCCAGGTAAAAGCGGGCCCCTGGTTCTAAGCGGGCTATTGGTTCAATGCGGGCCCCTGGATCAAAGTGGGCCCGGTTCGAAGCGGGCCCCTGGTTCCAGAGAGCCCCTGGTTCAAGACAGGGCCCCAGGTTGAAGCGGGCCCCTGGTTCTAAGCGGGCTATTGGTTCAATGGGGCCCCTGAATCAAAATGGGCCCCGGTTCGAGGCGGGCCCTGGTTTAAACGGGCCCCCAGATTTTCAGTTGGTTCAAAGGGCCCCTGATTCGAGCCACAGATCCGCTTCGCGGGCCCCAGCCAGGGCTCTGGTGGGTGGCCCACTCCGAGCCAGGGGCCCGCTTCGCGGGCCCCTGGCTCGACCGGGCCCCAAAATTTCGGGGGGCCATGGCCCCCCTGGTTGCGCTAGTGAGTTGCGGGTCAGGGGTGGCCAGAGATTCTCCTTGGGGAGGGGAGGAGGTCTCATCAGGGGGCCGCCACTTCCTAAGAGAGGCATCGCTGTCGTTCCTAGAGGCGTCAAGGCATGGGGGGGGGACACCGATTCCTTCGATCGAGGGGAGGGTGGGAGTGCCCCAGTGCCATGTGGATCCGCACCTGGCCGGGGCAGATGCGTCACCAAGTTTGGCAAACTCCAAAGCAGCCCCATGGAAGACCATCCTCCATCGCTAGGCCGTACCTGGTGACGTCAGCGCGCCGGTCCATGTTGACAGGTGTCAGTGGGACAACGATAAACGCTTCCGCACTCGAGCTGCGAGGCCGAGATGATGATGTCACCTCCAAGGACGGAGATAACTGTGACCAATCTGCAAAACAGAGCAACGTGTGGTCACACCCAGGCCCCATGAAGTACGCTAGAGTGCCGTGCAAGCATTCGGGTGCCGAAACACCCACAAAGCACACAAATTCTCCGCCTGCGGTTGGCATTGAAGCGGCTCTGCGCCGGAATCGACGGATCGGCGAAAAACTCGGCGCCGAGCTAGCCCTTTGTGTGGTGACGGAGCGTAAAAGGCGGCGACCACAAAGCAGCTGGGTCTCGACACGGCGCCAGCGGGCTTCGCTTCGCCACGCAGCGTCACGTGCCGCGAACTGTAGCCGCGCGTGACGGCCGACTCCACAGGGCCGTGTCGCATCAACATCTGACCAAATACCGTCCCCGTCACGAGAGTACACCGAGCCGTGTCACACCGAGACTACGCCGAGTCGTGTGCAATCGTCACCGTGCAGCCATCTCCGCCAGACACTCGGGTATCGCGGCGACGAGGCGGCACGAACTCGGCGGAACCTTGGTTCCGCGGTCGCTTCTGCCGACGATCGGCGACGTATTCAAATTGATTTCGCGCGTAAAATCGCACGAGGTGGGTCATAAAACGTAATGTAATTTACCTCGGCTGCGTCTGTCTGCCTGTCGGTGACTTTTGACAGCGTCACGACCGACATTGGCGGCTGGTGACAGCGAACAGCGACGCCGATGTGTCACCACCCATCTGCCGGCTGACCTGACCCCTGGCCTGACCAGGTCACGAACGCGAAACGCATCATCCCGGCGCGGGATCAGCTACCGCGATGTCGGCTCATGTGAAAAACGTACGACGCAGAGAGTTGCCTCGCATTTCTATATTAGGATTGCAAAGACAAGTGTAATGAGATTGGATTTTCCCGAATTTCAACAAACGTCAGACAAAAATGCGTGATGGCTGCTAATGAGATGAAGCCGATCGACAAGACGTACATAGGCGACGAATACGTCCGTGGCTGCTGTAAATGATCGGCGAACCGTGGCTGCTGTAAATGACCGTGGCTGCTGACAATGACCGTGGCTGCTGTAAATGTAAATGCTGTAAATAAGGATAAATGGCGAGTAAGCACATCGACGTCGGATTGCAACCATACGTGCATTGGGTACGGAGACCAAGTCAGTTTCTCTACACCATTTTGTGCCCACACGTTTGAAGCGCTTTCTCATTTTGTGGTGCGCGTGGCTCAGAGGTCAAATACTCGCGCTGCACCTCCTTCAGGACGGAGCGATGTCGGAGTTGCCAGCTCGACTCGTGCGCCTCCGAGATTATCCCCGGTAAACACACACCAGGATTCCAACAAGCATTGCTTTGGCAGCAGCATGTTCAAAAATCAACCGTAAGATTTGTGTCGCGTGAGATGGATTTTTCCATTTTAAACCCCGTTAACTGTTCCGTCCCGCGCGCTCGAGTCGCAATCACGGCCAACAGCCGCCGCCCAACAGGCGCGGCGCAATAGCAGTGACCCGAGGTCATCCCCCTGGCAGCCGGCGTCGTCACCGGCCGGACGACTGCCCCGTCCATCCGAGCCGGTGTGCTCTTACGACCTACAGCCAGATCCCGGGGGCCTGCTCGCGGACTGTAACCGGCCGCCACGGCGGCGGAGCTGGGTGGCGCTCGTCACATTGTACATTCATGAATTCACATGACTCTGCCGTGTCGCGACAGCAGCCGACAGGGCCGGAGGGGGGGGGGGGCTGAGCTGGCGTCGCCGCCGGAGATGCTGGCGAGTGATAATACGTCGCTGATGGGTTCGCTCAGTCGTCTGTCCGAGAGTTCGCTCAGTCGTCTGTCCGAGAGTTCGCTCAGTCGTCTGTCCGCGAGTTCGCTCGGTGGTCTGTCTGAGAGTTCGCTCAGTCGCCTGTCCGAGAGTTCGCTCGGTCGCCTGTCCGAGAGTTCGCTCGGTAGCTTGTTCGAGAGTTCGCTCAGTCACCTGTTCGCGAGTTCACTCGGTCCTGTGTCCACGCTTCTCTCGGTCGTCTGTCGAGGCTTCGCTTGGTTGCCTTCGCTCGGTCGGCCGAAGCTCTAGTGATCGGTCCACTGGAGGTGTATTCATAAGAGGGAAGGTGGCGACTCTGATGTGTTGTTGGTAGTGACAACGGGGCGCTTATTCAGTAGTCTAGTGCAACATGGACGAAGATATCGGCGGTTCGCATCGATATTTCAAGCATTCAACGCTTCGATCTTGTCTTCTTCATGGATGAGTTGGAGATGATCGGACCAGGCCGAAGGATGCTCATAATATTTCCTCTCCTGCCCTCTCCCACAGTCGAATGAGCTTTTACTCGGCCATCACAAAGGTAACCGGGCTACCCAATAAGATATATTTGTTTAAACGAGGTAAGAGGGAGATCTCCAGTCTCAAAGATGTCTCATATAATCTCCAGTCTCCATCCACCTTAAATTGGCGGTTTCGTAGATTAACAAGAACGCTAAGTCCTGTTCCCGTCTGAGCTCTGCGGGGCGGCTTTCCTTACAGTCAATGATTGGTTCCCGGCGGTGTCAGAGCTGCGGCGAAGCAACCCGGCGGTGTCAGAGCTGCGGCGAAGCAACCCGGCGGTGTCAGAGCTGCGGCGAAACCTGGCGGCGGCGGGAAGCACAAACAGGAGTTCTCCAGCCGTGGTGAGCACCGTCAGCTTGCCCACACGTGGTGGATAGTGCGGGCAGATGGTGACCTCCCTTCGCCGCGGCGCCGAAGGGAGGTCAGCCAGGCCCGAATGTAAATACCACGTCGAACAGAACTTCAGCGTCAACATCAGCGTCCAGGAATTACAAGAACACATGTGGGTCCTCATTGCACAGTATCTTTTCACTCCCACGTTTTAGTTTGTGTCAAGATTTTGATCACGTGATTAAATCGTGCTATACTTTAGTTATTTTATCAGGAGGGGGATTGCAAGGTCAGGCTTTCTAAAAAACAATATCCGTGGAGTATCAATCACCAAAGTTGTACAGTAAACGGAACATTTCGGTCGCTGCGGGGCTCATTCGAGCTACTAATGGTGCTTCACCGAAGCAAGGCACCATGAACAACCCATTCTGATCCAGGCATAGTCAGACAAAAGAAGTTCAAAATGCTAATAATCAACATCGCTCACCATGCAGCTTTCTGGATGCACAAATTATGCCTGTGGACGCATGTACATCTGCGAATAATTCCAAAGCTGCACCCGTGGGCAATGCACAGGTGCAGACTGTTGACATCAGTGATGACCCTGATCCCGCCGACAGGACGACCAGTGATGGCCCTGATCCCGCCGACAGGAGGACTAGTGATGTTCCTGATCCCGCCGATAGGAGGACCAGTGATGTTCCTGATCCCGCCGACAGGACGACCAGTGATGGCCCTGATCCAGCCGACAGGAGGACCAGTGATGGCCCTGATCCAGCCGACAGGAGGACCAGTGATGTTCCTGATCCCACCGACAGGACGACCAGTGATGGCCCTGATCCCGCCGACAGGACGACCAGTGATGGCCCTGATCCCGCCGACAGGACGACCAGTGATGGCCCTGATCCAGCCGACAGGAGGACCAGTGATGGCCCTGATCCAGCTGACAGGACGACCAGTGATGGCCCTGATCTCGCCGACAGGAGGACCAGTGATGGCCCTGATCCAGCCGACAGGACGACCAGTGATGGCCCTGATCCCGCCGACAGGAGGATCAGTGATGTTCCTGATCCCGCCGACAGGACGACCAGTGATGGCCCTGATCCCGCCGACAGGACGACCAGTGATGGCCTTGATCGAGCCGACAGGACGACCAGCAACTGGCATCACCTTCTGGACGACTGTAACCAGCACGCACCACCATTATGAAAACATGCGTGCCATTATAAGAGCATCAGCGCCATCATGAGAAGAGCTATCATGAGAACACCAAGAACTTCATGACAATATTGCCGCCATTATGACAACACCAACGCCCCCAGACAAGAAACAGACCCATTGCATACCCTGCCGTGATGAGGGAGGACCTTTGGGCTCTACATCCGATGCGAGAACCCGAGATGACTCAGCTTGAGGTGACATCACACTATCTCGTGCACACGGACCCACCCACTCAACCACTTCGTGCCCCCCCGCCCGGCGGAGAGTGCCGTCTGCAGGCACCACCATTGTGCAGGTGTTGCACCGAGCTCAGCTGATAGACAGCCGCGCTTGTGAGACCGTGGCCAGCTGACTGTGCCGAGCAGGTGACCCGAAGTCCTAGCAGGTGACCCGAAGTCCGGGCAGGTAACCCGAAGTCCGGGCAGGTGACCCGAAGTCCGAGCAGGTGACCCGAAGTCCGGGCAGGTGACCCGAAGTCCGGGCAGGTAACCCGAAGTCCGGGCAGGTAACCCGAAGTCCGGGCAGGTGACCCGAAGTCCGGGTAGGTAACCCGAAGTCCGGGCAGGTGACCCGAAGTCCCAACTTGGTACGGAGTGCAGGCGACACAACGACAAGGGGCACACGAATGAGCACATGGAGGAGCACATGGAGGGGAAGAGAGTACGTGCGAGAAGAATGAGCTGGCGTGGCGTGACTGATCTGGCAGGGAGCTTCACGAACATCAATACACCTCCCGTTTTATAGGTCTGCGCTTTTTGAACGGGTGGTGGCTGTACGATGCAGCAAGCAGCTGAGGCGATATGGCGTCGCCTGCCTCTCATCCTGCCAGGAAGGGCGGGCACCGCGGGGAATCGAACCCCGTACCTGGGATGCCAGTCGCTCAGCTAAACCACTGAGCTACCGACGCCCTGGCGCGGTCCGCCAGCAAACATTTCTTAGACGAGATCCCTGATCTCATCCGTTTTATACGTCCAGTTTTATAGACAGCGACTTGTGAACACTAATTGTTCTAATTGTGAACACTCATTGTAAAGACTTGTGAACAAATGTGCATGGGCCGTAAATGGACATGTCCCACCCCACATGTCTGGCTGGAATTTATCGTCACTGCCTGCCTGCGTCAGTAGCCAATTCTTTGTCCAAATTACTCCTTCCGAATTTGCATCATGCCCAATTTTGGAGCGAGAAGTGCACAGCGTTTCATTGAATGCCAACTGGCGAGTGTGGACACCAGTGTGGACACCAGTGTGGACACCAGCGCAGCGCGAGCTGTCCTCCGTTAGCGTCAGCGTACGTCACGAACAGTCCAATCTCGCCGGCCACCTCCGCCTGGGCAGTGGTCGCCACAGCTGGCCACACAGCAGCCCGGTGCGGCCGAGTCACTCGAAACCAGTCCTGCTCGCGAGGGGCGTGGCCGGGTCGGCGCCCGACCAGCTGCGAGTCGCCGGCGCGATATTGGCCCGGCTCGCTATCAGAGAGGCTACAGCCGTCTCGTCATCAGCGATTGGAGCGGCGCCGGCTCAACTCGACGAGACGATGTACGGCCGCAGCGGCTGCCGACAGTCGCGGGGCGGATCCCGGCCGGCCACAGCGGCCGCAGGTGGCCGTGTCAGGTCACGGGTCGGCTGCCGCCAGCCGCAGGCGGACCCCGGCCGGCCACAGCGGCCGCAGATGGCCGTGTCAGGCCACGGGTCGGCTGCCGCCAGCCGCAGGCGGACCCCGGCCGGCCACAGCGGCCGCAGGTGACCGTGTCAGGTCACGGGTCGGCTGCCGACAGCCGCAGGCGGACCCCGGCCGGCCACAGCGGCCGCAGGTGGCCGTGTCAGGTCACGGGTCGGCGGGGGGACGCCGCCGCGCCGGCCGCAGATGGCCGTGTCAGGTCACGGGTCGGCGGGGGGACGCCGCCGCGCCGGCCGCAGGTGACCGTGTCAGGTCACGGGTCGGCGGGGGGACGCCGCCGCGCCGGCCGCCAGCCGCACCGCGACCGGTCAGCCGGAACAAGAGTCGGGCAGTGGTCGATGCGGCCACTTTCTGTCCGCTCAGGGATGGTGTTGCTCTGGTAATGTCACCGCACCGGTGGAAGCAGTTGGGTAGGCTGACCGCCTGAGGGCATATTGTGGTACCGGGTGTCATGGTATGGGTCATTATCCAAAATTTCCAGATTTGGGTGCAGGATTACGACCAAGATGAAATAATTGTTCACTCTTACCTCCCTATTTCATCTTAGCTTCTCACTTCCAGGCAACATACACAACAGCAAATACAAAATCAAGTGAAGCATACCGAAGAACATGCAAAAACATAAACAACACGAACATGAAAGCAGGCAATTCGTTCACACAATTCATCATATTCAAGGATATTTTGTAGTATAATTTCACCATCATGTTTTCATTCTTTCATTACATTTAAGACTTTATGTTTTCAATCTAGCACCTCGGTGCTAAATTGTTTTTGTTTGACCCTGGTGTGAGTAGGCACAGTATGCGCACTGGTGGGTGTGGGTGGGCATCGTGTGGGTGCTGGTGGGAGTGGGTGGGCATCATGTGGGTGCTGGTGGGTGTCGGTGGGCACAGTGTGCGCACTGGTGGGTGTGGGAGGGCATCGTGTAGGTGCTGGTGGGTACTGGCGGTGGGCAATAGATGGGTACTTGTAGGTGCTGATGGCCTGAGGTGGATGCCTGTCGACGTTCGTGAGGATTAGGTGGATGAGGTGGATTAGTTGAGCATTGCTGGGTGTTCGTGGGGATTAGGTGGGTCAAGTGAATTAGGGGAGTTCTGCTAGGTGTGAGTGGGCATGAATACTTCCTTTTTTAAGAAGTTTCCCAGGCAGGTCTGTTTTTCCTCGTTTGCATAATGAGGATCTGAAGCACCAAAGGAGGGGAGCGCTGACTTTTCCACCAAAAAGTATGAGTTAGGGCACCTCGGTGACGATCGGTGGACATTAAGTGCAGGTGTTCATGGGCATTGGTGGATATTAAATTGAAATTGATGGGCATTGGTGGGCATTGGTGGACAATACTGGACTTGGATGTAGCTTGTGCAATATACGTGCAAATTGTGGGCGCTATGATGGACATTGAGGTGAGCAATTTAACCAGGACCGGTGCCGATAGAGTTAGTAAGATGGTCATTGATATTCTACATGGTGGTGATGGTGGACAACAGGAATGTGGTTTCCCAGCGTTTCTCAAAAGATTCACAATAACTGAAATCAAATCGCAGATCGCACAACCATGTATTGCGAGCTTTGATCCAACTGTCTCTTACCCACAAGCAGAGGTCCCTCGGGTATATCCAAATACGAAACCTACATATTCCAAAGCCATTACCACGTAACAAAAACCTGAAAGTGAACTTCAAAACACATTTTAGCGCACAATTGGCCACCTGCAATGGCTTTAGCACCTATACCGTGGAAACCTAAGGCCCTCTGTATAAAGGCGGCGCAAATGACCTTTATGGTCCGGCACGCCTAAAAAATCACTCCCCCTCCCTGCATTCACCGAGATTCTATGCATCGCGAATGGCAATCACGCCGCGCACGAGCGAGGAGGTTTGCTTCTACACAGAACAGGTCATCGGTCAGCGCTGTCATAAGAAGCCAGATGGCCGTGCCGGCGGCTGGAAATGGCACATCATCATCGTAAGCAGCCTTCCAACCACACCCGATGAGCGCACTGATGAGCCAGCCACCCAATGGAAGTTATTGGAAGAGGCGTCATATAAATCCTACCAGCTGACTAATAGTGTAATACTTCGCTGTGCTGACGACCGGGTATATCCAAATATTAAACATGGCCATGGTACCGGCACGGATTTGCCAATGGGCAATAGCATGGCGAACCGGGGAAAGTGACGGAAAACTCTGGGAAATATTGGACACATGGTTCGCTTAGCGACCGATCAAGGACTGATTTCTGAACATTTCTGGGAGCAATTTCCCCGGCTTGGAAACGAAGCTGTGGAAAATGTGGCCCGCACTTGCCATCAGCACTTATATATATATATATATATATTATATATATATATATATATATATATATATATATATATATATATATATATATATATATATATATATATATATATATATTTGTCGATCATCTTCTAGAGCAAGCATTTATTGCTTATTCCGCATTCATATGGCAATGGTCATTGTCACGTGAACAATGTCATACCGCTGCTGCTGGCATTGAATGAAGGAAAAGCGTTCATTGCCTTAGTCAGCACGACGAAGCCATTCTGTGTATAGGTGGGATGTTTAAGCGTGTCATCTGCTTCGGCTATATTGAGCATATAACGAATATGCTCGAAGTACTTCAGGATATGAAAATAAATGTGTGCAACGGCGATGACAGACAATGCGGGTGAAATGCAGCACTAATGAAAACAATCGAAAGCAATGGGGATGATCCCTGGAAGGTGAGAAACACGTCAATCGGTGTAAACCATATCAGTTGTGTTATAAACATAAAGAAAAACATTAATGACGCAGTTCAGTATTGTACCGGCGGGAGGGGGAAGTTAACCTAACATATGCCCACCCTACGAATTGAAAGCATCTAGGAGGCGTCTTAGTCCGTTGGGCCAGAGCCTCTCACCCTCTAGAATTGATCGGGAGGAGGCCTCAGATGGGCGAACGGCGTTGGTGGAGCTACTCGTGGAGGGTGGGACCTCGGTTTCCTCGGCGTCGTGTTGGGTTGGTTGCCCTTGCCTTGCGGGCGAAGCAAGGGACACTCTAAGAGATGGAAGAAGAGTTTGTAATTTGCGCAAGCAGCTCAGAGGCGCTTATTGTTTATTGGGCGTCTCACGACGCACTTTATGCACGATCACGGCTAATGGCGCCGCCCACACTGCTTCGCCGGTGGGCCGCGCGATTGGGAAATGTCCTGAATGGTGCGAGCTCAGAGGCGTTGTCGGGCTGTATGTGTTGTGGATTTTTCCGAGTAGTTTTAGTTGGCCGGCCAGCCACATTGGCTGCACAAGCAAATTTGGGATAGATCCTATGGTACAATTTCCTAGCCTCTCGAACGAAATATTTCAGGTATACTTGATCGAAGTGAATTCTTGCTTTTTCTCATATGCAGAATATGACCTATCGAATTTCCTATGTGCACTCTGGCCCTCACCACAATTTACGCATTAAGGTGATTCAGCATCGCACCGATCCGTGGCGTGCTCCGGTGAGCCGCATCTTCCACATGCTACGGCAGAATTCGATTGCATGGCCATACTTCTGGAATCGGAAACACCGCTTGGGATTGGGGATAAACATTCTGACATTCACAATGATACAGCCGACACGGACCGATTCATGTAGTTCCATCGAGCTGAACGTCAAGATGATATTGTCTGTGGGCTGCACCTCCTGGCCTTTCCTCACTGTCAGTCTCCGCGCCGGAACGACTCCATCGTCTGCCAAACCATCGGTAATTTCAGCGTCACTAACACATTTTAAATCGAAGCAGTGCATTACTCCCTTCGAGTGTTTTTTCGTCGTATATGTCTTCACAGTCATGGGTATTGTCATCATCTTTCTGCCCTGCTGGTCCCTGGCTGAGTACACAAATTCGTTTGTCATCAGGACTCTTTTGACCTCCTCCGTGCGTTCCAACTCCACTTCTAAACCACCATTTCTGAGTTTGTCACAGCGCCTGATACGTCCAAAACGATCACAGCCGTCCCTTTGTTGGAATGGGGAGAGAGAGGCCCAGCTGCTTTGTCTCTTCAGGGGCTTGAAAAACAATAATGCGGGGGAAAGGAAACCATGTGGCTCCATCGTTCGCAGATCGGTACATTTGGTCGGTAATGGTCGGGCTCGTATTCTGGCCACCATCACGTGGACCAGTGAGGGTTTCAGTGTTTTGTGATGCCATGTGTTTGTTCTTTGTGTTCGGCCTCGCGGACGTCCCACCACACTGGGGCCCAACTGGGGCGCCTGTGCCCTGAGAACGGAAGGACGCCATACGTCCGCGGAACTATATGGGACAGGCGACGCCATCACCCGGCCGGGAGAGAGACTCACCACCCAGACCGGGTTCCAGCTCCATTCACCTCCACGGCCGACCGGGCCGGTAGGCACTGGGAAGAAACCCGGCCCGCAGCCCGAAGCGACTTGTCACTTGACTCGAATGGGGCTTCATGAACTCGTCCGCCCCTCCGGGATATCGCGACCAAATAGGCGTGCTCCTTCCCCGTCGCAACTAGCACCGTGCGACGGGGGACCTCAACCTCCAGGACTCCGTCAACCCCGGAGGACAAGTCGAGGGGCGCGACTACCCCGATACAACTGAGCGGATGGGAAGCTGACACCTGCTCGTGACACGAGAGAGGTTGTTGTTGCAGGGTTGGACAGACGACATACGCAGGGATGTTGGCAGCGAATAGACGGTGGATAGATATGTAGTGGGAGGGATGCACAGCTACAGTCCGCGTGCTCGCCAAGCACGTCACCAGCCGAAGCTGGCGCCCTTGCGGGGCGAAGCTGTTCTGATCACCCAACCTGGTACCCTTCGTGCTTTTTTCAGGGTCAACTCAGCCTCAGGCAGGAGTATGAGGCGGCCATAGGAAATTGGCTGTTCCTTTCAAAAGTTTAACGTTCTGTCCGCACATGTCAGGAACAAGGAAATATTTCTGCCTTGGTTCTGGAGTCCTAAGGCCGCCATGTCAGTAACCTTGGCTGGTGGAGCTTGGCAGTCCTGTAGCCTCAGATCCGCAATGCTACTTCTGCAATGCGTATGCGGATGGTGAGAACATTTGGCCTCGGTCAGTCTTATTCTGCGCTTGATCCCATTACCAAGGAATGTTGAGGTTCTTTCCGAAGCAAGCATGACACGAGAATGAACTACTGCTCGCAGCTGGTTAGCCCAATTCCTTACTACTCAATCAATCAGATAAGGACTAATAAAACAGGTCGATTGACTGATCAATAATTTGGTCAGATAGATTAATCAGATGAGATCACTTAAGAAGACAAGCAATGCATACGCATTGTATCCAACTAGTACTAAATGATGGTTGGTGCTATTCTACTCATGCAATTATTTGCATCAGTATGATTGGTGGTTGGTTGGAGCTATTCTCATGCAATAGCAGGACAGAAGTACTCTGCCATATACTTACTTGATTGAGTACAATGATAGCGATTTGTGTTTTTGTTTTGTCCGGACGTAACAAATTTTTTAATCAATGTTCTGCAGCCTAATTAACTGAACTGGAATCGTTCAAATTATTAATGTTCTGTATAGATCTGAACACTTATTGAGACACCAATCATAGAGGTATAGCAGGGATATGAGTAGACCAAAACTGTTATGGATTTCATTCCCGGACGAACATTATCTTGTGTTCTCGAGGTGTTTAGGTAATCCCGAAACAACAAAACCCTGCTCTTCGAAAGTAACTGAGTTTGCGTGGCTGCAGAAGTATCCGAGAAGACCACGATCCATAGCATATTTTCACACATTCCAATACAGTCTGAAAAACGACATCAATGCCAAACTTATCACGAACCATCGACATACATCGCTCACATTGTGCATTATTTCCGCCACACCACACTGTCGTTTAAGGCGAAAAAGTTCGCAATGGTGGCAGATTTACGACTTCAGCCTTTTCCCACTCAGAAAACGCGCAAAACATTTCGACATCGGCCAGTGTTGTCCGGCGCTGCGGGTGAAATTTTGCTCCCGACCTCAGACAAGCTGGCCTCAGGCTGAAATGCTCCGGACACCATCTGCAACGTGTCAACACCACACTCCGCTGGCGGGCCGCTGAATAGGCTGCAGCTCGCAGCCAACGCAAACACTTCGAAATCGTGGCGCACATCCCTTCGCAGTACTGAACCGGACGAAAACGAGCGAAACGGGTGGAAATATCGCCACGCCGCGAGAAGCCTTTTGAGTCCACATTTGTATATTTCACCTGCATGAACAAACATGGCCTGGCGAGCGCTACACAGGAAAACGCCCAAATTCCTGTCAACAGAATACGGAGTGTATCATCGTTCCCTCATGGTGGTGGTGGATTTGTGCTTTAGGGCGCGTCGACTGCATTGGTCATTTTGCGCCCATATCGTTCCCTCATGACACGTGGTCGGTGAACGTGGGTGAGGCATCACTGCCTTTATCGCACATGGTGAAGCATCACGGCAGACCATTAGTTAGCTCCACAGATGACAAAATAGAGACGCATATTCCATGGGAGGCTGCCGGCAGCATCCCTTAGCGACTATCCCCACAATCGGTCGTTCGGTACCTCCCGCACGTGATCGATACGATATTCGCATGGCAACCATCGCCAGAGTCGGTCGTTCGGTACCTCCTGCACGCCACACGAGATTGACGCGCCGACCGGCCATGCGCACCGGGGCGGCCGCCCAACTGCGCAATCTATCCGATTACAGTGATGATTAGGTAATTAGCTGGGCCGTGCTCCGCACCTCGTGACGTCACGCCGCAGCGGCGACAGCGGAGGCTCGCCAGCTGACGCCAGAGCCGTCACCGGCGCGGCGGTCCGCTGGTCAGTCAGTGGGGTGGCGCCCGGCCGATGGCAGGCCAGCCAGCCCACAGCTGGGGCTCGTGCAGCCACCGGTGTGAAGGACACCAGGTCACGGCAATGTGCCGGCCCTGGTGGCCCCCGGCCCGGTCAACGTGCCGGCCCTTCGGTGACACGCGTGCGCCGCGTGGAAGTCCACGATTTGCGCTGTGCTTGGTAGCAGTGAATGGGAAGCGACACGAAGGCGGCGCAAATCACCTTTATGGTCCGGCACGTCTCTAAAAATTACTCTCCCCCGGAGTGACACGACCTTCATACTGCAGAACGATCCCCATCCCTAATATTCAAAGCACCCTTAAAATGGCCATTAGATCCTATGAGTACTGCTCGATAATAATTCAAAGCCAATATGTAGAAACGTACCGAACTATATTTTTCCTTCTTCACTAATGTCGGCATGACTATCTACAGCGCAAAGCCATGGGAGGTAGCGAGTCTGTTCTCGTCCAGACCGACTGCACTATCGAGACGAGTTGACTGTTTCAAAGTACCTCGGAACACCACTGGCGCAGCAGCTTGGACCACCACTGGCGCAGCGGGTTGGACCACCAGTCACCACTGGCGCAGCAACTAGGAACACCAGTCACCATTTGCGCAGCAGCTCGGACCACCGCTGGCGCAGCAGCTCGGACCACCGCTGGCGCAGCAGCTCGGACCACCGCTGGCGCAGCAGCTCGGACCACCGCTGGCGCAGCAGCTCGGACCACCGCTGGCGCAGCACCTCAGACTATCACTGGCGCAGCAGCTCGGACCACGGCTGGCGCAGCAGCTGGCGCAGCAGCTCGGACCACCGCTGGCGCAGCAGCTCGGACCACCGCTGGCGCAGCAGCTCGGACCACCGCTGGTCGATGACACTGTGTCAACGACAGAAAGCCGTCTGCCGTTGGCGGTTTGTGTTAATAAAACTGTCCGAGACCCAGCTCTATTGATCCATGATGGCCCTCTACGCGGGTGAGAGGGGGGGGGACGCTCGAACGTCTTGTCAACAAACACAGCCTACAAGAGTGCATTCCCGAAATGAACACCAACCGTCCATGCGGTGTGTTCTCGTGCCCTCAACCGGAATAGGTTAAGCTCCAAACGGAAGACGTGTTCCCGGTCGAGGCGCGGGAACGAACGGTAGAGGTTTGTCCCTCAATCATCTGTTGACGGTGGTAATGTTGTAGTATCATGGTCGTATGGATGTAGTACTTTTTGACGCAAATATACAACGCGGTGGCATTTTGTGTTGCTTGTTCCGAACTTGCGCGTAATGGTGTCCATGTTTTTATTGAGTGCTATATTTGCTTTCTGTCGTCAGAGCCAAATTAACTCCATTGTGCAGGAGGATGAAGACAACATGTTGGAAGCTATGTTTTCTGATTCCGACTACGACCATGAAGCTGACCAACAGTGGATGGCGATGGCTTGTCCTACTTTAGCAGCTAAAGAAAACATTTATTCCAGAGGCGGATCCAGACATTTTCAAGGGGGTGGGGTACTCGTCTAAAGGGGCGCCATTTACTCGGAGGGACGCTAATGCGGAAGTCCCCGGACGCTCTCCTTCGGTAGAAAATTCGTTCAACGAGGGAAAGTGGGCTGCATTCGAGCATCTGAGAAGGGCACCTTCGGCCGAATAATCCGCTGAGCGAGGGGCACCCAAGTAGTATGGTGTACTCGAGTCTCCCCGGAGGAACGTCTTTTACCCGTCAGAGGGGAGTCACCTTTCCGTGTGGAGCACACACACAGCACCTGCATCCGCCCTGGTCCGTACATGCAAACAAGGAACATAGATACATACCAGCAAGCATACCCCTCAAATGCATGCAAATTGGCACCCGTGACTGAATCTACAAATTGCTCATCAAGTTTAAAACGCTCAGCTCCGGTTCCCAGTTGCGCATTGGGTGGTTCCGAAGTGCACTGTAGATACTGTAGTGTATCTGGTGTCAGAAAACAGGGCTCATATCCATGACATATCTCATGCCTCTTGGATTGCTTCTTAAAAAAACAACTCTAAAATAAAGAAAGTACGAAATATGCAACCGAAGAATTGTGCTCCTGTTCCAAATTAGGTTCAAATATGTTTTGAAGCTGAACGCCACTGTTGCGGCACATTTGTCGTATTGCGAGTTTACGTTTCCTCACCCGCCGACTGGCCGGATTAGGGCTTTCTCATCCAGTGGAGGATCGACGAGGATAAACAAATTCCAGTAAGGCCAGTAGAGAAAATGGGCTCTCAGCCTATTTCGGTGTAGGGCGCGGGAACAGGCCCATGCTTTCCGAAGCCAGCCAGAAGGCGGGAAGGTTAATGAACCAGGAGCAGAGGTGCAACCAATGGGGAGGGCTGGGTCTGGGCCCCTTAGCAATCAAAAATACAAAAGATCTAGCGATACATTTTGAGACTTTCATGGTGGAAAGCATGTCTGGGCAGGATCTCGAAAGAAACGGTGGTGCGAAATTAAGCAGACTGTGGAACGTCTTTCTTGTTGCAGTACTAGGGTCGAGGGTGATCGAACATTACGTATGACGTTATACAGATAACTGAGATGCATAAACAGCTACATCGAATCCTGCTTTGTTGGAAGAGATGGCAAGCAGGAAGTACTGCAACATGCTGGATCAAACAAGGAAGTTCATTAACAGTTGCTATTGACACCAATTTTTGCTCAATTTCCCCCTTTTCTTTGGGCAGCGTATTTTTTTTTCCGCGCACCATATGTTCTAATTCAAGACATTCGAGGCGGATGTGGAGCTAGACATGCCTGCGTTTATTCAGACGACGCGTCGCGACGAGGAAATTGTTTGTCATCGACATTTTTGCGCTGTTCTGGCCACGCTACTGGTACAGCCCATCGTTTGTGGCGGGAGCAATGTGAAACTGTTTGTGCTCTTTCGCTTGAGCCCCAAGTCGAGCCTCTTCGACGAACAGCTACCGAGATACAACTCAAAGAAGCGAAAAAAACGCATTTAGCATGCAACCTCTATTGCGCAGCTTCAGGAGCCTTGGTCGGCCCTTGCGAAACTTTCAAGTTTGCCATCTTGGATACCAATCATCTTCACTTGAGCCAAATATGTGCAAGAATTGTGCTGGCTATGCTTCTAGAATTTACCGGCTTTGTTCGACATAGCTAGGTGTACAGGTATGCTTAAAAGAAGGGCGTGACAAACGTTTGCTTGCCTTGGCGCCACTGGCTACGAAACAATGCATCTGAATCCAGAACAGCCCGAAAGGGATGACTGTAGGACATGTTTTTAGATGCAGACTTCCACAAGCAGCAAGCATCGCAACGCTGGGAATTCGTCGGCTTGTGGGTGTACGCAGAACGAACTACGTCTGTGTGTATACCTAGTCGACGAAACTCGGTGATGTTTCTGATGATGCATGTGATGTGTTTGATGTAACTCGGTGATGTGTGATGTGTCTGATGCCGACACATCACTATCTGATACAGATGTGTCGGCAGTGACTATTGTCAATTCTTCGACTCAAATTAACTGGCAGAGACGGAGAGCACACGCCTGCCTCTGGCGTCACATCGCAAAGAAATGGCACCATCGAGCATGATGACAGGCAAGGGACGCAAGGGCGTGCAGGTCGCGAGACGCCAGCGGAAGCACATTCGTCGGAGACGAATCGCAGCTCCAAAGGCTCCAAGGCAAGGCACAGTTATGTTCCCCATTCATCCCCATGGCTCGGCCCACACCCAATAATTTAATTTATGCACGCTGCAGATTTGGCTCAGATTCGCTCCCAGCCTCCTCGGATGGAAAAAGGGCAGAGGTGTATCGTTGAGGTGGATTGAGACATGCGAAAGAACCGGGAAATTTATTTTCAAGCGGCGGTGCGCAATGAAAGCATTCCGAAGGCATTACCATTATTTACAAATGAGGCTTCCACCCGGCTAACAAAAGGGCACGTGAACTGGAAACATTTCAACTGACGCTGGCCGAAATTAGCTTATCTGGCAAGAGAACTCGGACAATGGAGATGTCGACTGAAATATAAATTATATATCGTCGGAGAAACTAGTTTAACAACATTCCCCTGCGTTGTGCTAATCGTAGGAACAGCACGCTCTTGAGTTGTACCAAGCGCGGTGAGAATGCTCATGTGTGGAATATAATATCTTTGAGAAATAATCACGCTGAAAGAGCTGCTAGTTGCATAATTATACTTTTCATAGTGCTTCCAAATGAGCGGCTCTTCGGGCGCTTCATTTCCGCTGGGACACCATGACTTCAGCGTTCTCATCGCATTAAGCGTCGCGTGGTTCGGCTCGTATGCTTACGCGACTGGTCGCTTGCTCCAACAATTAATCCAAGATGTGGCGCCGCGCCCATTACCCTCGCCTGGCCGGATGGGGAGAGTTGGCTGGAGACCCCTACCCCACCCCCACCTCTCTCAGGTTGCTTCCGGGATTGTCGAGCTCATCTAGCTCCTATGTTCTAACCTGGGCTGGGTGAATGCATTCATTGACTTCAGCAATAACGGACGACTCCACCAGATCGAGTACATGTCGCGTTGGCATAGGTAGAAGTGCCGACCTTTTTTTTTAGTGAGCTCGGGCGAGCTTCGGTATTTTCGGTTTCGGTCAGCTTCGGAATTACAGAAGGCATGTGGTACATGATCCCAGACTGTGCGATCCGGGCGAAATATGGGAAGATTACCGCAGCAGAACGCTCTCAACTGAACTCATACAACACCGCATGCACCTGTGCACCACCTGTTGTATTCCTGACGTTGCCAAGTTTTCTGTGATCGTGCCAGGTAGCCCAATATACCTGATACCTTCGAGTACGAGCATTTCAAATACGGTTTCGTGTACACTCCGTCAAAGTGCTGAATACATACACGCTTCTCATGAATTTAAGCTTGGGTATCTTACACCGAGCAAAGATCAAACCACAAGCTTTTCCCAAAGACTCCCATGGTGTTGTCGCCATGCAGGCTTATACATATAATTAATTAAAAAATCAAGCCTGGCTAATTTTGTTCGTGGCAAAAAGTGAAGGAATGTTTTTCGTTATCAAATATGCATTGATCTAACGGTAACTTTTACGTTACAGAAGGAAATCAACAGACAATCTAAATCAAGAAAATGTTGCCTGATGGCATTTGACACTATTATTTGTTGCGCATGCATGACTTCATTGCCTTTATTTACCAATGAAAAGTCCAGCTAAGAAAATGTGCCAGGATCAACGAAGGTGTAATTGTGGACAAGGATGTAGGAATAGGAGGGGCTAGGAGTTCATGCTACCAATTTTTGGTTTTTAGAACGTTTATCACTAGTCCTACGGGAGATGCATGGAAAAAATTGACTTGAAAGGCAGCTTGCCATCCCCCCCCCCCCCCGCCTTCTCGGATGTTGCTGTGCTCTGGCTTGCAGATAGTGCTACAGAACTGTGTATTGTAAAACTCGAAAATACACTCGCATTGTATATTGTCACTTGTGTATTGTAAAACTCGAAAATACACTCGCATTGTATATTGTCACTTGTGCTTTGCCATAGTTCGGTAAGTACCCACGTATCAAGATATTCTACCCCAGCAATTATTAACTGTCCGTGGCCCTGGAAGATGCCAAAAACATTACTGCAGGATGGCCTGTCTTGGACAGGTCAAAAGTACAGTCATACTGAGGCTGGTACTGAGACTGGCTGGGGAACACACCGCCCAGTGTGACTCAGGCGGGGGGGGGGGGGAGGGGTCACAGCACGATCCAGCCGAGGAGTTAGCCATTTGGGCTTCAGGGTGCGTGACGCACAGAGGAGACGGAGGCGACAAAGCCGATCGGAGCGGAGGCCGGTGTGCACGGCCCAGTAACGAGCAGCGCGCGAGCATGGGCAGTTTTTGCCGCCGGTCCAATCACGGCAGCCGGCGCGGGGCGGGTCGGCCGTAACGAGCTGGGTCACGAGGGGGCACCGGTCAGGGTGTAACGAGCCGCTGCACCGGCACACGCGCGTCGCCAGCCGCGCAAAAACGGCCACCGACTCTACCTTCGTGCAAACGGTGCCGGGCAAAAACACGGCTCCGAGTGCGAGTTGAACACCGCGGACGGATGCCGATCCACACTCTCAGAGGTCAGGCGGACACATTAATCCGATATTACAACAGATGAGCACTCGTGCTAATTAGTTCAGTTCAGGCGGACACATTAGTCCAATATGACAGAAATAAAATTGCATGTCTGAAATAACTCTTCGAACCCCACCTTGATTGCGCCCAATGAGCACTCGTCCTAATCAGTTCAGTTCAGGCGGACACATTAGTCCAATATGACAAAAATAAAGTTGCATGTCTGAAATAACTCTTCGAACTCCACCTTGATTGCGCCTAATGAACATTCGTTATAATCAAGTCAATGCCGTAACATGGGTGGCGATGAAGAGAGATCCAACTCTGCGTTGGATCGAGCAGGTGGCGCCAAGACACCCTTCGCCCTCCTGCCCCCTGGACCCGGCAGTGACCGTACGGGCTTCGTCACGACTGTGTCTGGAACACCCCGACCTGGACCAACACATAGCCGGTCAACAGAGACACACCCCACCACACCAGGGTAATAGACAGACACAGAAATACAGCAGCATTGTTAACACAGGGCAACAACAGAAATACAGCGGAACTATTCATAAGGTCATGAAGCCAAAAAGCCATAAGGGGTGCTGTTGCTGGTGCCGATGCTTACACAGCCCCAACGCGATCCCATGGACTCCGGGTGTGCCGGCGACGGTCCGCCTGAGCCGCCGTCGGGCCGTGATGGCGCGTGTGGCGCATGTGGCCAATATGGCGCATGTGGCGCATGTGGTGACTGGCGCGCCAGGGCGGCCGTGGCGCTCAGGAAGCAAGCACGCCCAGGCTTCAGCTCGACTTCCAGGACGAAGCCGAAAATCAAGGCTTCCAGTGACTCTCAGCTGTAGAAACTTGGCGCCAGCAAAAGCCTCATCGACCGGTGACACAACTTTTCCCGCTCGCAGAGTCGATGAAAATTGCGCCGAACATCACGAGGAATACTGTAGCATTTGCAGCTCATTGACTGATCGCCGGGCTTCTTTTTCACCTTCGCTGAGTAGGCGTTGGTTGGATAAAACGAGCGTTGACTGCATAGACGATGGTGCACTCGGCACGGTTACCTGATTCTCCTAGGAATGGAAAACAAAGGTAACCAGAAGGCGGAATGACTTGGAGTGCACACGCGCTAATTTAGCGTTTACCATGATGTTGACTAAGGTATTCCCGCACACGTGATGCTCTCACTGAGCTCGTGTGGTTCTCATTGCTCATGGTGTTCGAGATAAGGGCTCAAGATGGGCATCAACACTGCATATTTTGGCTTGGTGATATACCCCCGCATCGTGTCTGTAAACAGCCTTCCACTCAACAAGTTGGTATACTTCTTCCAAAAGTATATAGGTTAGCGAACAGGCATTTGAGGAACAACAGGTTTTTCTGGTCGTGAGAATGCATCCGCTCGATCCAGACATTTCACGAGCTTATTAATTACCAGAACAATGGGCGACGTGAGGGCAAGTGGGTCGGGGGCTGGGGAAGTGTCGCCCCCAAGCGTCATGCAATTTACCATCACGTCTATGGGCGTTGTACGGAAAGACTAGACCCAAAGGCGATCACACCCTCTCCCTCGTCTATCCAAAATCCGTAGTGCCGTCGATGGCGAGAACACATCACCAGGCAGATATCACAAATATATCCGACCGTCCCACTGTCTGGGAGTTGTGTGAAGCAGGCGAGCCCCTGCTGGCTGACGCCGTTGCGGTCCCGTTTCCGGCTGTCTCGCTTCCCTGGGGCGGAAGTCTGAGCCGCCGCGGGACAATGCTCCAGGCGGCGTGCGCCCAGCTCTCCGGCTTCTCTCGCACTCGCCGCCGGAGAAGCCGTACGGAAGGCAACGGGAAGGCTCGTGAGGGGCGTCTGGTACGCTTGTGGTGCTTCCTACCGAACCGCAACCTTACATGCGTGTCTTTCTTCAGCGCGTGGAGGGCGAAGCTGCATCAAGAGTCAGGTTTATGGGTGCCTTACAGTGTCGATGTTATCAACTGCGGACCAGCTGCGGACCAGCTGCGGATCAGCTGATGACCAGCTGCTGATCAGCTGCTGATCAGCTGAGGACCAGCTGAGGACCAGCTGCAGACCAGACGAGGACAGGGTTGAAAAATTTACCCATTTATATTTTTCTTTTTCGTCGTACACATAATTATGCACTCGAAAAATATCCACTCATTATATTGTCGGATGAAGAGCTATAATTAACTGGCCATCATAGCTTGTCATGCCATTACCCATTAGTAATATATGTGATGAAGGAGAGGGAACAGCATGCCATCCATGTGGGTATATATCGTCACCTTTGGCTATCTGAGATCCACTTCTGATACTCTCTTCTGGTACTCTTTTCTCGGGTTCGAGTCTCGAGAAGAGTGAGTGCTGTGGCAATGATGCGTAATGCCAATCTATCACATGCAACTCCTATCATCTATCATAGCTATTGTATTATTGTTTCTGTCTTTGGCTGTTTACTGTTGAATTGGTATTAGGAAGAGCTACGGTTGGGATTGTTATATATATATGTATATATATATATATATATATATATATATATATATATATATATATATGTATAATTATATATATATTTATATATATATAGATATGTATATATATATATATATATACACATATATATATATATATATATATATATATATATATATATATATATATATATATATATATATATATATATATATGTATAATTATATATATATTTATATACATATATATAGATATGCATATATATATATATATATATATATATATATATATATATATATATATATGTATTTGCATATATATATATATGTATAATTATATATATATTTATATATATATATATAGATATGTATATATATATATATATATATATATATATATATATATATATATATATATATATATATATATATATATATATATATATACATATATATATATATATATATATATATATATATATATACACATATACATATATATAATATAAATATATATATATATATATATATATATATATATATATATATATATATATATATATATATATATATATATATATATATATATATATATATATATATCTATGCATATATATATACATATATTCTTTCTTTTCCAATCAAGTCATTCCATGCAAAATCTATGCACGTTATGTTGCAATCAAAGCATATTATGGTCCACAACACTATGCACATAAAGCATACAATATATCCACAATGTCGCCAGTCTGTCCAGTATACAAAGGTAGTCAACAGAGCCCGCTGGGCTGCTGCGTATTGCACAGGGGAATGCACTGATCAAACTATGGATGCCAGTTTAGTCAAATCGAAATCAAACTTGTGCAGGATATCATGCACTCCTGCAATGCAGGTGAAAGTTTACTAGTAATTAGTCATGCTTTAATCAGTTTTACTTGACGCATACTGCATTATTTCCGTCTGCCAGACATCATAGACTCCATGATTTCATGAACTCAAGGATTACACACTTCAACTCCAAGACTGAGAAGTGAAAATCTAGAATTGGCTGAGGACCAGCTGCGGACCAGCTGCGGACCAGCTGCGGACCAGCTGAGGACCAGCTGCGGACCAGCTGAGGACCAGCTGTGGATCAGCTGAGGACCAGTTGCGGACCAGCTGCCGACCAGCTTCGGATCATACTGCGGACCAGCTGAGGACCAGCTGCGAACCAGCTGCGGACCAGCTGAGGACTAGCTGCGGACCAGCTGCGGACCAGCTGAGGACCAGCTGCGGACCAGCTGAGGACCAGCTGCGGACCACCCACAGACAGCAGCTGGCCACCGTCACGCCTTGGACTCCGGTCATCACGTCTGTGACAGCTCAACAGCGCAACGTCACCGCCCTCTGGCGGATGCACTCCTGGCGGGTGGCAGTGCGATATGTTGATACGTAATGACAATGACGGACACGTGACACATGCCGACATTTCTGTACCGTTTCCAGACTCTCAGTACACTGCAGCGGCAGACCATTGCAGCAGAGTTGGTTGGTTGGTTATTGGTTTTACGACACGTCGACCGTTGAGTCATATAGCGTCGCCAATCTCTCACGCCGATTGGTCGCGGGCGAAGAGCAGCGACAGGTGAGACTCGAGACACTTCAACTGAGGAAGCTGGCGGAGTAGTGGGTGAATGAGGTGTTTGGTGGGGTGGAGTGACGGTGGGATGTGGTGGTGGGGGTGGGGTGTGGCGGGGTGGGGTGGGATGGGGTGAGGTGGGGTGGGAATGGGGTGGGGGATGGGGTGGGATGGGGTGGGGTCGGGTGGGGTGTGGCGTGGGTGGGGTGGGATGGGGTGGGGTGTGGTGGGGTGTGGTGGGGTGTGGTGGGGTGGGGTGGGGGTATATACTGATCCCGTCAGCAGCGGAGGGCACACAAAAGAGCTCGGTGAACTTAAGGCACTGGAGCTCCGGAGCTCGGCACCAAAGGTAGACATCCAGGAGTTTGAATAATTATACATGTATGCGTCCAACCATGCGAAGATGGGAGCCGTAGCATGCGATGCATGTGGAATACCGTGGCGATTCACCGGATCTGCATCAACCCTTCTGGTCAGATCCTCACACCCCGTATCGGGGGCGGGGGGTCGCTATATTCTCCCTATAACATCAAAACTAAGCGTTGCACGAAAAAGACAGACGTATCATGGGAAAGCGTTGAACGAGTAGGGCACGAAAACCACCCCCAAAATGTTCTCCCCTCAAAAAGTGACGTCACAAAAAGTGACGTGTATGAGGTCACGACTGACGTCATATGTTTTTGGATCTGGGGAATTTATTTCGGGGAAGAGTTTAAAAACAAAACTTATGTGGGATGAGAAACGGAAGGCGAAATCGAACATGATCCCAAAATGTTTGGCCAGCCCCCCAAATTAAAATGTTCAAAAATTCGGGTTTTCGATGTTTTGCACTTCTATCTTCACGAGTAGAGCGCACAGAGAAATGTTGCCTTAAGCAAACTTAGCTTCATAAAAATGCTTACTTAGCTAGAATCTTCGGTTTTAGCCATAATCGACCAATATGCTAAACAATTAAGTCATGAAAAGTGGAAAAATGGGGGGAGATTATCTGGTGCGTTTTGTTGCGTCCATAAAGATAAGCAAACGCTGATGAAAGTTTCATTCAAATGTCCTTATCCTTTAAAGCGCGACAACTGGTTGAACTTCTTTGGAGGTGACCTCACTTGACCTTGACTAACTCGATGACTGTGCATGACCTGACCTGGAAAGTTTCGCACGTCAAAATGATGCGGACAAATGTGTGGAAACTCAGGGACAGTGTCCTGCGGAATCGAACCTCGCCGCGATCGCCCAGTGCCACTACACAGATGTGAGCGCGTGCCCTAAGCGGTCCATGTTGTATAGACGCTAAGAGTGAGCGTCCAGCTTCCTCGAACCTCACCGTGACCGCCCAGAGCCACTACAGATATGTGAGCGCGTGTATTACGAGGTCCACGTTGTGTGGACGCTCAGGGACAGGGCATTCTAGGGGAATCTAACCTTGCTGTGACTGCCATTGCCACTACATACGAGTATATGAGCGAGTGTACTACGCGGTCCACGTAATGTGGACAGTCTAGAGTGACAGTGTCCAGCTGCCTCGACCTTGACCTCGACCTCTACTGTGCCTTCCCAGTGTCGCCATAAATGTTGGCGAAAAATGACCACGGATTATTGGCGCGCCCTCAAACACCAATTCACAGTGCACATCAGCATGCGGATACGCCTGCTACCTGACGTTCAGCCAGACTTTCTCACAATTCACCACAAAGAGCACAGCAGACGCACCCAGCATGGGGTGCCCCAGAGCGCACAATACCTGCCACCGCCACGCGCGCCACCGCAGTACGTTCACACAGCTACCCACATGGCACCACCTCACGCCAGCACGCGGCACACCGTACTAGTTATCGGCCCGAGCGGCCCGAGCCCGCTCCTTCCCCACAGGGTTCCCCTCCCCTCACCTGGCACGCGCCGAAATGAGTGCGCATGCGCAAATAGACAACGGTCCTGGTGTGTGCGCGTATTGTGTGGGCTCGTACCTCGGCGGGCTCGATTCAGCTGGATCAGTTTGGTACGAGCAGGACGGCAACTTGCGGTAGAGGGAGAGAGTGGTGTGCAGGACGACAGAGCCAGAAGACACGAGGTTCTTCCTTCGGGAGGCTCGTGGACTGCCTGCCGCCGAAGAACCGTCGCCACCAGGGGCGCAGCCAGGATTTTCTTAGGGGCCTGACCAACTTCTTTTCATGAAAAAGACCGCTTTTGTGCGCGTTTCGCGCGCCGAATATACATATATATATATATATATATATATAAATAAAATATGTATATATATATAAGTATATATATATATATATATATATATATATAAATAAAATATATATATATATATATATATATATATATATATATATATATAAATAAAATATGTATATATATATATATATATATATATATATATATATATATATCAAAACACATATACACGTTTCTTCTTTTCTCTTTTTTTCTCTCTCTCTCTCTCTCTCTCTCTCTCTCTCTCTCTCCACCTATCTCCCTCTCTCTCTCTCTACCTATCTCTCTACCTATCTCTCTACCTATCTCTCTCCATCTCTCTACCTATCTCTCTACCTATCTCTCTCCATCTCTCTCTCCATCTCTCTATCCATCTCTCTCCCATCCACCCATCTCTCTCCATCTCTCTCCCATTTCTCTCTCCATCTCTCTCCATCTCTCTCCATCTCTTTCCATCTGTTTCCATCTCTCTCCATCTCCATCCATCTCCATCCATCTCCATCCATCTCAATCCATCTCCATCCATCTCCATCCATCTCCATCCATCTCCCTCTCTCCCTCTCTCCCTCTCTACCCTCTCCCTCCCTCTCTCCCTCTTACCCTCCCTCCCTCTCTCCCTCTCTCCTCTCTACCCATCTCTCCCTCCCTCTCTACCCTCTCTCTCCCTCTCTCCCTCCCTCCCTCTCTCCCTCCCTCCCTCCCTCCCCTCTCCCTCCCTCCCTCCCTCCCTCCCTTCCTCTCCCTCCCTCTCTCCCTCCCTCTCTCCCTCCCTCTCTCCCTCCCTCCCTCCCTCCCTCCCTCACCCCTCTCTCTCTCCCTCTCTCCTCCCTCTCTCCCTCTCTCTCCCTCCCTCTCTTATATCTCTATCTATCTCTCTCTATATCTCTCTCTCTCTCTCTCTCTCTCTCTCTCCTCTGTGTGTGTGTGTGTATGTGTGTGTGTGTGTGTGTGTGTGTGTGTGTGTGTGTGTGTGTGTGTGTGTGTGGGTTTGTGTGTGCCTTTTGTGTCTCTCCGTCTCCATGTAGCACGGGACTGTGTGCAATAGCTCAGCCCTCCTCCCCGGTTTCTGACAACGGACTCTGGCGCGAAAGCGCATTGCATTATGCATTCGTCATGCCAAATAGAATGCGACATGTGCAGCGGCAGATTACGGTAATACGTTGCAAACATAGCCGAGGGCTCTCTCCAAATACGACACGACGCGCAGCATTAGCCGTGACGAATGAGCCATGGGTTGGCCGGAATTGTTCGGAACACGATCGGGCAGTTGCGGGTGGCTGAGATCAGAGCATCATGTTCGCCTCAGCGACATAACTGCTGCCTGAAGTGGGAAGACACCGGATCAATGCGCAGCTGCGATTGAAGATCACGATGCTGACGGGACTTCCGTCGTGTTTGCTGTCGCATGTGGCCGATTTGTTTGTGGTTGGTGGCAATAGAGTAGTCTGGTTCAGCACCAAAGTGTGATTGGAGCGTGGAGGATGCTGATTTCTGAACAAGAAATGCAACCGGAGGCGAGTTTCATTAAAAAAAATCCACGCTGCTGACCGTAATTTTTACACATACTTATCCTCCATCGGGTATCATCAAGCCAATGGGAAAAAATATCCGTCACGAAAAACTCGGCATATTCAACGCACCTGAAGGTTTTTTGTTTGTTCATAAAGCCAGCATGCGGCGAAACCGGTGGGAATAGCGCGGAGCACTAATGGCCGAAAAGTCGGAAAAAATACCAAAGAAGAAATAAAAACACCGGCTGCGATTTATGTCGTGAATGCGTGGTTGCAGGCCAAACAACGCTGCATTTGCTCTAGATTTTCCGTCGAATACTGCTCTGTGGCTATGCATGTAACATGGCTGGGCTTTTACTCAACGAAGCCCATTTGGAGTTCAAGCTGATTATGATAAGGTCAGGAGTGTATCAAAGAGTGTTCCGTCGGTGACAGAATATGGCAGTGGTCCTGGGCTGATTCATCCAAGGTGGTCCCTTGCAGGGGCTGAGCTTCGCATGTTTTTGGGATTGCACTTCCCCATATATATATATATATATATATATATATATATATATATATATATATATATATATATATATATATATATATATAAATATATATATATATATATATATACATATATATATATACATATATATATATAATATATTTATTTATTTATTTATATATATATACAGATATTTAAGTATAAAACCTAGATGTAAATGCATACTAGCATATCCCAACCTAACATTTAATAGCCTGACATAACCTAACCTAACCAAACATAATATAATCTGGCAGGATGGAAAGAAATCTGTGTTATATGGAGGTATGGACAACTGGAATATTAAAGATAGGAGGCATCCAAATGTGAGATGGATTGTATTGAGTTAGGTTGTTATCTGACATTTTGATAATTAATCACAAAGACTGGATTGGAAGCCGACAATTTTATACATGGATTATCAATGTTTCGGGGGTTCTGGAGGTGAAACTAAGAATTCTTCGTTATTTCAACTGTTTTACACACACACACACTTATATATATATATATATATATATATATATAACTGCCATACATTAGGAAATTTGAATCCTTTACAATCAAATGCGCTCCCGTCTGCAATGACACCATTTGCTTACGTCTTGCAATGCATCAGTAAGGATGGGCCTTGGGTGCGACATGTAGGTCACACCGCTTCTTTCTGTGAAATGATTGTTATTCTGCAATAAGCTAGTGCAATTTAACCCCAATCTTCCCATGACATAAATGCTAAAACCTACATCGACAGATGCTGGATAGTGTAAAACCCATGGCCGCTGGAAATTCAACAATGTTTACATCTATGTGATGTCTCATGAAATTAAAAATGCTCTTTCTTCTTGCTTGCTGACCAAGTACTTTGCTAACCATGAAATGGCTAACTGAAAGCACAAATGTATCACTGGTAAGCGTATGTCTCTGTTTAACACGGGAAATAGCGACCACAGTGCATTTTTACATACACGTGAATCATTTAAAAAGCATGGTGTGCTCTGAAGTTCAGGGATACTTTCTCTGCATCTGGCATCGAAGCTTAGTAAGCATAATCTATTCCTGGCATCTCTGATTCGCAGCAATGTCGCATATGCACGTGAACGTTCAGTGAACACCCACCTATAACATATGACACAATGCGAGTCAGACTGGCCACACACGGAAGACGTTCACCAATATCCGATATTAGTAGTATGTAAGTATATACCAGCGCTTGCGGCTCAAAACCGCAGTCCGTCTCTACCGCTGGAACAAGGCTCGTGCGTCCACATCCGGCAGGCTTCACACTGCATTTATCTGTCTCGAGGTCTTCTATTTTGGTAGCGGCTCCATACAGACCAGACAAACTGGCACTTCACGGTCGTCATCGTCTACTGGATGGCGCAGTTTCAGCAACTGAACTTCCTCTTTTGTTTCGTTGTCGTCCTGCCAATTCGTCTTTCAAAGAAGGGGTGATGAGAAAGGTGTCCTGACATACCACACTTTCTACCTGCAGTTACGTCTTCTGCAGGGTATGTATGTACCAGTCAGATATTTCACCTACTCGATTTACTCTTTACCTATTCCTGTCTTTGAGGGCCCATGGTGGAGGCGTTGGATTGACACATGCTCTGGAAACGGCATTTGCATTTGCTCTGTCCCCATGGAAGACGCTCGTGGCGGCCAGGAGGGTCACGTCCCCCTCTGTCCTACTCTAGAGACAGTGATCTACCCTGCCAAAGTCGTTGGAATTGAATGGACCCCACCGATGAAGATATATTGTCAGTGTTCGTGCCCTTCGTGGCCACTGTCGGCCACTGTTGGCGCCCTCCCTGACGGGCGATCCTCGTGAGGCTTCGTCCCACCACTATCCACCACCACCACCCAGTCCCTTGGGTGATTTACTGGCTGAAACCATGATGATGCTTCTTTGCTTAATGGAATGTCTCAACGGAATCCCAAGGTGCAGTACAAGAAACATCATTAAAAAATGAGTATGCATGGACTAGAGTCGGATAAGGACCTGGGAAAATTCCTAACTTTCATTTTCAATCAGATGGTAGTCTCAATTCAGGTCAAGAGTCGATGATTTTCACGAATATAAGTGCGCTTAAAATATTTGCTGTGTCGCTTTCCAAATTCCCTGCAGGAGGACCGCACGTTCACGTTTTTAAAGACTGGGATTCAGTTCAGTTCAGTTCAGTTCAGTTCAGTTCAATTCAGTTCAGTTCAGTTCAGTCCAGTTCAGTTCAGTTCAGGCTGACCCACGCAAGACCCGAGCAGAACCGAATGTGCAGGCGCTCGTTTATCTACCGAACAATACAATCATGGAACGAGCTTCCAGATGACATACGCGAAGAAATGAATCCGACTACCTTTAAAAGAGGCGTGAGAGATTACCTGTCCAGCTAACGGGGCGTCAAAGTGAAGTCCGAAATGGAACATTTGTCATCCTTCACATCTGGTAACTTCTCGGATTTTGGTGTATCTATGTGAGTCGTACTTGCATGGGTATTGTACAATCCTGCATGTATATGTACTGGTTTTGTTCTTCACTCCTTTCATGCGCCCTTCAACACTGTGAGGGACGTGGAATTCTGAAGACCAGTGCACCAATGATGTAAAAAAATATATGTCCCATGCTTAGTGTCTGAACAACTACAGTTTGACCACTGCTCAGTTCTATCAAAGTTAGCTACCACGATGGCAGGCTCGCAATCGCGCTTCCCGCACTCGACGATCTGCACGTGTCTCGACGACTTCCGACTGGCTGCGTGCCGTGAAGGCAGGGCCGCTTTCACGGAACACGGCTCCGTGTTCGGCGCGTCAAACCGCCAGGCGGCGGTGTCGGAATGTCTGGCCGCCTTGCCGGCGGCACTGAGCGTGACACGACCTACAGGCGGGACCTGCCGGCGCCGGTCACCTGCCCCGGTCGCAGCTGTGTCTCCCGTCCGTGCGGCTGCCTGTTGCGCGCGCGCCGGCGGCATTGCCTCCGGGCGAATTCTCGCGGTCGGGTCGGCGCCGCCACAGCCGGCTGGGTCGCTGGGTGGGGGTGGGGGTGGGGGTGGGGATATGGTGCTGGGGGTAGGGCTGGGGAAGACAAGGACATGGACGCGTTGTTTTTCTCCCGACAAGCGAATGTAGAGAAACATGCAGCCGTGACTACGAAAAGGTTTTAATGCTACAGTGCGGCGACATAACAAAGCTTAACTCCGCGAGCTATTCTCCTACTTTTAGCTGTAAAAGGTGAGAGAAAAAACTATGCTCGATACGTAAGCAATGACAACACCAAGTCGGCGTAATTGCATGGAGGGTCTAGAAGTCCGCTCGACCGAAGCGAGCCCATTGCTGCTGTGCTCTCTTGCTGACCTGGTCAGACTAAACACAATTTGTCTTGTACTACAATGAATTTGGGTGAAGAATTGGAATATGATTATCTGAAAATTGCCTGTCTGCAGTGACGCTGAATATTCTTCATTAGCTTTCAGGTGCCCGAACGATGACGTTTTAATTTCACAATAGCAGCAGCATATATGCTACTGCTATAGCATATATGCATATATGCAATCATTTCAACGACGAACAAGTTATTTCAGACGGTTCGATGTTTCAAGCGTGGCCGAAAGATGCGGTGAATTGCTTTAAGATATGATGCTATGACACCAGCAAAATTATCTTGACGTTTGTGGTAGCCTAAGCCAGGTGGACAAACATGCGTTACATATTTCTGGCATGACCATTCTTGGTAGACGGTTCGCGGATACGTCATCGGATAACGAACGAGCCCCCAAAATGTCAGGCGTTTTTGTGAACCTGTATAGTGCATATGAGCATTGAGCTATATTTTGTCAGTACAGCTCTCCAGCAAGATTCCATTCATGAGCCAGGAATGTGGGGATTGGGGCTAGATATACAGTGTTAAGATAATGGTTTTTCGTTGGATGAGATGTCGAAGCGAGTGCAGTAAGGTGTCGAAATTCGCCATGGAAACTATGTCCCCTAACATGACTCATAACTTCGTCAATCACAATTTTGATCCAACAGTTTTCTGATACGTGCACCTTTTTCCTTTGTTTCGAGATACCTAATTTAGGGGTAACTATTTTAGCGATAACACAGCAAAATACCTATCCTTATCAACTGATATTGTTAAACAGACCACATCATAGGTAATCTTCTTACCTGGAATCATGTGCTCGGAGATGTTCATGCATTACAATCCGCAATGGTGAGTATAAGCATGATAATTATCAACAAGATACTGTTAGAAATTAGATCTGAAGACCTAATTACGACTCATCACGAAGCTCGATGTCGATACTTCACTGTGAGGGATGTCAATTCAGTGTTCAGAAAGTGGTATATTCAACCCTATTTCACAAGTAATTTATCACTGTAGATATATGAATAAGTATCTGTGAACATTCGCACCACGCATGTGGGCCTTACATGGAGGGCACCAACCCAAAAACCGCGACATCCCTCACCGACCCTCCGATTCAATTCAGCTCGACTGCCTGACGAACTGTTTCAAACAACCACACAGAACGGCCCGGTCAGGGTAAAAGCACACACACACACACACACACACACACACACACACACACACAGACGCACACGCTGATAAGGTTTGCTGAGGAAAGCAAACAGCTCGATTGCCCACTACGTAATCGGACAGGTTGGGCCGACATGCAGAGGTACGGTCCGTGACCGGCGGCTCGACAAACCATCGTGTCACGTGGCACAAACACGTCGACGGATCGGAAAACCATTTCAGCACGAGCTGGTGATAACACGATGAAAATACGCCTCATTGTGGCCATCGGCCCTGCCCCTCCTGCCCCTCCCCCAACAAAAACAAGCTGTCACATTGTCGAATAACGGGAAGTAACGTGTAGAAAGCAGCGCTCCAATTATCAGATTTTAAATCAATGTTGGCGAGATGATCAATGCAGCTGGCGGTGATCGATCGGCCCGCAGCCGCCCTCATCTGTTATCTGCGGAACGGGCCTCTACAGAAAGGCTTTTCTTTTGGCCGGCCCGGCCGCCAAGGAGAGCTGATTCTGCCGGCATTGTGTTTGGAGCTAGCAGGCACCGCGATCCGCCTTTTTCAGTTGGCTCCCCCTGCAACAGCTTCACGAGCTCGCGTTCTCTCTCTCTCTCTCTCTCTCTCTCTCGCTCTCCTTCTCTCTCTCTCACTCCCTCTCTCTCTCTCTCTCTCTCTCTCTCTCTCTCTCTCTTTCTCTTTCTCTCACTCCCTCTCTCTCTCTCTCGCCCTCTCTCTCTCTCTCTCCCTCTCCCTCTCCCTCTCCCTCTCCCTCTCTCTCTCTCTCTCTCTCTCTCTCTCTCTCTCTCTCTCTCTCTCTCTCTCTCTCTCTCTCTCTCACTCCCTCTCTCTCTCTCTCTCGCTCTCTCTCTCTCTCTCTCTTTTTTTCTCTCTCTCTCTATATATATATGTAGATATCTCTCTCTCTTCTACTCGTGTTTTTTTTTCTTCAACTCTCTCTCTATCTCCTGTCTCACCCGCAGAAGATGTATTTCTTCTGTCTTTCTCTCTCTCTCTCTCTCTTTCTCTGCTCGCATTCTCTCCCTCTTCTTTTCTTCTCTATTTCTGTTTCGCCGATAAGGACGAAAGAGTAAGCCCGGGTACTGCACCATCCGGCCACCACGTACCCCTCCTTCGCCGAGGCTGCGTCAGCCGCCTTCTCTAAGCCGGTCGTCTGAAGACCCATGAGCGCGACAGTTCTTGTTTTGTCTACGTGAGGCCATTGTGGCGCGAGTGGCTGCCGTGGACGCGCCAGATAGTCGGCGGCCCATCCGTCAGCTCGGGACGCTTTGTTCGGCATACGTCATCCGAGCGGATATCGGCGGAAAATTGCTGCCGCAGCAGGCCGGCCAATACACGGTTCATTGGAAGGCGCACAATGATCAAAAGACGCAAAGCGATTCGATAGCTGGGCACGCGCTGGTCATAGCGCTCGCTATGCATGTGCTTTTTTTAGTGAAATGTTATCTGACGCATTTTAATTTCCCTTTGTCCGATTTTGACCCTGCTTTAATTAGACGAGTAAAATATGGTTAAGCTATGGTTTTGAGACGGCATTATTTAACATCTGGCGGTTTTCAAATTATCAGCAACAGCATTTGGTAGGTAGCACTAGCACTACTTTGAATATTTCACAATGGGTGCCAATGGCGAGTGGAGTGAGGCACATCGTAATTCGAATCGTAATCGAACATCGTAATCCGGATATTGTTGTCGCTAAGTAGCTGGAATTTGGCGGAAGTTTGGATTGTAGGCATGCGGGATAGATGGTCAATTGTAGTAAACTGAGAAGCGTTATTTCTACGTTACTCTGTAGGCTTTTGCTCCCTATAGCTTGATGTACTCAAATGCTCCAAATGTTCAGCTCCCACCCGGTCGATGGGAAGCTAGCACCTCACCGAAAGACATCGCTTTGGTCAGTAAATAGAAGTGTCCTCCGGTCAGTATACGTTCAGTCACGGTTAAAGCATGAAAAAAATGTGCGCTTTGCACTCAAAGTTTGGCCAGTGGGCGTTGCATTAAATTAATACGTACACCGCGCCCGATGTCACACACCTTTTCGCCACCTGGCTCAATGAATATATATAGCCAGATATATTTCGGGTTCTCCATGGTACATGGCTTTTCACCTACTCACGTCAAGTACCTACATCAATAACAAAACACTTCCAGCACTCATTGCTGTGAGGCACATAATGCGAGAAGAATGTGACGATCTAACATCACCTAGCTGTGTTGAAACAACAGGCAACAGAGAGAACAGAGATAACAGAACAACAGAGAGAAATGATGTTCTATTTTAAGTCAAGTGACACCAGTTGTGTCGCTTACCTACATGGCGGGGAAGTGACTTCCATGAGTTTACGACCTTACGGCTTAGAAAAGATTGACGCGCGAAATCGGTGCGTACATCACGGCATCATACGGTACGATACGATATTTGCAGGTCGCCATTGATAGTTGATCTCGCATCGCGACATGATACTGCTGAGCGGCTATAACAACTACTGCTGAGATACTGCTGAGCTGCTGATACTGCTGAGCTGCTGATACTGCTGATACTGCTGAGCGGCTACAGCGACTACTGCTGAGATACTGCTGAGCTGCTGATACTGTATACTGCTGATACTGCTGAGCGGCTACAGCGACTACTGCTGAGCTGCTGATACTGCTGATACTGCTGAGCGGCTACAGCGACTACTGCTGAGATACTGCTGAGCTGCTGATACTGCTGATACTGTATACTGCTGATACTGCTGAGCGGCTACAGCGACTACTGCTGAGATACTGCTGAGCTGCTGATACTGCTGATACTGTATACTGCTGATACTGCTGAGCGGCTACAGCGACTATTGCTGAGATACTGCTGAGCTGCTGATACTGTATACTGCTGATACTGCTGAGCGGCTACAGCGACTATTGCTGAGATACTGCTGAGCTGCTGGTACTGTATACTGCTGATACTGCTGAGCGGCTACAGCGACTACTGCTGAGATACTGCTGAGCTGCTGATACTGTATACTGCCGATACTGCTGAGCGGCTACAGCGACACGCTCGCGAATCGATCGTGCTGATGGAGCACATGCCACTTAGTAAAAGCGGAGGTCACCAACTCAGCTGCTGTTGCGAACTTCAAAGTTGGTGCTGCTGAGGGAAAACGTTGGTGCTGCCAAGTGAACTAGACATGTAGATTTGGACATAGGTAGTCTGCAGTGGCATAGATAGACAATATTTCCTTTTTGTTAGGAGAGCAAAATACTAGATGTTGGCATAGCACGTTGGTATGACATATTGGTATGACATGTTGGTATGACATGTCGGTATGACATCTCGGTATGATATGTCGGTATGACATGTCGGTATGCATGTCGGTATGCATGTCGGTATGACATGTCGGTATGACATGCTGGAATGACATGTTGGCATCACATGTTGGTATGGAATGTTGGCTGCATTTAGTGACGATATTTGTCCCTGCTCAAAATGGGGAGGGGGAAAATGACCGCTTGGCACACTTTTTCACGACAAAGGTGGAGTCATGGCCGCATTGACCCTCCTTAGTCCCCTAGTGGCTGGACCTAGACTGTCTATTCCAGAGCTAGACTGTCCTGGATAGCTCGAAAGTCTGTCGATGACTGGGGATGGCCCCCGGGAGCTAGAGCGGGCCGGACTGTGATGCTCCTGAGGTTTGGGAGGAACACTGAGAGATGAACAGAGCCATCTGCGAGCAAGGAGAGCTCCGAGAGCTGGCGATGTTTGCTAGAAATTGTGAGGCCCGTTCCGGATTTGCAGCATTCTCCTGAAAGTTAGCCAGGTTTGTGGAGGACTGGGAATTGCCCATGCAAGTTGGAGAGAGCTCCTGACGAATGAATGGTTCTACTGAGAACCAGAGAGGACTGGATTGGGATGTTCCTGAGCTTTTGGATGGACACCTGAGGGAACGAGGCCCCCTGATAGCTAAGAGAGTCCGTGAGAACTGGCGATGGGTACCACCGCCACCTCAGCGGAGGTGGCGGTGGTACCCATCCATAGGATAGGATCCAAACCACCCCGTCCACCCCAACGGCCACAGCCGTTCTAGTGGTGACGACCGCCCAAACGGCCACACAGCTGTCCCAGTGGTCACAGCTGCTCCAGCAGCTACGGCCGCCCAGCGATGGCGAAAAAGAGTGCCCATATAGCTGTGATGATGGCCGCTCCAGAGGTGTCAGCTGCTTCGTCTTGGACCTGGGTGACACCGATTTAACAAAAAGAAAGAAAGAAAAAATTGCAGGATGCTGTGTGTTGGGCATAGCTGGTCAGCCATGTTGCTAGTACTTCCCTGTCGTCAAGTCTTGCGCTTATTTTCCCCCACAAGTATTCACGTCTCATTTTGAGGCATATGGAAGGTAATGAAAAGGGCAAGCAAAGTGGGTCTCACCATTATGAATGTCCTCCCAGCTAAACTATTTGAGATGTAGCGGATAACAGACAAAGGCAACTATGTTCATGGAGATGAGCAACTGTACTTTTACCGAAAGTAATAATATTGAGGTCTTTAATGGAGATGTGCCAATATTCTTTTATTTTCCGTAATAGGTTTTATTTTGTTGGTTGTTGTCGGCAGCTAAACTGTTTGCTTTTTCTTGTCTTCACCGGGCCGTTGGACCTTGATCGGGAGTCATGCACTAGCGACGTCAGAGCAGAGGCCTTATTTCCATATATATATATATATATATATATATATATATATATATATTATATATAATATATATATATATATATATATATATATATATATATATATATATATATATATATATATATATATATATATTTTTTAATATATATATATATATATATATATATATATATATATATATATATATATATATATATATATTTACATTTGGGGATGCCCACAGAAATTCAAATGACCGAAATCAGTGGAGCTTCGGAAAAGTGGGAGCCCTGTGCGGGTAGGGACCCTCTTTAGGTGTTCACCCCTAGACCAAATCATGGCTATGCCACTGATGCCTTTATAACTGAGAGGGATTGTTTGTAGTCAGATAAAAATGGGCGGCGGAATCTGCCTGGACGATGCTACATATGCTCATATATTACCCTCTAACCTACCTGCTTATTGCTTGACGTGTCCCCGTGATTAAATATCCTGAACACATTACCGAAATAATGCAAAAAAGCAATTAAAACTTTTAGGAATTATTGAGAATGTCAACTATCCTCAATGTATTTAATCTAAAACTTGGAGATGCGCAATCGCCTGCAAACTGATCAAATTCCACCCGTGATCGAGCGACTGGCTGTTTTTCTACTAGGCCATTCTGCAACGGCACGAAAAACAAGTCAGTCAAAATGCGCAGCATGTGTCTGACGAAAAACGTGAGAAATACGAACTAAGCATTTATGCATCTAGCACTTATGGCTGCGGGTCAAACGTGGCGATTACCATGTGATACATGGTAACGTGGCGATTACCGTGTGATACACAGCCGGCACACTTATAAATAGAGGTTATTTGGCAGCTCATACGAAGAACTGCCACCAGCTCGTCAATATTTATCAGGTTATGTTAGTATTAAATGGAATAAATGATTATATCTCATCGACTTGTTTCGAATTGCTTTCTAACACTGCAGTCCGTCTGCCGATTATCCTAGTTCGGGTATTTTTCGCACGTTTTTATGTGCACGATGTTTTGAATACGCAGGATCCAGGCGCGAAGTAGCCGCCGACGTGAGCTTGGATGTGATGTTAATTTGATTGAGCACATACGAACACCACCTCAGCCGGATTTACGGAGGATTTTTGTTGTAAGATCTCGCGTGCCCAGCAGCAAGATAGAGCAAGGATACCTGACATAATGAAAAATAAGTAAATTAGGAGTGACAAGTGATTACACTTTTGTGATACAATTTACACAGGGATACAATTTTGGCAACTATTTCAATAACATCCTATCTTAGTATGATGCTAGTGCAATAAGAAGAATTTAACCTGCGAGTACCAGCAACTGATCAGCTTACCGCGGCCTCAGTGAAGATCCCACTCCACTCACCTTTACGAGCTCGTGTTAGCTGCGATCTGGAGGCAAGCAAGCGACCGCCGCATACGTGACTGCTGTGACTAATACCAAACAAGCTGTCTATGGCTCCAGATTTCAATGAAGATACGGTGCGGTTTGCATTACAAAGGAGCTGGTGTCATCTTGTCTGCAACATGGCAAGTTCCTGAACGATTCCATGCCTGTGAAAATTTTGGCTATATGACTTCACTTTTCAACTGGGAAAATACTGCCAGGCGAGTTTGTAGGCATGCACCTAAGTACGTAGAATCTACCGGTCTATTCAGGTGGGAACTGTGTAGGCACGCAGGTGGGCATAACATCAACCTCAAACTTTTTACTGCAATTGTGTTATAATTACTGAGCAGGCCCGCCTATTTTATTGGTTAGGTACGAGGCATCTAACTACCCACCTAGGTGGGTAATGCAGGCATGAATAGCATAATTTAAGCCTGATGAATCGCACGATACAGTTGAATGCACGGTATAGTATGAGCAGGCATTTGCCGCCCCGGTAGCTCATTTGGTTGGAGCGCTTGCCTGCACTGGTCTCCCCTGCCCTGGCAACACAGGGCTCGAGTCGCTTCACGTGCTCGCATTTAGGCTGGGAAGGTCAGTTGGTAGCTGGCCCGATAGGGTCGGGGACGAGCTACCGGGCGGCCGTGCCGGTGCATTGACGGCACGTTAAACTTTCGGTCAAAATTCTGCCGTTGAACTGTAATTCATGGGTCCGTTGGTGGGGCCAGGGTTCACGCAACAAGCTCTGTTTAGCAATAGGACCCTGGTTCATGAAGCCACTCCAGCAAAAACTCCGATTATATTTATATAAAAAAAAATTAGGTGCAAAACTGAGTCACACATTTTCCACTATTATTGTAATTTGCATAACTGGGTGCATCCTGACCTAGCCTGCCTTCCCTACCCCTAGCTCCATTCTCGAAGGGGCAATACAAAATTACGACTTTGCTCGGAAAGTGTGGGATGTCTACTCAAATATCAAATATGCATTCTACGTACATATGAAATCTTCATCGCTATGACGTCGTAAATCATGAGATAATGAAACTACCACAAACAGCGTTGGGATGTACATCATAGTACCACCGTTTTACAGCATTTATCTAATGTGCTGCTGAGCTTGAATAATGTGCTATAACTTTGCGAATTATCTGTTGATGTTAATCATCAGTGGCAGAAAAATCATGCTTTGTGCTAAGAAATTAGTTTAATTTTCATATACCATATAATCATCAACTTATAAAGAAATCAAGACGAAGCAAACAGGATGAGAAATCGGGCCCGGTCAGGCCCGGGCCAGTCCATTTGCGTGAAATGTGGGCCGGACCCTATCCGTATCTAGACCCGGCCCCAAGCCCGCAGAGTCTGTCCGAACACATTCAAACTCTGCCTGCGAGCCGCCGAGGCGCAGTCGGAGTGGTGTTTATGTGGTACGCGCGACCTTGAAGGTCCCTTGTGACCAAAAGTTGCGCAAATACATTGATTGGTTGACTGACTGGTGGTTACCGTAGTCCCGAACCTCAGTCGAGTGCAGAACACCTTTCTTTGTTAAAAAGTTAAAGTGCTCGGCAATTGTTGGTCGCGCCCGAGCACTTGCAAAAGGCACAATGCAACACCCATGCGGGCCGATTTGAGTCAGTTCGGGCACCATCCGACCGCATCGAGGCAGGCATTCAACCGACACTGAGAGGAGGCGGCTCTTCATGTTTTGTCTGATGCAGATTCTCTTCATCTTGAGTCGAGCTGAGTGTTTGTCCGGCGCAGTTCAGTGCTACGTCCGGGTGCGGTGAGTCTCAGGCGAGTCGGCCCGTTCGGTCTGGTCAGAACGGATTTGAACACATTCGGTTGGAAACGGTCCAGAAGGATCCGCACCAGAGGGATCCGGTCGGGTCGGGCAGGGCTTTGCGCAACCTATGTTGACCACGTCCCGCGCGCACGGCCCAGTCCGGACCGAGTCACTGGGACTGGTGCGGCCGGTTCGGTCTGAGTCACGGGCTTGGTGCGGCCGGTCCGGTCTGAGTCACTGGGATTGGTGCGGCCGGTTCGGTCCGAGTCACTGGGACTGGTGCGGCCGGTCCGGTCCGAGTCACTGGGCTTGGTGCGGCCGGTTCGGTCTGAGTCACTGGGATTGGTGCGGCCGGTCCGGTCCGAGTCACTGGGCTTGGTGCGGCCGGTCCGGTCCGAGTCACTGGGCTTGGTGCGGCCGGTCCGGTCCGAGTCACTGGGCTTGGTGCGGCCGGTTCGGTCCGAGTCACTGGGACTGGTGCGGCCGGTTCGGTCCGATTCACCGGGTTCGGCGGGCCGGCCAGGTCGAGTAAGTCGGGTCCAATATGATCCTGCCGACGTATATCTTGATCTGCCCGCCAGAGTTCGGTCTGCTCGAGGCGAGCATTGAAATAAATTTTGCTTCATCCCGATCACAACGTACAGGAGCGAGAGCGAGTGGCTCGCCGAACTCGCCTGAGCACACGCACGCCCGGCCAGCCTCCACCGTATCTCGTGCGTCTCACTGAAGCCGACCACTGAATCACACTTGACCACCAAAGCGGACCGGCCGCCACGCAGTTCGAAACCGCAGTCACTTGCGCCGCGTGGCCGGCGAGATGGCGGCGCTTGTACGCCAATGACGTCATAGAGCGACCCGACGCGGAATGTAAACAAATCACCCGGAGATTTGCCAAGCCACGGGGCTTTCGGCCAATCCATTAGGCCGCTGGAACAGCGAAGGCATGGGGCTGGCTGGATGTCTTCTGGGCTGCAGTCACGTGGCGGGGAGCAGTCCATTGGGACAGGGAACTTGTGAACCCGTCGCAACTGCGCTTTCCTGGGAGTCAACGGGTGGAGTTCCCCCAGCTCCTTGACGGGCTGGAGCCCCTGAAGCGTTCGCCCAATGGTTCCGAATGTTAATATGGTGCCCTATGGAACAGCGCAGCCCATTAGTTTCCATGTGGCCATCTTTAGCACTATCAGTTTCCCAAGATGTGCTTCGAAGTTTTGCACGTGGCCATAGTGGTATGCACTTTACCGCATCCTGCTTCGACGGAAGTCCAAGCATTCAGCAAAAATAAATGGAACTTGCTTCGGCAAGTCAGCAGCACACTGAAGTTTGAGATACGCGCGCCATAATCGGCAGAGGAGCCAGCTTTCGCCTTCAGCGTCAGCTTCGACTTAAGCGTCAGCTTCGACTTAAGCGCACCGAAATGGAATCCGCTTCAGCCGAAATTCGCCACATTCTTGCCGAAGTTTGGCTCTTCTGCCCGACGGTGTGCGCCTGCCACACCCGAATGCACTGTGTCCAATTGTCGGAATAACACAGGCGAAACTATGCGGCACTACGGTTTGTGTCTCGCCTTTTCGTCCCGCTTATGCCAAACACAGTCGTTGAGCGCGGCGTCTTGTATGCCACTGCCCTCAGGCCGACGGGCCGCTCGGCCCCGGGGAACGTCGAACACGTGACATGACGTCACCGTGTGATTGGCCGGACCGGCACCGCCACGTTTCGCCACAGAGCCTCCATTCGAACGAATAATGGAGATTCTTTGTTCAAACTTCGGATTAAATATAGTGAAGAAAACTGGAGGAAATGAACATGAAAAGAGCTAAAGAATCTAATTATGAATGAAGGCACCGTAATTTCAGAACAATGAATCAAGAGAAGTTTTCAGGTGTCCTAAGGACGGCGGCTAGGACTGGCTGGGTTGCTCGTGCATTAACTCGTGCTTCGTACATGCACGAAGTAAACACGCTGATGCTTTGCCCTCGTTCGTAGCAATGCGTTAACAAAAACCATGCAAGAAAGCGTCAAGTGGTGTTCTATTGGTCTTTAGCGGACACGTAAGCTGGTCAAGTAATGGTCCATTGTGTAGGATAGCGCTATTGAAATTAGGCAAAATGCTTTCGATATTTGAACTTAAATGATTAATCGAATCGTGCTGTTTCTTCCCGCTGTTGATGTCAGTAACTTCTTATTCTAATCATCGTGCGTAATGCTTGATTTCTGTAAGGTGTCAGACATATCTCTATGTGCATCTCCAGTTTTGAAGCTGCTAATTTCTCTGTAGGTTGATGTGAAAGACCCCTTTGTCGATCTAGCTTATATTAAACATTTCAAAAATAGTCTTACAAACGAAAACAAATGCCCAAAAACCTGCAAATTTTTAGATTCAGTTTTACTGATTATCGTGTGCCTTTGTTTTGTGATTTTAAGATCCCGCAAGGCGATTCGATGTAATACCCGAAGGCTGTTAGCTAGGACCTAGTACACCGTGGCAAATAGTATTTCCATGGCGGAAAAATGGAGATATCTGAGACGTTTTGGAAAATGATCAACAGTAGCTAGTCATTTCATAGCTTTGACTGACTGATGGCTGGTTGATGCAAATCTGAGCTAAGATCTCCTGATAAAACATCGGATCTTGCCGCTGTGTGGTGCATCAATGTGGGGAGGGAGAACAAGACCGCAAATTGATAAAGGTTCTGAGAAACAAAAACAACCACCGGCAATCACTCAGCTAACCAAGGCACAGTCACGAGCAACATCTGACACACGCACTGACACCACTGCCTCGGGGTCACCTGTTGGCGACGTCTGACCGCCCGAGGTCACAGCTCGGCAGACGTGCGTCACTTCCGGACACTGGTGCGACGCTGTCGGCGCACGGCAGACGTGACGCTCTTAGACCGCCCACAGAGCGCCGTGGACGCAATCTGGCGCCTGCGGCTTATATTATTGGCACCAGAAGAGGCGCAAAAGGTTGCGTCAGTCTGTATGTCGTAGCTCATCAATGCACTCAAAGCCAGGAATCCAAGCGGTGCTGGGTTTGACCAATGACCATGCCGGGTGGCTTTTGGGGAAGATGAAAATAACCTACCTGGATATTCACGCACGGCTCGGAACGGCGAGGCGACCGTTCAGTGTGAGTGCAGACTCAAGAGTTTGACAGCGCATGAGGCCGTTGAGCGAAATCTTCGTCGCTTTACGACTGAAAGAAGACGCTAGCCAACAGCCCAGATAACTGAGCCTTAAGTACAGCGTGTTTCAAAATACATGGAACCCACGTCACTGCTAATAACTTTACCAATATTATGTTCTTGTTCCATATTTTTCAGATTTGAAGAGAGGAGACAATAACAACTAATAATTATCAATCAAAATGCCTTGGCCAAAGGAGGAAAAAATATTTTGCGTCGCTACTTATTTAGAGACGAAATCATTCCAAACGGTGCAAGGAAGATTTCGGAGGAAGTTCAACTTCAACAACTTTCTCGAGAAAAAAACCAAATATGTCGTTGGGTAAAAAATGTAAGGCCAATGGATCAGTAAACAACCTCAACGAGAAGGCAGGAACATCCAGTTCGGGCAGGAAGCTGACTGAAAGATCTCCGGACAATGTGGATGCGGTGAGAGCTTCTGTCGCAAGGAACCCGAAAAAAGTCCATCCGAAGACGTAGCCAAGAGCTCGGCCTTTCACGATGCATCAGTGCAAAGAATCCTGATCAAGGATCTTCATCTGTACCCATACAAAATCCAGATCAAACATAAACTCACACCAGCTGACATGGCAAAATGTGTTGTGATGTGCCGGTGGTTCGAAAACAAGATCGAAGGGGATCCTGACTTTCTTGATGATCTTTGGTTCAGCGACGAAACACACTTCTTGCTCTATGGGCATGTCAATAGCAAGAACATTATGTTCTGGGGCACACAAGTCCCAGAGGAGGTGCTTCAGAGGCCATTGCACGCTGTGAAATGGACGGCCTGGGTGGCCATATCAAACATGGCATAATCGGACCGTTTTGGTTTGAAGACACAGACAAGGAGACAGTCACTATCACAAAGGAGCGTTACATTGTGGTGCTCAACAAGTTCTGCAGGGGACTTGGGACACGTCGTGGCGTGAATCGAGATGTGCAATGGTTCCAACAAGATGGGGCAACTCCACATACAGCCAACGTCACGATGGAGTGGCTGGACCAGCAATTCCCTGGTCGGCTGATCAGCAGGCGCCGCCAACCCGAGTGATCTGCGTATTCACGTGATCTTCTCCCCCCCCCCTAGATTTTTGCCTATGGGGTTCTTGAAGGACCACATATATGAGAATCGTCCTCGATCCATTACTGAACTGAAAGTGGCCATCACTGAGAAGATTCGTGTCATCAGGAAGGAAGAGTGTGTCAAGGTGATTGACAACTTCGCTCGTCAGCTTCAAGTGCGTCTGAGGCGCGATGGCGGACATTTGGAACATGTGCTCTAATAAATATATCCTTTGAGATAGAGACCTCAAATCTTCAGTTATTAATTGTTATCATATCAGCTTCCAGGAAATATAATATTTTTGGAGTATCTTGTCTTAGTAATAAATTATTACCATGCTAATGGGTTCCATCTATTTTGAGACACCCTGTATATCGGTATTATGTCTGGATTGAGATTATCCTGAAGTTGTGAGCATTCCGTATTGCGTTGCATATTTCATGCATGTTGTCACGATGAAGATACCAACGGCTCGTGACGTGCTGAGGTCTAAATTGTTCAAATTTACACTACCACGTAGTTAGAATTCCTTAAAAATATAGAAACTCTGATGTGCTCCACTGGAAATATAGGCATAAATGTATTGGTGCATCAAATCGGCGCGAAATGGTCTTAGGAGGCCGAATGCGCCTAATTTAACAAAATGAAAGGTGCATCAAATGCTGGTACAGACATTTTCACTGCACAGTGACATTAGAAAGCATTCAAAATATCAGGTTGCATAGTGCCGGAAAGTATCAAAATGTACCAGAACTACTCCAAAGCCCCATTTTTTTCATTTAATCTGAAACGCGCCTCGCAGTTGTGATTCACATTAATTGATATCCAATGCCAATCATTCGATCATAACGAGCGGAGAAGAAGCTGAAGTTCAATATCATTCCTCTATTCTATAATATATATATATATGCATGTGTATATGTATATATAGGAGCCCTTTGGAAACAAGGTGACAGAAATCCCGAGGAGTTTTTAAAAAACGTGTAGGGGGGCTAAGTAGTCGGGGGGCCCTTTTCAGATGCTCGCCCCTGGACCGAATCCTGGCTACGCCACTGTGTGGAATTGGGTCCTGCAGACAAATGCAAATTTGTGACGCGGTCTCCAACGGATAGCACGTAGGATATGAAAAAAAAGTTTTGCTATTTTGGAGTTCATACAGCAAATAATTCCTGTCACGTTCCTTGCTGCCACATCTCAATACATATTTCCTTGCAACTAAGTATGCATTCACATTTTGTTCACATATGAAGTATATAGCTCTCCCAATGCACTCCGTCAGAGGGATGGCACTGCAACAGGGCAAATGTTACAACCCTCCACACGTTCCGACTCCCCTGACGTCAGCCACGACTGAAGCCATCAGCCATTTCCAGCCTGTGAAACATCAAGAGCTTCAAGATATTCCGTGTGATTAAAATGTTCCAAGGCGCCATTCCTTCCGCGTGATTAAATCCAAGCCGCTGTAATGCACCGTGCGGCGCTGGTCGGAGGCTCCATTGTGGGCGGATCGAGCGAGCGGCGCCCCGCGCATCAAAACGACGTGGTGACGGCGGTGCCCGAGTGAGTGATTTATCATTGAATGGCGCTGTGCCGGCATGGCCCCGCTATCACGACGCCATTGCGCCTGCTGTGCACCGACACCTGTCTGTGCTTCTCAGCAGTCACTCATGCCGCCCGCTAGATGAGAACTAAACGCTCGTCGTCCACCAGGGATTAATACTCCTCCGGTCTGGACTCATGTGTGCCGCTGGTGTAACTGAAGCGAACTGTAGTTTCTTTCACAGCTATCGACTCGCCCGTCGGGTAGTCGTTCGGCCCGAGTGTCAGCAAAGCTGTCGTCGTTGAGGTAGGCCTCATCAATATTACGCCAGTTGGACCAGTGCCCAGCCGCATCTGCCGGCGGCACCCTGCCTCGCACCCTTTCCTAGTCAAATATTCCTCCCTACGCTATTTCCTCCATCTCCGTTCTCCACCTCATAGTTTCGAAATGTCCAGCGCTTGACGAATGGACCCAGCACCAGCCAATACATCCTGCCGGCCGGCACGGACCCGGACGGTGCCTCACCGCAGCAGACGAGCAGCCAACACTGGCCGACCTGACACGGGCGGGCACCACGCTCCGCACGGCGCCGCCCGGCCCTGTCGACACGCCCTTCGTCAGCCAGACATCGAATCGTGCGGGCACGTGGCCAAAGCTGCCGTCTGAGCCGCTGTGCCCTCTATCGCCGTGCTGCCCCTGCGCGGCGACTGTGCGGGGGAGCCTCGGCTGCCGGCGCGGCCGGGCAGTACGCGGCCGGGCAGTACGCGGCGGGAGGGGACGCGCCGCTATCGATTCAGTCGACTCTGATTTCGCTCTCGACGGCCAACCCCTGCTGAGTCGGCCATTGGGGGCGCGGCTGTCGTTGACGACCCGGGCAACCGGGAGGCACGACGCAGTAATTAAATAACGGGGCAGATATTCCGGCGGCATTGCGGGGTTGCCGCGCCGGTTCCAACGCAATTTATAGAGTGTTAGTCAGAAATGCTACAGCTCAAAAGATCGATTAAACTGCACACAGACGTCACCAGCAGATGCGATCCCATGTCGATCATCCAATGCGCTTGCTGCGTTCAAGAAGTGAACACTCAGTACCTCATCCAAAGTGCGAGTTTGTGCGGTGTACATATCTGGGTGGAGGGGGCAGTAAGCAGGTTAATGACATCATATGAGAAGAGAGGTCGTGTGGTCCGGAGGAATAAGGAGACAAAGATAATTCCCAGGTCGCTAGCTGTAAAACTTAATTAAACCATTATTTTTCAGACTAAAGTCGTCACGGTACTCGGCAGCAGACGACATGGCCAAAGCCCGACTATTGGCCCTGGCCCTGCTATTAATTACCACACTCAGTATCAACTGACAGGGATTGCTCTGACCTGACCTACCAACCATTCACGTAACAAGACCAAATCAGACATCGATGGAATTGCACGAGCCCGAGGTACACTAGGGTGCTGAGACAGCAACGCTATCTCGCATGGACTCGGCGCGCGGTCCGTTTGAACGTGCCGACACGCGGCATTTCTGGAAATGTCGACCTTTGACATGCCCCGGAGCAGCACTGGCTGACGAAAGGAATAAACATCGAGTGCAGTCGGACTTGGTCTGTGATAAGCAGCGCGCTGGTCTTGGTCCTGCTCAGTTCGGGGCGCGGTGGTGACAGGCGGCAGCACCGTCGGATGGCTGGCTGGCGAAACACGCCCAGCAGGCGACGGCTGAAGATCCTAGGCTGGCCAGTCGGACTTGGTGTGTGATAAGCAGCGCGCTGGTCTTGGTCCTGCTCAGTTCGGGGCGCGGTGGTGACAGGCGGCAGCACCGTCGGATGGCTGGCTGGCGAAACACGCCCAGCAGGCGACGACTGAAGATCCTAGGCTGGCCAGTCGGACTTGGTGACAACCACCGAGGCCGACGGTCAAGAGTGAGCCCTCTAAATGACATGGGAAAGACACCCGCTCGAGCCATTCATCCGCCATTCATTCCACGACACATCGAGCTTTTTCGAAGTACCATGATGTCACAGTTTTGATATGGGCCATGTCCTAGAAACGTAAAACGTTCGGTGCAGTCGCGTAAGCTGATTCATACTTGCTTCTCGCTTTCCTGTTGGTCCTGTTTTCGTGAAAACAAGTGTTGTAATATCTGCTTTGCGGCTGGAAGCTTGCTCCCTTCAATGGCTGGGGAAGATTAGCCAAATAAACAAATGCCAGTCGATGAACGTGAACCCAGTAACCTTGATGACTGTACTTTAACACTTGGGGCACAATTTGTGTTTCCTAATGTTTTACGACTATGTGCAGTCATCTGCCTTATCTCCATTGCTGGTGGACGGACTTTGTAGTTGAAGGGGATACATCACGTCGGATTCTTTACAGGATGTTCAGTCATGAATCTCCAAAGGCACAATGACAAAGCTATTGATATTGGCATGACAAAATGTACAGGCCAGTAATAAATTGGTTTGTCGGTTGGATAACATAGCGATTGGTTTGTGAGGATCACATAGCGCCAATATGACCAGTAATAAGTGGCTAACAACAAACGTGGCATTCACTGCGAATATGCTTCAGGTACATTACACGTGAGAAGCCTGACTGGTATGGAACATGCAGCTGAAAGTGGCTCACATCCACGCTATTGGCCGAAACTAAAGCAGAACTTCAAAAAAAGAAGAAAAGAAAACGCATGCACACGTTTCTGTTTTCACTTTTATATGATTATCGCAATACTTGGCGACTGTGCATTATGTACAATGTATGTAGGATTGACTTTATATGTCAGCATCTGCATAAACTGGATTAAAGGGCTGCAATGCGCGTCAGTGCCAAACTCTGAGAAAGGCCAAAAAACGTTGGCTTCAAATAAGCTCACCATTTAAATTACGTGGAATACGTCTTCAATTTTGACTTTAGGTGACTTCGCTCATCGACACGGTTCCGAGAAGGTGCAGGTTGATACAGCTCTATCTTGATTGCTTCTCAAGATACGGATTAACCTAAAGTATAACGCACTGAAATTTTTGGGCTCCGTGCGTGACCCCTAGACGAATTCCAATTTGTTTCATATATTTTGTTGCCAATCGATTCCATCTGGCTCAAATAATGTGATAAATCTGTGGAAGGTACAACTTTTCACACTCTTGGAAAAATGAACATACCTACTATGCATGAGCTATGTACATGTATTAATACGTTGGGATGGATGTAAGTGTAGGTATAACTATGAATGCAAGTGTCTTGAACCATTCTTGTTTACATTACATCAACTATTGCATACTTGGCTTGGGAATATTCCCACGAAAAAGTTTAGTCTTGAATATGTGCAGTCAGAAAAGGTCGTAGGGAAGCGGTGAAGGATCCCAATCATTATGACTTTGACGAAAGTCCGATGTTGGTACATGAAATGAGATTGGCATAGCACCTGGCAAGTTACCTTGCCAGGCGATGCATGGCAACTAAACATAGCGTCAGGTTGATAGACGCATCAGCCACTTTGTTGTGTGAACATATGTGCATTATCCAATTGTCATGTTTTTCCTGTGGTTGAGAAAACCACCGCTTTGATCTTATCCTCGCCCCTAAATCTTATTTGGAATCTGAACAATGTATGTCCAACACCGTCGATGAACGCACAGCTACTTCAGCTTCTCTTCTATGCATATCATGGACACTGTCTTCAAAACGGATCATCAAAAGAGGTGCAATGAATAGCAACAAAACCTGGCGATGGACAGAAACTTTCTCAACAATTTGGCGCGGCCGCCTAATGTGGTCCAGTGAAACAGCCTAGCTGTAGTTAATCTCCCGCCAAAGTGCGCTGGTTGCCATAGTCGCCGACGTGGCGCGCCAGAACAGTCCGAGTATCTCCAGCATGGCAGGCCGGCCGGTGACTCGGCACTCGCTCAACACAACATTTCACTCACTTAACGCAACTTTTCATCCGCTTAACACAACATTTCACTCGCTCAACACAGCATTTCACTCGCTCCACACAACATTTCACCCGCTCAACACAACATTTCACTCGCTCCACACAACATTTCACTCGCTCAACACAACATTTCACCCGCTTAACACAACATTTCACTCGCTCAACACAACATTTCACTGGCTCCACATAACATTTTACCCGTCCCACACAACATTTCACTCGCTCAACACAACATTTCACCGCGGCGGCACTGCGCCGCGGAAATTTCCCGCCTTCATCGTCGCTGCAACAGTCAGTTCGAACGTCAGCGACGGGCAGTTGTGAGGGGGCGCTCGCCGACCACGCTGGAAGTCAGCCGGCATTTTCCGACCACAGTCGGTTCGAAACACTCGCCAGCAGAGCTACAGCGTCTCCCCCCCCCCCCCGATCATCCCTCGCTCCACGCCAGCCCATGCGAAAACGGTCAGCCGGCAAGACTGCGCGCCGACCCGGACGCCTCATCGGCTATGACTTTGGCGTCGCCAAAACCCACTAATCAGCGAAGGCTGTCGCGGACACACAATCCGCAATGGCTTTGTGCACAAGCAATGGACAAGTTTCACGCAATATGTTCTTGGTTGCAAAAAAACTGTAATAATACTCCGTAGACAAAACTTAACTATATTTATCACAGGAGAAGCATTCACAGCATAATTTAATGATTTCACTTAGGGGTTGCCATCGTTTTAAAAACCCTCTCGTAGCAATGACGTCACAAATGTGGAGGTCTCAAAGCGGCCAAGCTCGAAACGTACAGAGAACCAAACGTGGGATTGTTCCATGCAAAGTTTTTTTTTCCAACCGACTCGCACCATGGATACTAAGGCGAAGGCTTGGGATACTGAAATGCTATCAATTGTTAACGAAAATATGAAGCTTGGAAGGGTAGGTAATATTATGGTGGTAATACCGCAACTAATATTTTTGTTTCAAATCCGGCGCAACGCGGTGCGTACAAACAGCAAAAGTTTGTATTATGTTTATGGGTAAAATGAGTAAAATAATGGAAAAGACAATGACATAAATTATGTGTGGCTTAGCTGAATAAACACCATGGCCTCCCCTCAACAATGGCTCCCCAGCAGAGTATTTTTTTAGAGTAAAAATTGCTTGAATTTTGTGCACTTTCTGATTATTTCTTCTTCCATGGGAGGTTAGGATATGCTAGGTTAGGCTATGCCACACTTTTTATTTTTTTGCAATATTTTTCTGCTATATTACCCATCCCCAAACCCACTTTTGGTGTTATTTTCCCAGCCAACTGAAAAATATGCATTTGCAGAGAAAACGAGTAGCCACATCATGCTGACCACATTCATGTACATTGCGCTGGAAAAAGAAATTCCAAGAATTCAAAAATTACCTTAAAGCACCAATTTGCCAAATGTCTTGCTGCAGAAAATAGCTATAAAAATCAATTCTCTTCACTTAATGCTAACAAAGCAGGGCAGTCGACATCGATGTTTGCAAGAAGATGGATATTAACAATTAACAGCCCCATCTTTGTAAAAAGCATACTTCTATCTGTGGGAGTTTTCACAAAAATGGAAGACAAAATCACCGCTTTCAAGCTATACCTTGATGTGAAAAACGTCAATGTTTACACTTCTGAGGAAAGTACTCTGGTTCCAACCTCCCCCCTCATCCTTTGGCGTGCCCACGCCTATCAAAATACTCGCACTCCTGTCTACCAGCGGTACATATACATATAAATGTTCGTCGCATAAAGCGGGGCCACTAGCAGAGATCAGCGAACTGTCTCGGCGTACAGAATCGCTCGACAACGCCCTCATCTTGTCGGCCGTCGGGAGGCCGATGAACATTGCTTCTGGCTTACTTGCAGTTGCATTGGTATACATCAGCACAAACAAGAATAATAGCACCGTTTTCTACGATCCATTTTCCCCTTACGATCGGATGCGATCCAAGTTAAAACTGTCGCGATTATTTCGAATTAGCAGCGTCCCAAATGGAACATATAATGGGCGGCATTCAAGCATCGCTGAACTCTACAGATGTGACGTCACATATATTTTGACCAATCACAAAGCGAGGCTTTCTGAGGTGCTTCTTTGAATCATTTAGGTAACTTAGGTATTTTTAAAAGAAATAAACGAATGCCACCATCGTCTTTCAAATTACAAATCACTAGTGAAACTTGAAAATAAAACGGCCTGCCCGACATGAAACTTGTCCATACTCCTGTCAAGAGTTTCATCTGACCGTGATGCTCCTCTGACGCGCATACCCCCCCTCCCCAGCAGACCCCTCCCCCCAACAGTCGCAAACCATGGACAGCGGCCTCGGAGAGGAGAGGGTCGCCATCTAGGCCGCCAGCCGGCTGACCGGACCGTGCCGGTGACAAACTGCCCCGGTCGCGGCCGGATTCGAGAATGTCCGCTGTCTGGCCGGCGCTAAACTGGTCCGGCGCCCAGAAGTGGTCAGTTCGCCGCGCTCTGATGCACCGCCCGACCCGGGTGTGAGTGGTGTCCTCGGCAGAGTGTGGTGTCGTCGGGAGTGCGGGTGGCGTCCTCGGCAGAGTGTGGTGTCGTCGGGAGTGTGAGTGGTGCCCTCTGGAGTGTGAGCGGTATCCTCGGCAGAGTGTGGTGTCGTCGGGAGTGCGGGTGGTGTCCTCGGGAGTGTGAGCGGTGTCCTCGGGAGTGTGAGTGGTATCCTCATGAGTGTGAGCGGTGTCCTCGAGAGTGTGAGTGGTATCCTCGGCAGAGTGGGTGGTGTCCTCGGGAGTGTGAGTGGTGTCCTCGGGAGTGTGAGTGGTATCCTCGGCAGAGTGGGTGGTGTCCTCGGGAGTGTGAGTGGTGTCCTCGGGAGTGTGGGTGGTGTCCTCGGGAGTGTGGGTGGTGTCCTCGACAGCGTGAGTGGTATCCTCGGGAGTGTGGGTGGTGTCCTCGGGAGTGTGACTGGTGTCCTCGGCAGAGTGGGTGGTGCCACAATTTTCCACAATTCGATCCAATTCGAATACCACAATTTGGTATTCGATTGGATTGGACTGTGGCTTCACGACGCACTCAGCAGCTGAGGAAATATGGTGTCGCCTGCCTCTTGCCCCGGCAGGAAGGACTGGCATCGCGGAGAATCGCACCCCGTACCTCTGGCGTCACAATTTGGCACTAACTACTGTCTCTCCGCCGCCTATCCTCCACGGTCATCCAGTGTCAGCGGGTTGTTGTGGTGGTGCCATTTATCCCTGGAACACGTGGCGACACGTGCTGCTCCGCATTGTGCCACGTGACAACAAGCTGCCAATATTTAGCGCTCCGGAAAGTGACAAGAAATATGTTCTGTTTGGTGGAGGCGAACATGAGACGTGTGAAAATATAATTGAGCCAGCCGAAGCCGCTCGCTCTGGATCGACACCCCCCCCCCCAGCCTGACGCGATGCATGTTCACGCTCACCTTTGCTGCAGAAACATCCGCTGTCACGAGGCTTTCAGTGGCATTGTCGAATCATAAAATACACTATATGAGAGGAAATGCTAAGTGCGGATGCATTCATATTGCACCTGTACATATCGCATTGACATTTGGCTTCTCTCATCGGTGACATTTGGCTTCTCTCATCTGTGATCTCCCCATAAACCATGGCATATTCAGTACACGATGCTTATGAAGTGTTTTGTTTGTCTGGGAATATTCGCCGGTCCGCTGTTATCCGAGAGAAAAACGCACTTGGTAGAAAGGTGGCTGTTTTTCGGAGCTTGTTCTGGCACTTGGCAACCGCAGCCGTCCAACTTGACGTGTGTTGTGGTGGTGCTCGACTAACTGAAGCTCATTTGTCATGTCTGGTGGTGTGCCTGTGGCCATGATTGATTGGAGTTGGTGGTACTGATGTAATCTTTGAGTGGTCATAAATCCTCGACTCTTTCTTTATGCTGAAATGTGGTCAAATTTGATTTTGCCAGTGAATTCACGAGTGCATAAGTTAATAATAATGTTCTGTGCTCGTTGAGATTAGCCCTTTTCACGACGGCCAATAAGCACCGGGATGCAATGTCGATGACTTCGTCTAGTATGAAGGGCATATCATTGAAATATATGTACTTTATCTGTATATGTGGAATGTTCAAGAAGTTTTAACTATGAAGTAATCAATTCAATATTAAACTTAACCAACATATTCAAATTGTGGCACTGTTTGAAAAAAGCGCTCAATTCACAGAAACAACTAGCGAATCTGGCCGCATTTGGCACCATGGCCGGGAGGAAGGAGTTGTCGGATAGAACATAAATTTGCCGTTGGATTACCAGCAAATATACAATATTAGGGAGAAAGTGGTAGTATATATCCTGCGGATTAATATTTTTCCTTTTACGTTTTATTTTATGGCTGTGAAGTACCTGTATTATGAATAAATATTGAAATACATCATTTCCAGATGCTACGATTCCTTCTTTACGCTCCCGAAAATATTAAATTCTCTCCACTTTACAAGCGGGTTGTTTACAGTTGTAATGGCATCCGCTGTACCGCACCATACGTGGCTCCGTTTTCAAATGTTGCTGAACTCCTACCTGAATAACCCCTACTGTGGGGGGAGGGCAATTGATCCTTGTCTTTTAATATCATACACGCAAGAAAGAACAAAGCATGAATTGTTTACAGCACCCAAAAGACCGCAACACGTACAAAATATGCGCATCTGAGACAAACTTATTTGTTAGCTCGCCGGACATATTTCAGCCGTAAATGATGCAATCAGAGCACAAATAATGACGTCATTTTTTTAAACGTGGATTATGATTCGTCCCAGCTATCATAAAGGGCCAATCACTTACTGTAGTTGAAGCTGGCTGGCGATATTGATCAGAGTGGTCGAGTGCTCGGAAAATTTGGCATTTGAAGACCGCTGAATTCGACAAACAGCTGTTGTCATCGAGTTTACTTCCGAAGTCAGGCTCGCTTGGTCTGACTTCCAGATTTCCGACTAGATGACGTCCCAGACGCGGATGTGGGTGTACATTTTCAGGGTTTGTGCATAAACAAGCTGTAACTAGTCCAAAAACTTGTCGTATTAGGTAACTGAACCTACTCTATTTGTTTATTGATATCATAAATTGGTCCAATCTACAGACTAAAAGCTTTCAGATCAACGTAATTATTATGCCCTGACCCCGCCATTGGGATGTCATGACGATTACTTCCCGCTAGTGCACGCGTGAAACCGCCTATTGTGTCTTACCGTAGGCACGGTGTATCGAGATGCGGTGCCTACTCAATAACATCACAACAATCGGACTCAGTGTGCTGCCTGACAATTCGTGACCAGTGTGGACAGTGGTGTAGGATTGGCAGAAAAGGCTTGGAGTGGGGCAATGTCCACGGACGCCAGATCCTTAATGATAATGTCGTGTCAATGTCACAAAGGGGAGGGATTAAAATCAAACGATGCTGGGGAGCAATGTCCCCCAACATGGAACTGCCTCTGTAATCAGTGGTAATGGCAGATAACCCAGCAAATGCTTCACTTTGGTGTGTATTTTGGAGGCACTTGCGCCGCCAATAAAGTATCCTGGAAAGAACCGCCAGTTATGGAGCCTTTAAACATCCCATAGGATTTTAACTAGGGAAGTAACTTTCCTTATAACCGCGGGTGTCCAAGCATCCACAATACTCAAGCGTTGCTGTGAACCTAATGGTCTGTTTACATCGGGCGGAATTTCCGCTTTTCATCGCTGAATTCGGCAATGAATTCGGCGATTAATTCAACTACAAGCTTCACGGTAACGTCACCGCCGAAAGTGCGACGTAGGATGGACCTCGAATCATTGGGAGATTGTCAGGGATGATGTTGCAGTCGCCGGCGGAAAAATCGGATCCTTTGCAATGTTTCCGAGTCGACGCGGGAGAATGAGACGCGGGAGCAGGAGTGATTTTCTTTGCCGCGAAGTATCATCATTGGCATGCTTGCTCGATCTTATTTTTACTTTCATATTCATATCGTTCTCATCTCTGGGTTGCTCGATGCGATGAGGAAGGTCAAGCATTGTTTCACTGGATAAATATGCTGGAATTTTTTTTTACTGGATGTGCGCAGTCTCACTATAGGCTGTGCACCCTATATAGCCGGCAGGATGTAGGCAGGAGTAACGGAGGTACCGTTGGTGCCCGTCCTGATCGTGGCGTAAGCCGCGTACGGAGTGTGGAACTCGCCCTCCAGTTCACGCTGGAATGGCACGGGCCGCATCCAAACGCTTCTGGCGGCTTCTCGCTTCTCCCGTTCCCTTCTGCTCACCAACACCAGTAGAACACGAAATCAGCTGATATGAAAGCGAAATGTGTGGATCAACTTCGGCTGACGCATGACGTCATCCATTATAGTATGACGTTGTCCGACGTCGAGCAGCGTCAAATTCGTCGCCGAATGCAGTGATGAAAAGCAGCAATTGCGCACGGTGTAAACTGGCTTTAAGAGTCATAGTATAAGGCCTGATGGTGAATGGGACAGCCTCAGACACCGAAAATCGTCTTAAATATGTCGTCGATCTGACAATACTGTACGCATGTCCCATCGATCAAATTACTCAGACAAGCACGCTGCAAGCCACAATCTGTGGGTGGGCGAACGGCAACAGGATGGTGCTCAGCACTTTCAAGTGTCATGCACTGCACCTGTTCACTGCAAAGAAGTCCCTCGCGCCACCAGACATGAACATAAATTGGCAGAGCATCCCAACATGGACGGCTGCAAGCTGTTGGGGGAACAATCTCTGGTGACCTCAGCTGGCAGGGGCACGCCCGCAGCATTGTCTCCAAAAGCCCGAAGGCTCTCTATGTGCTCCACGTTATGAAACAGCACAGGTCCCCCTTCCCCTCTGAAGAGCTCGTGCGGGTGGGTCTACTGCACCTACATTGGACCACTGCTGGATTTTCATGCGCATGTGTTTGTGTATGTGCCTTGTGGGCACAAGTCGCACCGGTGTTTCATGCAGGGCTCACCGAAAAACGAGCCCAACAAATTGAGAGGATTCAGAAGCGGGCACTGCAGATCATCTGCCATCATGAGGATCACCACCCAGAGCTACTAACGCGGCTGAAGCTGGACACCCTAGCTGCCAGACGGCAGCAACTCTGCCTCCGGCTTGCAAAGCAGATGCTCAGCTCCGCACAGCACCGATACCTGCTACCACAACCGCGGCCGTCCATTTCCGGCCGACAGACCAGGGCTAGTGACACTCTGCAGCCCACCCTGGGGGCTGCAGGGTGGGCTGAAGCTTGGGCTTGGTGGGTGGGGTGGGCTTCGTGTGACGCTCGGCTCAGAAAGTCAGCCGTGCCGCACCTCACACCTCTCCTAAACAGCTCACTATAGAACAGCAAGCAAGTGAAAGGCACTTTTGCACATATGTAGATGGACCACACAATGTTCTGTTAAATGTATGTATCAGTAGTATCACTTCTCCCACACAATGTTACAATGGCAGATGCGAGCGATTGGCGTTTTGTATGGCTGTATGCACGTGCTATGTGACCTCATGGTTGAAGCAGTGTTGTGTGGAATACGTCGTCGTCGTCGTCTCTTTCTCACTCTCTCTCCCTCCCTCTCTCTCTCTCTCTCTCTCTCTCTCTCTGTCTCTCTGTCTCTCTCTCTCTCTTTCTCTAAAATATCTTGTAATCTTTTCAACAGCGGATGTTGTTTTACCATGAACGAATCGAAGCCGAACAATATATCACGCAAAATATTATAGCCAATTTCAGCGCGACGATCGCAGGATAAGCCTGCAATGGCAGCCATCAATAATCGTCAACTATCTCATGCATCTGCTTCAGCAGTCGTGGGTTTTTATGTTTTGTGTCGCGAACACCGCTGGGTGCGGCCAACTGGAACGCAACTCAGTACGTGGTCGCTCGGTGACATCGCACCACTTAATGCACGCTTACTGGTACTGATGTCGGCGGCGGTGGAGAGCCTCGGGTGGTGGTTCTTGTGTGTGGGCGTATCGTGGTGGCCATTGTGGCTGACGGTTTGTGGCGTGAGCTGCAACAACTTCATGGGGTAGCGGATTGCGAGAGGTTATTGTTTGCCACCATCGCAGCAGCTGCATTGACCCAGTGGCTCGGCTATAAATATCAACGTTGAGGGCGGGAGAGCAAAGCAATTGTAAAATGGGATTCCAACACTCTCACTTCATGGAAAAAGGTGATGCGACTGAAAAGGTGTTGGAAGCCGGGGGAGAATGTGGGATTATCGTGCGGTGACTTGTTGATGCGCAGGTATTGCACATCCTTTCTGAACTTTGGATGCGATGAGATGTCTCGTGAATCGCTTTGGCTTTGTCAGTCAGTTAACAAAAGGTACTTAACCGAAATATAGTTTGTAATGGAAATTCATCCGGTTAAGGTTGTCAACTATATGGTTTTCCTCTTTGTCCTTCGATTGTAAAGCTCGGTAGCGTACTTAACATCTCTGCATTTTAAGTTTCGTTGCCATGAACCTCCGGTTGGAAGTTTCGTTCGAAATCTGAACCACCGGTAGCCGATACTTTGGTAGCCTCGGAAGAAGCAACCAAATTTGATGGTGAAGTAATTTCGAACCCGGTTTGGTAATCTAAAACGGTGTGATGCAGTCATGCTGCTTTTCACGGAATTTAACTGTTTTATCCATAACCGTGCGCTTCTCTCACTGTGCACTATAGTTGCCATGAGACATCATTTTATTTTCCACTGGTAATCCTGTGTGTGCCGGATGACCTTTTGATACTGGGAGGGCCAACTCACCCTTTCGAGCAGCCACACTCCCGCCATTCCGTCATATTCGAGATTTGCATTGCTATCTGACGGCAGGTCAGGGGCGTCGTTAGATGGAAGAAATGACACTTGATTAGCCTAATGGTGCTATGCTGTTTGAAGGCGCCTCGTTCCTGGGGTAACGCCCCATATCACACATTTATCAAATACGTCCGTCGGAGGGCCCCGCCAGTGAACATGCGGAGGGTTCGCGCGCCACGGGCCCGGACACAGATCACTCCCGCCATAAATCCCCTCCCCTTCCCCCAGTAATACTGAATTAAGGTTATAAAGCTATAAAGTGCTGAGGTTTAATGAGAGCCAAAGGGCCATCTGGGTTAAGCCTGTCAAGGGAAGATACTACATGACGAGAAAAGAGACTGAATCCCCCTAATTAATGTTATATCCTGAGCTCTAAAGAAGTGATCTACCCCCATTGCGCTTCCCTGGCTGGCAGCACCACCCGCTGGCTCTTCAGCATTACATGCCCCAAGGCAAAGGAGCTGTATTCACCGCCAGGTACATCTATCGCTAGCACTGGCGGATCCAGGGGGGGGGCATTCCGGCCATGGTCCCCCCCCCAAGCGCTTCAAGGGGGGAGGGCATAGTGTCTTTTGCCCCCCCCCCAAACCAACAAAAGTAAACTAAATTAAAATGCAGTAACCTTTGCTGATGTTAAAAAATAGCGTTCCGGGTGAAATAATCTCCAATTTTAAAGGTATTTTGTTATAATTGTTTGAAAGCACAATATGGTAGCATAATAGATTCTGACACATCGAGGGTTCTATGCTGTTGAAGTTCAGCTTACAGCAAAAGATGACGAAATCAGCAGTTTCATTATTCCTTCGTCAGATAGGTTCATGAAGTTTGTTTAGCCAGTCACGGGCAAGCGGACCCAGTGAGCCAGATTTCGAAAGCGGAATTTGAACAGGATGTTTTGTGCGAGTGACCAGTTGAGCCCAGTTGAGCCCAGTTGAGCAGCATGTTTCGTATGTTGGCGTTGGGGAAAGGCCTTATAGCCATATAGGTGTTGGGGTTGCTAAGATGAAGAGACAGGCTACATTGACTGATTTTTTAAAGAAGAATAGCAAGAGGAGGTATGTATTTATATCCTGAATAAGAGATAACTGGTGGGTTTGCATGTAGGGGAGATTCGGGTGGTAGGATCGGGCTATCAAAGTTTAAGGGTATTATTGCAGTTTAAGGTATCTACGAGACAAGTTTTACACTCATGCACTGGCGGATCCAGGGAGGGGCCATTCCAGCCATGCCCCCCCCGAAGCGCTTAAAGGGGGGGGGCATAGTGTCTTTTGGCCCCCCCGAAACCAACAGAAGTCAACTAAATTAAAATGCAGTAACCTTTGCCGAGGTTAAAAAATAGCGTCTGGATGAAAGAATCTCCAATTTTAAAGGACTTTTTTTAATATATATAATTGTTTGGAAGCCAGTATAGTAGCATAGTAGATTCTGACACACATCGAGGGTTCCATGTTGATCAAGTTCTGCTTACAGCAAGAGTTGACAAAATCGGATCCGCCAGTGTCCACGTGCACGAACGTTGACGTGGTACAAGACGCTGAACGTGAACGTGAACGTTTTGGTAAACAAGAACAAAAATCCGGTAACATCCGGTAACATCACCGTAAAGTACGTTTATTGAACCTAATTAATTTATCCAGCTCGTTCTAGACAACCATCGACCCCGTTGTGTTTCCATGATCATTCTCATCACTGGAATTGACACATGGAGGACCAGCGTGCTGTCGAAGCGAACCAACTTTAACATAGGTCCGCATTTTGAGCCGGCTGCTCATCCCTTCCGGTGGAAACTCACCAGACCAGCTGCTCGCCATGTGCGCGGGGGGCTGGGTGCCTGCTGTGTGAGCCCCGCACAGATGCGGTGGAACCACCGATCAGCTGTGCTGCATCACGCACGTAGCGAGTGAGAGGATGCACAACGCGTAACCAACGAACTATTGTATCGCGGTGATGCCGCATGTGTGGCGGTACAATGCCACAATTGGTCACCGAGAAGGGTGTGTTTGGTTCTTCGGACGATGCACATCGGCATAGGTGTCGCCACGGACTTTTGATAGGGGGACGAGAGGGGTCTAAAGCCGACTTTTCCTATGCAATGCAAGCAATGCCCTCACAGTGTAGAAGAGTGTTTTGAGTGATGATAATATTGTCTAAGCTAACTTCTGACTCGTCAATGATATTGCTTTGAATTTTGCAGGGGCGGCGTGAGGTATGTAAGAATAGGTAAGCAACATAGAATGAGTAGTTCAGTTTGAATTTTATATAGCCTCCAATACGCTTTACCAGTCAGCCGATGGACCTATTTATTGGGAGTAAACTAGATCGTGCCAGACTATCCAATTTGGCACCACTAATTAATTTAATGTTGTGTGCGGAAACTCCTCCATCACCCCTTCTAGAGAACCCCTGGTGGAGCCCGTGAACATACATCTCATCCTTCGCGCCACAAATTCGTTTAAATGGCTCTGAATCGACACTGCCGGCACTACCCGCAAAACATAATTCTGGTGACAACCTCTAAATCGGTCCCGCGTGTCCGTCAAACTAACCCTCGATATTCCACTGGATTATTGGGTATTTCTCTAGATCCACCACTTGTGCCCTACTTTAGCACAATTTCCTGGTGACACCCCTGAATCAGCACTTTCACCGCCCACGAAAAGTCTCTGATTGCACCTATGAATCAGCACCTCATCCTTCCAGACACAATGCACTGGAAACGGCCTTGGATTGGCACCTCCATCAGCGTAACCCCGGACGATGTCAATAAACTTGGCCTTAACTGACATCGCCGTCAACCCTCCACCCCCCTCCCACCCGATATACTCATGCTGTCGTCTCTGCATCGGCACTTCCAACCCTTGCTCCGGTGCACCCGGCTGGCGCTAGTTGTAGTAAACTAGCTACATTGCTGACATCGGAAGGCTTGGTCCCATTCCTCCGGCCTCTTCACTCGCTGAGCAGATGTTTTCTCGAGCAACGCAGCGAGAGCTACCAGTAACCTGGAAGCCTTATTTTTCATCAGTGAACTCGACATCTTCCCCTTCCCCCACACCAACTACACACACCCACACCTACCCACAATCGTTCTCCACCAAATTGGGCATGTGTCCGTTGGCTTTTTTACATCTTGCTTGTGTATTAAACATAATTCTGGCTGAATAAACGATAAGGCTAATATGATAAATATTGACATATTTTAATGGATGTATTATCTACATATTTCCATTAGAGAGAGAAGTCATGGACAGTATACTCTTCATCATTGTTTTAATTACATTCATTTTAAATTCTAGGATGTAACAAGCTGCATTTCAAGCACGTGCCCTCCGTAGGCTCTGTGCATTAAATCTGAAAGAATGGCAAGCTATGTGTTATTCTAGTCAGCGAGGCAAACAAGCTTCAATAAGTTTTTCTTCTGTTGAAATGGATTTTGATAGAACAATAATGGGTCAGGCTGAAGTAGGAGAACATTTGCTAGAAGTATTTAATGCGTAAGATATATTTGAACCCATTTTCACTGCAAAAATGTACATTAAGCATCACACCGCTTCCACGCATGGATAACAATGTTTATCTTGCCAATCCATGCAAACCATCATTGGAAATGTGGCGTACCTTTCGGCAATTCAAGAGTGCACGTTGTATCAAACCTTTAATTTTTGTCTTGCAAGATTCTGGGGTTGTGGCTGTTCAAAGTCAGATCAGGACCCTGTCTCAATACAGTTCTTAGATGGGGGACGAGTGGTCTAGGGGTAAGATGCTCGTCTCACAATCGAAAGGTTGTGTGTTCGAGTCTCACCTGTCGCTACTCTTCGCCCGCGACCAATCGGCGTGAGAGATTGGCGACGCTACATGACTCAACGGTCGACGTGTCGTAAAACCACTAACCAACCAACAGTTCTTAGATCTGCATTGAAACACATTTCATGAACAAGCCAGGCAGGATACAGCTGACAGGTATGACTATGTGGATCGAAGAACATTGAAAAATATGAAATGTGAACCAGATCAGGCCCTTAGGTCAAAAGAAGGTCCAAGCTAGAACACTGTTATTGTCATCAAAACACTTAGTGCCACTCGATCGTTTTGAACAACAGGAAATATATAGTAGTAGATTATATCCTCTAAAAGTGTATCGAGTGGCAAGCCAATATCAGGTCAGATTACTGAGATATGACCTGAAGCATCCATAGGGTACATGTATCTCAGCCATCCTGAAGGGAAAAGTACAGACTATTGCCAAGCAAAAAAGGCTTAGCCAGGGATATTTTGCAAGAGGATTTCATTTCTGATGCGGTTAGGATCCCAAAACTCTATTGAAAGACTTTGCGTTCTTCGAAGATTTTTGGAAATGTCTCGAGATTTAAAAAATGCATTTAAACTTAAAAGCAATCATTTCAAACACGGTGGGTGGAAACATTCGGTTTTTTCTTTTGTGGCACCCCTTACCTTTCCCTGAACGCAATCAGTTGAACAAATTATCATCTTCAACAGTTCACATATTTCCAGGTATTCGACCTTGAAGGTATCGGTGATCTTGACCTTTGTACGTGTCACTCTCTAGACTAAGTCCTCATTTTGCATATCACCAAAGCGAAGCACGAATTTGCATTTGCTTTACAACCAGAGTTAAAAGCTACGGCGAAAACGAGTGACCGACTGCACCTCGATACAGACACGCCTAGCCTGGCCTGGATGTGAACCAAATTAACATATCAATATGTTAAAAGAAGCTACAAGTATTGAAGTGTGTACCTGTACCTCTGGCAGGTACGAAAAAAGTTGGTAGGGGAAGTGGGGTCAAATTGAGCCTTCCTCACCGTGAGGCGTGGGAAACCCGCTTGACTGCCAGGGCTAAATATCACGGCGTTTGTGGATTGTGTCCCTCTGCCACCCCCCCCACCACCACTACCCCCACGACGCCCATGTCCTCCGGCAGGCCTTGATCCCCTTCAGCGACCTTCGCGGACGCCGCTAGTGCTGATGCCGAACGGCAAATGAAGACACCACCAGACGGTTAGCACTGTCAGCCCATTATTCACCAGCCTCGACACCCCAGCCCCTCCGCCTGCGATCTGCACGTCGCCATTAGCCAGCGTGTGACGTCAAAGTCGATTGTGTGACGTCACGGCTGTCACTGTGACACGTGACAGGACGTGTGCCGGCGCGCGGCCCGGCCCGATCATTTCCGGCCGGATCTGCGCTCATCGATCACCAGCCGTCCGCTGCAAGGGTGACCGAGCCTTCCGGGCCTGCCAGGCGTCCGAGACTGGCCAGGTCACCACCCGGACCTGCCAGACCTCCCGGTGCGGCCACGTCACCACCCGGGCCTCCCAGACCTCCCGGTGCGGCCACGTCACCACCCGGACCTCCCAGACCTCCCGGTGCGGCCACGTCACCACCCGGGCCTCCCAGACCTCCCGGTGCGGCCAGGTCACCACCCGGACCTCCCAGACCTCCCGGTGCGGCCGCGTCACCACCCGGACCTCCCAGACCTCCCGGTGCGGCCACGTCACCACCCGGACCTCCCAGACCTCCAGGTGCGGCCACGTCACCACCCGGACCTCCCAGACCTCCCGGTGCGGCCACGTCACCACCCGGACCTCGTCACCCCCAGACCTCCCGGTGCGGCCACGTCACCACCCGGGCCTCCCAGACCTCCCGGTGCGGCCACGTCACCACCCGGACCTCCCAGACCTCCCGGTGCGGCCACGTCACCACCCGGACCTCCCAGACCTCCCGGTGCGGCCACGTCACCACCCGGACCTCCCAGACCTCCCGGTGCGGCCACGTCACCACCCGGACCTCCCAGACCTCCCGGTGCGGCCACGTCACCACCCGGACCTCCCAGACCTCCCGGTGCGGCCACGTCACCACCCGGACCTCCCAGACCTCCCGGTGCGGCCACGTCACCACCCGGACCTCCCAGACCTCCCGGTGCGGCCACGTCACCACCCGGACCTCCCAGACCTCCCGGTGCGGCCACGTCACCACCCGGACCTCCCAGACCTCCCGGTGCGGCCACGTCACCACCCGGACCTCCCAGACCTCCCGGTGCGGCCACGTCACCACCCGGACCTCCCAGACCTCCCGGTGCGGCCACGTCACCACCCGGACCTGCCAGACCTTCCGGTGCGGCCACGTCACCACCCGGACCTGCCAGACCTTCCGGTGCGGCCGCGTCACCACCCGGACCTCCCAAGACCTCCCGGTGCGGCCGCGTCACCACCAGGACCTGCCAGACCTCCCGGTGCGGCCACGTCACCACCCGGACCTCCCAGACCTCCCGGTGCGGCCACGTCACCACCCGGACCTCCCAGACCTCCCGGTGCGGCCACGTCACCACCCGGACCTCCCAGACCTCCCGGTGCGGCCACGTCACCACCCGGACCTGCCAGATCTTCCCGGTGCGGCCACGTCACCATCCGGACCTCCCAGACTTCCCGGTGCGGCCACGTCACCAGCCGGACCTCCCAGACTTCCCGGTGCGGCCACGTCACCACCCGGACCTCCCAGACTTCCCGGTGCGGCCACGTCACCACCCGGTGCGGCCACGTCACCACCCGGACCTCTCAGCCTCCCGCGCTTTGGCTCGGCGATATGATGTTTGAGCCACGAACACCATGGCACCCATAAGTGACCCGAGGAGACTATGCATCACGGTTGCCATCGTTATCTGCTAACGGCTCCCCACTCTGAACACCCGACGTCAATGCCAGGGCATCATCACTCTATGTGATGGGTTTCTGGGCCTGCGTCCGGAGTGTGCTTGTGTTTTTTGTGCGTTTTTATGCTTTATTTGACCTGTGTGGTTATGTTGCATTTGTGCATAACAGCGAAAGTACATTTGGTAGGCGACACAATAGCTTACTAGAAATTAAGCAGTGTGAACAATGTATTTATTATATATATATATATATATATATATATATATATATATATATATATATATATATATATATATATATGTACATACATGCATGCATACATACATACATACATACATATATACATACATACATACATACATACATACATATATATATGTATATATATATATATATATATATTTATATATATATATATATATATATATATATATATATATATATATATATATATATATATATATATATATATATATATATATATATATATGCATGCTGAAAAGAGTGCAGAGCAAAGCCACCACACTCGTCACAATGGTGCTGAGTATAGTTGAACTTCAGATATTTTATGAGCTATTCCGCCACTCACGCACCCGAGCTTTATCGCATTTTCGAGCTATATTGTACATCACCGCAGTTCAATGTACATATATTGAACCAGTCCTTCTGCTGGCAGAAATTGTTGAACGGCGACCATGTGTGCGCACGTTTATCCGAGCTGGGTCACATTCCTCCAGTGAACAAGTCTGTCCGAACTAGGTCACATTCCTCCAGTGAACACGTCTGTCCGAGCTGGGCCACATTCCTCCAGTCAACACGTCTGTCCGAGCTGGGTCACATTCCTCCAGTGAACACGTCTGTCCGGGCTGGGTCACATTCCTCCAGTGAACACGTCTGTCCGAGCTGGGCCACATTCCTCCAGTGAACACGTCTGTCCGAGCTGGGTCAATTCCGTCTCCATTGAACACGTGTGTCATCGTCCGATCTCAGCCGTGAGTGGACTGGCGAAGAGAAAGGCCTCGCCACACCTGTGACCCTTCCATTCTCACTTTCTGGTGAGCTCGCTGGCTTGACACCGGTCCGCAAGATACTGGCGCCATTTCTGACTACTTTTTCCTTGCGGATTAAAATCTGGTGGTGGCCAGCCAAAGTCATTGCCATCCCCACGCACGCTCACGAGCAATACCGGCCAGAAATATTGTCATACATCTACATTCAAGACGTCATTCAACTGTACCCCCGTCAACTCCTTACCAGTCAACTCTACTATTCCTTCCTCGCCTACTCTCCTTAACTCGGCACTCCTCACGCCACTTTACTCTACCTATAACACTAACACATACATACACACGGAAACAGCCGACATCACCAACACGGTGGCAGGCTGGTAAAATTCACTCCCACACGCACACATATTGTCATCAGCATAATGGCGACACACGAACGCAAGCATTGCCAAGACTGGTCGGCACAAAATACGGTGATGCGCGGCGTGGCCGACTTCAGTCCCCAGGTAATTACTCGGCTCGCTCCGCCCCTGTCTCGCACACATTAGCCCTAGGCGCACACGTGACACGGTCCACTCGCGAATGGAAACAAACTGTCACCACGCAATAGGCGCCGTCTCCCGGTCCTGCACTGATGGTGACTGTGTCACGGCGACCCACCCACCTGACCCGGGGCTGTACGGGAGCTCTCTCTCTCTCTCTCTCTCTCTCTCTCTCTCTCTCTCTCTCTCTCTCTCTCTCTCTCTCTCTCTCTCTCTCTCTCTCTCTCTCCATAAGTATATATATATATATATATATATTCCACCATATATATATATATATATATATATACCTTTATATATATTATATAAAAATAAAGAGCGACTGTCGCCTGATCGCCGGGAGGCGTTGTCCGTGTCCTTATCACCTGTGTCGGGTGGATGACACCCCGCGGTAATCGAGTGGGAACTATTCTGAAGCCGGTAGAACTGTAGTCGGTCATGAATACCATGGGCCATATCAGTTTCAGTGGAACGTCGTAAGGGTCGTAAGGTTGAACTTTGCGGAATTGGCCGGGTGCGGCTACGAAGTTGGTGACCAGCATCGGCTCAGCACTGGGCGGGAACGTGCGTATATGCCTGCAACAGGCTGGGAGACATTCCCAGGAGCCAACAACCCGATCTAAGACCAAGGACAGATTATGAAATCGAAAATTTAATCAGACAAAAAATGTTAGACTGCGAGCGTTGTGACCATCCAAGCCACGTGGAAGACGTCGATCGGGTCAGGATAAATAGTTGTGCCAATTAGTGTTATGCACATGCTTCACGCCATGAACACTTCCCGTAAATCTAACCGTGTATCACGATAAGTCTTGCAACTGGGGCTGAACAAAAATATAAACGCCGTATCCTACGGATGCTAAATATTGACATATATATATATATATATATATATGTATGTGTGTGTGTATGTGTGTGCGTGTGTGCATGTGTGTATTGTTTATAATAATATACAATAATATAACCATATGTAAATATATGTCGGACACGGCGGCCACGTTGTCGGGGTGTCCGGGTGGGTGCCGACCGGGCAGTCGCCGCCGTCACAACTGTGGCGCGCGCGCGACAGTCTGACGGCGCGCGCTGCCGACATCGCTGACCGCCGCCAACTTGGGCACCGATCGGCGCACCGCCGCAGCAACAGCGGCCGCCCGGGCCGGGACGAGTGCACAATGGGCCAGAATGGCCTAAAAAGTGGCACTTACTGGAATTTCGAAGTTCGTCAAAACTCGATAGTTTTACCGTAGATCGTCTGCAAAATGTTTCCACCATTCGAAAACAGTATTTTATCTTTGATATGCCAGCACCCATGTCCATAAATATACGCAGCCAGTCATACTAGTATAGTGTGTTTATCTGTTTCCTTGCAAACACGTAATTCCATTCTCAGGTTCTAAGTATTCTCATTCTTCTTCAAAGACTCGAAACCAGTAATTTTTCCTTTCATTGAATGGCCCAGATCCGACCACAACGCGCACCGCACCACTCGAGCGGCGCGGTGCGCATTGTGGTCGGACGCCCGCCGTCTCGGGCCGACCAGGCTGGTAGTTTGCGTCCAGTTAGGTGCGCCGAGGAACTTATTTATCCAATTGTAATGTGTGGGCTGAAGTTTCGGAGAGAGTGGTTCGCTCAGAACGAGACTCGCGGGAACCGTGCGCTCGGGTCTTTCCAGCTATTGTCGTCGGGCTCGACGTGGCTCGCACAAAGATGGTAACGTATCTAGCATATCCATCTGCATATCTAACAGACAGACAGACAGACAGACAGACATGTATTAAGGCCATCCACAATTAACTCGTGGCTATTACAGCCTCACGTCATACACATAAAAAGAGGTCGGCAGAAGTATCATACATTCAGATATTGTCTACAAGCAGTCATACAAGCAGACACATAAAATGGGCGCTAAGTACCTCCACAGTCCCGGGTTCCTACGCAGGTGACGCTTTAAGTGCGGTTCAAACAAGGGGATGGGTAGCCGCGTCAGATCGGGCGGCAAGGCATTGTATTGTCTAGCCGCGCGACTACAAAAACGTCGCTTGCCCATGTCGGTTCGCGATCTGGGCACGTACAGATCGCTGTCTTGCCTGGTGGTCCTGTCACGTGTCTGTGATACCAGAGCAAATTCACAGGCTAGTGACTCTGGTTCACCTAGGCGACGCATCTTGTGCAGCAAGGTCAGCGTGTGGTACTGAACGAGGTCCCGCGCGCTCAGCCAGCCCAACTTCTCCAGCAGATCCGATACATGATCAAATTTTTTGCGGCCGAAAATTACTTTTGCTACATAGTTAATAATGTTTTGGATGCGAGACAGATTCTTTTGCGTTCTATTGCCGTACACCGAAATACAATACCGGATCTGCGAGAGTACCAAGGCATTTACTAAAGTGGAGATGACAGCGGGAGACAGGTAACTCCTCAGATGCGACAGACCACTCAAAGTACCGAAGCAGCGCCTAGTGATAGTGGAGACGTGGGAGTCCCAGCTGAGAGAGCGGTCAAATATTAATCCGATATTTTTAGCTTCCGAGATGGGAGTTAGATCGTAATCGAGAAATTTTACGGTAATTTCGGGGAGGGGCGGGGGTGCGCAAATTTTGCTTACTTCCCAGCAGCATCAGTTGAGTCTTTCCGGCATCCACTTTGAGGCCGTTTGCACGAAACCAAGAGTCAAGAGAGGCCAAACATATTCCATCCTCGTGACGATGTTTCGAAATTCCGATTTTTACCACTAACCCAAATTTGGGTGTCGTCCGCATATTGGACTACCACTGCACCTTCAACGCACAGACTGAGGTCGTTGGCGAAGATGCAGCAGAGGAGCGGGCCGAGAGCAGATCCCTGAAAGACACCAATGCTGTTGGGAAGCGGAGTAAACTTTTTGAGATTGCCCAGATTGTCAGTGAGGCTGACACTCTGGGTATGATCGCAAAGGTATGCAGAGGACCAAGAAGTGTCGATACCGTGGATGCTTAATTTAGTCAAGAGCCTTGAGTGATCAATCACATCAAAGCATTTGCTCAAGTCCAGCAGGCAAAGAAGGGATAACTCACCTCGGTCATTGGCGGATAGGATATGATCGGACATGGAAGTCAGCGCGGTTTCTGTCGAGGGACGTGGACGGAAACCATGCTGGGTTGAGGACAGGAGGTGGATTTGGGACATGTAATTGTAGAGCTGCTGGTGAATGGCACGCTCTACAATTGTGGCAATGACAGGAACTATGGAAATAGGACGGCAGTTGGAAGGGCTGGTAGGATCGCCCGACTTAAAGATAGGATGAACAAGGGAGTGCTTCCAGGATCGAGGAACATCAGAAAAGGAAATGCTGGAGTTGGTCAAATGCAGGAGCACCGTGCCGATCGCGTCAAAGGACAGGCGCACCATGTGCATGCTGACCCCGTCCTCACCGCAAGCCGACAAGCCACTCATCCCCAGGATGACGGTCCTCAGCTCTGACAGCGTCAGAGGTGCCACACAAAACGCACGGGTGCCAACACCTGGTAGACGGCATGCTAGGTCTGGCATATCTCCCATCTATCTCACCTCATTCGCAACACGCGGACCAATGCCAACGAAATAATTGTTCAGTTCATCGGGTGTGGCGTCGAGCATCTTACGGACGGACTTCCCACCACTGACGGTGGATCTGATGTGCTGCCACATCGATCGACGTCCGTCCTCCTGGATGTGCCGCTGAATGTCATTGCGGGTGTCACGGCGTATTGCGGACCGTACCGCTCTGTTTAGGACGACATATTCTGGTGACCTGTGACCGTGTTCAGCCAACGCCACGCGACGGCGAGACATTAGATCTTTGGTGGGGTCGGTGACGGGAGGGGCGCTGGGATTGCGAATGGACACGGCTCTAACCGGGGAATGGGCGTCAAAAATCGGAAGAAATACACTGAGAAAACAGTCCCACTTCTGAGCAGACTTGTGCTCGACTCGAGTTGAATCGAGAATCGACTCATGAATCAATCGTTTTTGGATGCGTCGCGAGTTGAATCGATTCTTTTCCCGAAAACATCATATCTATCATGACGAGTCAATCATTTGAATTACAATGAGTCATTTGAGTCTTGTGACTCAAATGCAAGTTACGAACAAATGATATAAAGCATGTATTTTTGAAAATAGTATGCCATGACACAAAGTAGGGAGTAAAAGCACAGTATAATTATTAATGCTTAGCATTACAATTGTCAACTTGTCAGCTGCCAGTGAGTAAAGAATGAGGGGTACTTAAGTTATTTGCCAAAAACAGATAACAATAACTACAAATAAGTATTAATGTTAAGCTTGGTATTCACAATCAGTATCATGCATGAGTCAATCCTAGCGCCAGAAACACAACACAGAAATGGGATGTGATTGTGAAAAAGAATATGGAACCGAAACGGCCCTGCACTACAACAGGCATCTGCACTAAATAAAATTGCGTTTGTTTGTCACAAATAACAAACCCGTGCGTGTGAAAATAACAAACCCAAGGTATCTTTACTAGAAGGTAGATCGAAGTTTTCCTTCAAGCCCGCATGACGTCATTCGAAGTTTAAAAAAATGGTATCAATTTGGTTGCAGAACTTTTCTCAAATCATACGCAATGGTCACTTTAATTTGCTTCCTAGCAAATATATTTGTCTTCCGCTCACCAGGTGAGTTATAATCTTGTCCCATTCTTTCCAGTGGACATTTGTTCAGACACATTTTATTCTCATGCATAGACAAGGTTGGATTTGTGCATCGTAATCCGGCATGTGGAGATAAATATTTTGTACTTATCCAATGGCTGTATGGAGGATATTTTTATTCAAACCTTATGTATCGTAACTTAATTTGCACCCATTTCAGTGAATTTTGAGCACTTTTACTTGATCACAGCTGTTCGTTGTCAAAAGTTAATAACTTAGGAAATTCAACCTGCAGATGAGAAAGCAAGAAATTATTTTCTGGAGAGGATAATGTTCGGGATCCCAAAAATCTAGGATCAGCCTATTCTTCCAAACATGTACCAACCTACCTACATTGACATACAGCAGTTGTTGAAAACAGTTTTTTTCTATGCCAGCTGGATCCAGGGCATGATGCATTCTTCTTTGATGAATCTTGCATGGATTATTGATGATACATGCATAATTGAACATTTATGTACAACACCATTGTGATCTAGGAATGCCCTCCTGAAACTTGCAACTCGACTGAAACTCTCCTGCCGCTGGGGAGAAGAAGCTATGGCGCACTTAGCCCCCCCCCTGACTGTCCTTTCTTCCGCTCTTGAACGAGGGTGACAACTTGAACACGTAAAATGGATGGCAGAGGGAGCCTACCAATATCAGGAACAATCCCTTTATTTTGGCGGCGCTTGCTGGTGAGCCTGCCGGAAATGGCACATTGTTAGGCAGGACGATTATTACTGGGTCATTTAGGATACCCTTTGCTGAATATAAAGAATAGGTCTTTCAATTAGAATACGTCAAAGTACCCTATATTGCCATAAAATATGGAAGATAGCGTAGAGAAAGTCGATAAAATTGAGTGTAAACCAATGGTGAAGGGAAACCTTCAAGCCCGCTACCAAACCAACTTCGTGGGGGCAACAAACCAACGCAATTTCATTCTGTGCAGATACATATTTCAGTGCAGGACCTGGGTGCTATGTTGAAGTTAGGTGGTGATGTGTGTCAGGTATATATGATTCAGGTTGTGCATCATGCTGATGTGGATTGAATGCACTCATAGCTTTGCATATGCACTGACAACCATTCATCTCGGTAATGTTTTTGAGTCAATTATTTTATGCACCTGCACATGCATTTATCTGTATATATCATATATACCTACCAACCATTACAGTGCATGACGAATTATAAATAATGTGAGGTGAAAACAAAGTTATAGCAAAAATAATATATTCAACAAATGTTTCAATGTTAGAGCATCTTCGTTAGTGTCTAAATGAATACTAATTCCCTTCTTTAATTAAACACAGATGAAGATGCGATGACATCAAACTGTCTGTCGAATAAATTATTTTTGCTATAACTTTGTTTTCACCTCACATTATACATACATATATATATATATATATATATATATATATATATATATATATATATATATATATATCATTAGTGTGTGGGCAGTGCACACTGAATCATATGGCTTATGAGTGATACCATTGAGTCGGATCCGAATCGATTCAAATTTCTGTTTGAGTCGTGAGTTGAATCATGCTTTGTGAGCTCTGAGTCTGAATTGAGTCGAATCAAATCATTTTGACCTGCTCTGAATCATGAGTTGAATCGGATCTCAAGATCTACGAGTCAAATGTGAGTCGACTCCAAAAATTTGAGTCGAGCACAAGCCTGCTTCTGAGTGACAGTCGGTGATAAAACACATTATACCAGTCAGCATTAATAAGGTGAGCATGAAGCGCAGCTTGGTCGACTCGGTGGAGACAGCGAGACCGAACAGCTGATCGGCAAGGGCGAGAGCGAGGTACACTGATCAAGGCACGGATAAAAGTATGTGGACTAAAATGACATAATTAGATTACGCAACGTTTCACAAAAGCGGGACAGTTGCTAATTAATACATCAGGTAGGGACCCAGCTGAGTAAGTAGGAGATGAAACACATTGCGTCAAGGAGTGGTCAGACATAAAAACACAGTATCTTTTTTGGCGGAGTCATGATCAGGTTTTAAAAGGCAGCAATTAAAACCACCGCAGATCAACACCTTGGTCTGGGGATAATAAACCATGATACGCTGAAATTGATTTGTCAGGTCGTCAGTCAGCCCTCAGGTCCCCTATAATACGCCGAGGAGGCCGATAGGCGGTACGCATAATACATTTCCCCTTACTGTCGGGCCTCACCAGTGTCCATAGCGTCTCAAGTCGGCTGTTGGGGACCGCTGCGGTGGCGAGCCTGATAGGGGTCACACCGACACCATCCTTGGCGGCCAGTCCCACACCACCGAAGCCCCGACCGTCCGGACGATCGGCCCGGAACAGCTGGTATCCAGGCAGCACGAGTAGGCGACTCGGGGTCGCTGGGCGGAGCCAGGTCTCACAGAGGCCCATGAGATCATACTTGTGATGGTGTAAGTGGTCGGATAGTTCCAGTAGCTTGGGCTTCAATAATTGACAGTGACAGTGATTGCCCCGATGAGAAGAGCAGATCCGGATGCGGCTTGACTGGTGGCCCGGCGCCGGGCGCCGCCCCTACACCCCCGGCGCCTTGCCCCAGTTGCGCGCCTGCCACGTCTTGTCCGGCGTACTCGGCCGCCAGAGCTCGCTGATTGGCTGCCGTTCGAGACGGCTGACCCGGAGCCCACGGGCACGTGATCAGCAGGCGACTGGCGCTGACCAGGTTCAAGGTCACCCGGAGCGTCAGGAGATGAACGAGGCAAGCGGGCCGACGATGGGAGAACAGAGGGCACGGCAACGAGCACCAGTGCGTTCACAACGGCAAGCAGAACGATCCATTTCAGCAGATCACGATGACCCGGGATGCGCCACAGACAACACATGACAATGCGGTCCAGGAGGATGATAATCTGGTTACACTCGTGGGGTCCAGAGGCGGCAGAGAATCTCTGCTAGTTCAATCCGTACACCTGAGCCGTTGAATAGTTGAATCGGTGATGGTCGTCGCCGGCGGGGGTCGTTGATCGTCACAAGTGGACGTGGGGCACTTCGCTCTTCGCATGCACACGCAGGGCACTCAGGAGAGGCACAGGCGACAGGCTGGGCTGGGTAGCGGAGCGCCGGCGCGCCACCCCCGCTCGGGCGCGGCGCACGTGCTACTGACAGGCTGTCTCTCCTGTGCTGCAGCGGTGCGATCCAACATTGTTTCTACGTGGTGATAATACATATGTTGTACCGAAAAATAGTTTCACTCCTATCAACGTTGGAGCGGAATCGCATTCAGCGCTGTGGATGTCAAGAGCCTCCAAGTCGCCAACATCCCGTGTCATCACCGATCATCGCTCTGCCTACCCCGATGCCATCCATCCCCTGATCATATTACCCGGCATGCGCGTCCATGACTGCTGATGACACGTTATTCGACCAAGGCATTAAACTGCTATAGATGCATCAGCGAACACATTCAGCACTCTTCAGCACCTCGTGCTGCAGAGAGAGAGAGAGAGAGAGAGAGAGAGAGAGAGAGAGAGAGAGAGAGAGAGAGAGAGAGAGAGAGAGAGAGAGAGAGAGAGAGAGAGAGAGAGAGAGAGAGAGAGAGAGAGAGAGAGAGAGAGAGGAGAGGGAGAGAGAATATATATATATATATATATATATATATATATATATATATATATATATATATATATATATATATATATATATATATATATATATATATATATATATATATATATATATATATATATATATATATATATATATATATATATATATATATATATATATATATATATATATATATATATATATATATATATATATATATATATATATATATATATATATATATATATATATATATATATATATATATATATATATATATATATATATATATATATATATATATATATATATATATATATATATATATATATATATATATATATATATATATATATATATATATATATATATATATATATATATATATATATATATATATATATATATATATATATATATATATATATATATATATATATATATATATATATATATATATATATATATATATATATATATATATATATATATATATATATATATATATATATATATATATATATGAGAGAGAGAGAGAGAGAGAGAGAGAGAGAGAGAGAGAGAGAGGGAGAGAGAGAGAGAGAGAGAGAGAGAGAGAGAGAGAGAGAGAGAGAGAGAGAGAGAGAGAGAGAGAGAGAGAGAGAGAGAGAGAGAGAGAGAGAGAGAGAGAGAGAGAGAGAGAGAGAGAGAGAGAGAGAGAGAGAGAGAGAGAGAGAGTGACGAAGTTTATAGTTTTATGCGACCGACAATCTCTGCAGGGGAATCAATCGAAGAGCTCCTACTTTGAAACGCGGTGGGAAGAGTACACTTATGCAACCAGGCTGGTAGTGCTACAGCTCCTTGAATGCTGCGATGAACAACTGCGACGCGTCCTCACCCGCACTGCGGGCGGGACTCCGACCTCTAAGTCGGAAGCAGAGGTCTTCTCAGCCATCCGAAGGCTGGCGGTACGTGAGGAGAACACCAAGGTGGCGCGATTCACACTGCACAACATGCAGCAGGGAGTCGACGAGCCAGTTCGGGTATTCGATGCCAGGATTCAGGGCTATATATATATATATATATATATATATATATATATATATATATATATAAGACCCACCGGCGAAACAGTGTGGGCGGCGCCATTAGCTGTGATCGTGCATACAGTGCGTCATAAACCACCCAATAAACATTCGGATTGCCACCTTGGTACTGGACAATTAAGCCATCGAGCCGGTGTGGCGAGGAGTTGGCGTGCACACACGAGTCCGCCGACGAACAGCGTGCTGTTAGTGCGTGGCCGAGCGCACGGCGGATGGTAAGGACGTCGCTGCGGAACCGCGTCACCATCAGCCCGTGACGGACACTGCAGACGTGCCCGCAGACAATGCGGACAGGAGCCGAGTCGTGGGGCCATGCCGGTCGGGGATGTCGTCCTAGATAGAAGAATCAGACTACACTGCAGGCGACCGTGCGGCCTTCGCTAGACGGAACAAACATTCACTTTTTATCACCATCGGCGCACGTTTGACGACAATCAAAATGTGCATTTGCTAACAATCGATATATCCATTGATCAAGAACGGATGAAATGGCGCACTTGTGAAGTTACTACATGCTGACAATTGCTATGATGAGTACTGCGGATATACGTTTTTAGGATAAGTTACTTTGTGGTATGTATTGATATAATAATTACCACGTAATAAACAATTAATGCAAAAATGCAATTCATCGATAAAATAACAGCAGTGTCGTACAACTCGATTGTTACCTTTATAGGTCAAACAATGAAGCAATTTGGCATAAAAGAAATGCATCGACTGCACAGCAGAAGCAGTCACTTCAATTTACATCCAATCTAGCTTTTATCTTCAAATTTATTAAGTGCAATTTGATATCCACACGCATTTCATGTATTGACTTTTGCAACAACAAATAAGCAACAAGTATGACATGGCGCAACACGGTATATTGTGCGATACACTACATATTACACCCCACTGCAGAACAGTCACTTCCCATGGCGCAACACGGTATATTGTGCGATACACTACATATTACACCCCACTGCAGAACAGTCACTTCCCATGTGTTGCAATTGTTGAGAGGTCCGAGCGCCGTGAAATCATTGATGATGCCGGGGTGGTGGTACAATGTTGTTTATGTGTGATCTTGGTGATCATTGGTGATATGTGTGATCACGTGTGATCTTGGTATAGCTTGTTTTGCCCTTCAATAAGTGTCACAGTTGACAAAGCCCTGACTGGCAAAGCATACTGCTTTTTCTGACTCATTTTCTAATTGAGGTCTCTTGAACAAAAGGTTCATTTTCCTAATTACTCTATACATATCTTCTGAACATGCTCACTATAGACTATGTGCTTAAACAATTAAGGTGCTGCATCCTTCTTGCAATACAAGCGGCACATGTCGTTTCGTCCATATTCAGCCCATCTATTTCGCGTTGTACGGCCATTACGGTCGTTGCACCCTGAAGCGCAAATAACAATCAATCACCATGCCTTTGCGACGGGAGAACGACGCTCAGACTTTTTGTGCGTGCCTACCTTCGATGACAAATAGCTCTAGTGCACAATATGACGTGGCATTTAAAATTAAATCAAATTCAACCATTTTTGTGCACAAAAAGTAGCATATCAAGCGGCGCTCGAGGGAGAGGGCCTCAGATCGTTGACGATCTGAGGCCCTCTCCCGCCGGAAGAGGGCCTCAGATCGTCCCTCTCCCGGCCGGAGGGGGAGGGATGAGAGAGGACGGATATCCGCCCTCTGCCTTCAGGGTCTCAGGAACTATGGCATCTACAGAAAAAAGATGTCGGCGGATAGCCCATGGCGATTCCGGAGGAACGCAACCAGGATTTTATACTTCCATTTTTCAAAAACAAAATGACGTCACTACAGCGTTCGTAGCACTTATGACGCTACGGATGACGTTACTTTTTGGGTTGTATTTTTGGTGATTTTGGAACTTAAAGCTGTCTTGGTATTAGGACGGAAAGGCACATTGTACTCCTACTTAGAAAAATAGACGGGAAAACTTTGAAAAGTGCAGTATTCACAAGTTGCGAAACGTAGTTTCCTATTTTTAAGTTCCTTTTTTGAATAGGTAGGACATACCTATAAATTTAACCATATTTAAATTTAACCACCTGAGAAAATGCAAGGTTTGACGAAAATTGTGATTTTGCCCCTAAAGGGCTAATAATGGTGAAAGATAACGTCAGCAAAGACCACAATTCCGAAGCATCAAGACCGTAGCTTTGTTAGTTCTGTTGAGATCAGCAATCTCTGACTGTTTCATCTAAATATCTGCATTCAGGAATGTGTGAGACATCCTAAAATTGTCCGGAGGTAACATCACTTAACCGGCCGCAGGTGATCAGTGACCTTGGATGACCGCACGTTGAGTTTTGTTTTCTTGCAAACATGTGAAATTAGTGCAGCAAAAGGTGCGCAAAGTTCGGTTGCGCTGCCGCCGGCCGTTTTCCACTGTCGCGGAAGAACCGCAGGGGTGGGCGGGATTCCGCCTCCTCCCTACCCTTCCCAGTCGGGCGAGTGTGCTGAGCACGACCCCAGTAGCTTGTCGATAATACAAAATTGCTCCCACAACCTGCACACAATTATGCATAGTTAATGTTCCAACAGGAAAATAAATTACCAGACCACCTATAATTCACATCTTAGTTCCCTATTTCAACGTAGTATCGAAAGGAGCCAGCTGATATGTGTTGTCCAAGACCAGAAGCATTGCTGTCCGATCATGCTTTTCGAGAAACGAGCCGTTTGTAAGGCACTGGGATGTCCATAGGGATGTGATTATAAATAATCCTTGACTTCCCAGCTGCCGTGAGGTCTTATGTGATACCGTGACACGCCTGTTATTGTGCACCGCAAGACAGTGATCCGTGCATTTAGCCTGTGGCGTTCACAGGGTATGCCAATATGCAGCTGATATATTCAGCTGATTGTATCGGATGAGAAGTACTATTAATATACTGTATATTATGTTACTATACTATATACTATGTATGCTACTAAGTATTATTTGGATGAACGTGGAGCTAAATATAGGCGAACGGGTATTATTTCTACTACGTGCCCAATAATTCAGAACTTGGGTGGGTGTTGTGTGAACCATGTGGGCAATGTGATACAGCCGACACCACGTCTGGTGCAGAATCGCCTGCAGTTTTGATAACTCGTGCGAGTGCTAAATCTAGTCTGACCATCCCGCCCCGAGTTCCACAATTCCCCAGCGCCTGTCTGCCTCCGCTGACACGACGGCACGTGCCGGAGCGGTACCGGGCGACAGGTCAGTCGTGGTCGAGTCTAACGAAGCTGCCGCGGCCCACACCACCGCCGCCCGGCCGCCGGCCGCAGTCTGGCCGAGCCACGCCCACCGTAGTTGTCAACTTCGCCACTTAGCCACGCCCAGCGGACTGCAGCACACACGTGATCTGATCAGACTGCCGGCCGACGATGATGATCCCAAAATGACGCGCTCTCTGGAAACTTCCCCCGTGAAGCCGATGGGGCGGCGCAGTAAATCGCCGGGTAGCGTAACTAAAGTGTCATACCGTAAAGCCGCCAGCCTTTCGGCGGTGACCCAGTTCGGTCGACCTCTAGGTAGGAGGATAGGAAAGACGAGGAATACCCACCAGTGCATTCATCGTTATTGCGAAGAACAATGTATGCTCTCTTTTTGTCGAGAACAATCGTTGACGCGAGTGGTTCATATGTGGTAATTTTCCTGCCAGCGCCTAATGTTATTCGGTGGACGAGTCGACGTCTGCAGTTCAAAGCCACACATCTAGCCGGGTCCCGCTGTACCCACCTGAATTAGTCCCATGTGTCCCACACCAGCTTGTCCCATCACCTGAACATGTCCCACACCAGCTTCAGCGGGTGTCGAGAACGCGTTGCACATCCTAAGTAAACATATTCAAGGAAACAAAGTTAATTCACACTCAGTATCTCGCCATCGCATATTTACCAACATGCTTGTTGTACATCTTAGCAATATGCTTTCCTTTTTGTTTAGGCATTGTTATGCTGGCTTGTTGGCATGCTATTTCATGCTCCAGATAGGTCGTATATGCTTATTTAAATGAAATGTGGTGCAACAATTTCTCTTGGCGGTGCGATGGTGTCCATCAGGGGCAGCAGGAGAATGGAGTGCACCGTCTGCTGATCTATTTATCAGCCCGGAAACTGGGCGTGACTGACGATGCCTACACTCGTCAGGTTCTCCGGGATGAACGGTGCTCTCGACAACGAAGGCCGCGCGCTAGTGGCAAACACAACGCGCACATGATTGGCTGTCCACTCGTCTTCCTGGATGTTTGATACTCGAAATCGAGAAACTTAGCTCAGACAGGCAACCCAATAAAACGACGCCAGGGAGTGCCACAACCACCCCTGTGCGGTGCGGATGGATCTCCCGTCGTGACCGCCTCCAGCCATGCTACACGACATCTGTCGTCTCGGCCACGTCACCATGTGCGGTGCAGGATGGGATTCCATCACCCGTACAGATGACACGCCTCCAGCCATCTACACCACATACTGCATCGTCCTCCACCCCGGCCGAGGTCGAGTGGGGACACAAGTGGTGGGGTATCACAGGGCCACCCAGGCGGCATCATCGATAACTCCGCCCAACCGAACACTTGCAAGCAGTCTGATTGGTTGTGCAGTGGCGCATGACGTCTCTTGTAATGACGTCATTCATGTGGCATCATAACTGTGAAGGAATCAAACAGTTCCACATGCCAGTCTGAGGCTGCCAGGTTTGAAACAATGAAAATTTGGAAAACAAGCTGAAAATAAGTAAATAAAAACAGGATTAACTCGAAAGCGTCATGAAATTCTGCTTTTCCACATTGTTGACTTAAATTGCCTGTAAATGGTAGAGTTAAAATGGATTAGGATATGGATCTAAATGGAGAGTAAATGGTGGATGAGTACGCAAAACAAGTGTCATAGAACGGCCAGAATACCCATACGCCAACGGCGAAATACATCGCATGCTCCCAGCGTTCGCATCACAAACAGCACACAACCAGGACGCTGACGCTCCATCAGACACACCACGGCAGGCGGGCACGGCGGCGTCGGTCCTGTACACCGGGTACTCCTGTCCAGGGAGGTATTCGATACCCGTGGCCCGACACTGCGTAACCTCCACCAACTCGCACAGCATGCACAACCAATACAACACGAATATGCAACACTCCATCACTGAAGCAGGCTCAACGTCATCACAGAGGGCCTCACGCCAGTTGTACGCCTCACCACTCGTTGCGCAAATAATAAACATGCTGTCAATCTCCAATATTTCAACAGTTATACGACCTAGGGCACCAAGCCACATGAGTATTCCAGCAAATAAACCACTCAGACAAGAGTAAACACGACCACTGCGCCACCAATAATCACCGACTGCACTACAGCACAGTGTGACCGCTTCCCTGCACACCACAGGAACAGTTACAAGCAACTGGGAATACAACACAAACATCACATCAATTCGCACTTCACAGCCCAAGCACGAACAATGGCCACCATCAACTGGTACACCATAGTTTACCATAGCAACCTGAAACAGGCAAGGGAGCAGAGAATGCATCGATAACAATAGCGATTACCCAATTTCGGTGTTATCAGAATCACTTCGTAGGTGTCCGCGATAATATCCATCATCTGGCTTATCGACGCGTCCCGGAAACCCATTCGTTGCTGGCAGGTGCGGCTCGCCGGCAAAGAAAGCCATCCAGACCATGGCAGCTCGAAATGCATCAATTTCTGTACGGACGCTGCCAGGAGGAAAGTTGGCGGAGCCTCGGCGGCCAAACGCTGCAACAACATAACCACAGCGAAGCCACAGCAGAGCCACAAGGGAACCACAGTGGAACCACTGAGAAAACATAGCGGAACCACCATGAGACCAAAAGGGAACTGCAACGCAACCACAGCGGAAACACAGCGAAACTGCGAAACGAACCAAAACGGAACCTCCATAGCACCACAACGGAGGCACCGGCACCGGCACCTTGGCACCGAAGCGGAACCACCAGCCGAAGCGGCAAGCGGAAGGCGAAGGACAGTATGGTCTGCAAGGTGCCGACATTCTGTGTGGGGTGGCTCCCGCCTCAAGCGCCGTGTGGTGGTTACAGTGCGTCGGCGAACAGCACCGCCTCTGCGCCACAAGTCTCCGACCAGCGCCCAGATTCAGAGCAGAACCGGACTGGTTCGACTAGGATTCCAGTCATGCTCTGCGTTTCGAGTTTATATTCGCACCCGATTCACGTGTCAGCTACACGGATCTGCATCCAGCCCTTCCAACTATTTCGCTCGTCTGATATTCCGCAACTCTGGACTTCCGGCCCCCATCAGTGCTTTTGTCGATTTGCTGAAAACACCGTTCACGTCGACCGGCATTTAAATGTACTTGAAATTTCCACGGCGGCGTTTGGGCACAGAAGACCACGGGATTCACATCGCATCTCTCTGTTGATTGCGTTGCTTGTTGTTAGCCGGCCGACGAAGGCAAAATGGCACCGACGACAGCAAATCGAGCGCGAAACACACCGAGAATAACAAGTGGATCCCGGTCTGAGCCGTGCGCGTGGCTCGAAGAGAATTGCGCCGAGTGACAGTTGACTTAGTAAACGGAAACTCAAATACGGACTTGATACGCAATCAAGATGCCTTCGTAAGCCTAAGTTCAGGGCTAGCTCTCACGAAGCCAAGAGATTCCAAGTCTATATTTTAAAGCTATATTTTCAGACTGAATAGAGAAAGTAACAAATTCACATTCGGAGGGAACCAACCCAGGTTGTCTAGACCCTCTCCCCAGATCCACCCGGGATCTGCAGCCATGCTTAAGTTGGCCATAGTGAGTGAGGATCGTATCTGCTGGGCTTCCACGAACGTCGAGCTGTCTTACGCCCATACACTGGAAGCTGGGTGTCATATTGCCCGGCCGGCGAGCATCTCCCAGCGCTATTTATTCTCCCACCTGATGATGCTCTCGGACCATATCGGTCGGCAGACGCTGTCTGAACTTATTCATTACACGCCGCTATTAAGTATCTGCTGTATGTTTGTGTGTGCAATCAAATGGTGCCACTGCTCACACGCGGTGCACGCGGTGCACGTGGTGCACGCGGTATACGGGGTGCACGCGGTGCACGCGGTACACGTGGTATACGGGGTGCACGCGGTGCACGCGGTACACGTGGTATACGGGGTGCACGCGGTGCACACTTCAGCCGCTGCGCTTGCCACTGAAGCCGCGCTCTCCAGGGGACGGCTAACTTGACGTGCTCGCTCCTGAACCGTGTCGGGAAACGGCTACAAACAGCACGGCAGTGCACTGACGAGTGCGGTGTCGTCACGCGTGCAGTGTCGTGGCGCGTGCGGTGTCGTGACGCGTGCCGTGTCGTGACGCGTGCCGTGTCGTGACGCGTGCGGTGTCGTGGCGTGTGCGGTGTCGTGACGGTGCAGTGTCGTGGCGCGTGTCGTGGTGCGGTGTCGTGGCGTGTGCGGTGTCGTGACGCGTGCGGTGTCGTGGCGCGGTGTCTGGCGCGGTGTCGTGGTGCGGTGTCGTGGCGTGTGCGGTGTCGGACGCGTGCGGTGTCGTGGCGCGGTGTATGGCGCGGTGTCGTGGTGCGGTGTCGTGGCGTGTGCGGTGTCGTGACGCGTGCGGTGTCGTGGCGCGGTGTCTGGCGCGGTGTCGTGGTGCGGTGTCGTGGCGTGTGCGGTGTCGTGACGCGTGCGGTGTCGTGGCGCGGTGTCATGGCGCGGTGTCGTGGTGCGGTGTCGTGGCGTGTGCGGTGTCGTGACGCGTGCGGTGTCGTGGCGCGGTGTCGTGGCGCGGTGTCGTGGTGCGGTGTCGTGGCGTGTGCGGTGTCGTGACGCGTGCGGTGTCGTGGCGCGGTGTCATGGCGCGGTGTCGTGGTGCGGTGTCGTGGCGTGTGCGGTGTCGTGACGCGTGCGGTGTCGTGGCGCGGTGTCATGGCGCGGTGTCGTGGTGCGGTGTCGTGGCGTGTGCGGTGTCGTGACGCGTGCGGTGTCGTGGCGCGGTGTTGGCGCGTGTCGTGGTGCGGTGTCGTGACGTGTGCGGTGTCGTGACGCGTGCGGTGTCGTGGCGCGGTGTATGGCGCGGTGTCGTGGTGCGGTGTCGTGGCGTGTGCGGTGTCGTGACGCGTGCGGTGTCGTGCGCGTGCCGTGTCGTGACGCGTGCCGTGTCGTGACGCGTGCCGTGTCGTGACGCGTGCCGTGTCGTGACGCGTGCGGTGTCGTGACGCGTGCGGTGTCGTGACGCGTGCGGTGTCGTGACGCGTGCGGTGTCGTGACGCGTGCGGTGTCGTGACGCGTGCGGTGTCGTGACGCGTGCGGTGTCGTGACGCGTGCGGTGTCGTGACGCGTGCGGTGTCGTGACGCGTGCGGTGTCGTGACGCGTGCGGTGTCGTGACGCGTGCGGTGTCGTGACGCGTGCCGTGTCGTGACGCGTGCCGTGTCGTGACGCGTGCGGTGTCGTGACGCGTGCCGTGTCGTGACGCGTGCGGTGTCGTGACGCGTGCGGTGTCGTGACGCGTGCCGTGTCGTGACGCGTGCGGTGTTGCGCGCTAACGTCGTGACGCGTGCGGTGTCGTGACGCGTGCGGTGTCGTGACGCGTGCCGTGTCGTTATGCGTGCCGTGTCGTGACGCGTGCCGTGTCGTGACGCGGCCGACCGCAGTCGTCGCCGGCAGATGCCAACTGACCTGAATCGTGTGGGCGTCACGCGCGGTCCGGTCTGCCGCTCCGGAGCAGGCTGTGCGGTACGGCCGCCGTCCCCGCGTCGCACGTGCGTGATCGGCACGCGTGCGCCGCCACCACTGCGGCCCGCCGCCAGCGGCGGCCGAGCGCCCCGTCATCGATCGCCGGCCGGCCCGCGCCGCCGCCGCCGCCGCCGCCGCCACCACCACCACCACCACCACCACCACCACCACCACCGCCGCCGCCGCCGCCACCGTCACGGCACGAGCTCGTCCCCAGCAGGGTACAGCTGCTGACGCGGCCATCTCAGAGGTGGGATGCGCTGGCGATGCTGCCAGCCAGGGTTTCCCGGGGAGGCAGCTGCCGATTGGTGGGCGTGCAGCGTATGCCGAGGCCGTGACGGTGCGCATTATCGTGCGTGCCAATGTGTGAGGGGTGTGGGCATGTGTGGAGACGTGGGCAGTCCTGGGGTCGTATCGCGCACCCACTCAGGTGTTGCATGGCTTGCTACTAGACTTCGGCAGCTGGACTTAGGCAACAGGAGGTCAATGTTCGACATTGATGAGGATCAACTGTCCGGAATTTCTGAGGAAACGTCAAGACTTGCCACCAATGGAGTGACCTACAGGCACCCCGGTATGCCAATTGCGGTATTCGGCAGGGACTCCGGTATGCCAATTGCGGTGTTGGGCAGGCACTCCGGCATGCCAATTACGGTATGCGGTAGGTACCCGCGGTATGCCAATCACACCATCGACCAGTAACTAGGTATTAATCAGGTACGGTTTTTTTCTTCGTGTGGATGCAATCCTTTCGATTAATTCAGCTACTGTTCACATGATGAGTACTTCAAGCATAAGCGTTGCACACTGGGGTCAGACGAATCTCTCCAACCAGCAGCAAGAGCTGAATGGCGTGAAGCTAATCACATATATGTGAAAATGTGTTCATATATTGCATGCATATCAAATGTAGAACTAAGTGGCCAGAGCTCCGTCCCATTGCATGAATGATGTTTTAGTGCGGCTACGTGTTCGACATCATGTTATTACTCCAAGTAGTTCACCACAAGCCAAAACCATAAACACCCAGCAACCTGAATAACACCTCAAAGCTACGGAAATATACAATGCTTCGGAATGACGGCCAATTCAGTGTCAGGAGCACGCAAATTGAAGTTTGTAAACGGCAAAGCGGGGATTAAGATGCCACAGGAAGCTGAAGCGTAAGAAAATACAGTCACAGAAGTTGGTGAATTGCGTCGTCTTTTGGAGTATTCATGGATGTTTTCGTGCAAACGGAAAATGGGCCAAAACAAACTAAGAACTGATGACCTGAATTACACACAAAATATTGTGTTCGACCCCCATCTGTAGCGAGCCCAAAAATAAGACAGGAGCACCAGAAAATGACGAAGGTGCAACAATTGTGAGGTGCTCCCAGTGAGCAGAAGCTAAGCATGACCGAGCTGTCATCCACTGGGGTGGCAGATCAGCATGAACAGAATCACTTACAATGATGACACTTGACTGCAATATCGTGAGACTTGGGGGGGGGAGCGACCAGAGCATGACAAGAAACGTACATATGTAATCCCTTGTACTCTCAGATAGCTACTGCGTGCCTACCCACCCAACGTCTTTTGTACCTCACGAATATAGGAGAAGCCATGGACCATCGTGTTATGGTGTTATGTCGTTTATCGTGTATCACTATATGCTATATGTTATACATATATATATATATATATATATATATATATATATATATATATATATATATATATATATTTATATATATGTATATATATATACATATATATATATCGATATATATATATATATATATAAATATATATATATATATATATATATATATATATATATATATATATATATATATATATATATATATAAATATATGTATATATATATATATATATATATATATATATATATATATATATATATATATATATATATATATATATATATATATATATATATATGCATATATATAACCATATCGTATCGTGTATCGTGTTATCGTTGGACCGAAGTTAATACTCTGTCAGTGACGGCAAAGGGAGTGAGTGCCTTCTCTACGAGACCAGTCGCACCATCCCTAACCGGTGAACGGCTACATGCCCGGTTGCACCAGGCTGAGGAATGTGGCGAGCATGCCACACGCAGTGGTCGGCACTTCAGGAAGTACGCGGTGCCAGTCGGAAGGCTTACCGACGCCAGCTTAGCAGTGAATCTCAAACAGTAGGCACAGCTTTGCGAGACTTGGCCGCGAGACTTGGCCGCGAGACTTGGCCGCGAGACTTGGCCGCGAGACTTGGCCGCGAGACTTGGCCGCGAGACTTGGCCGCGAGACTTGGCCGCGAGACTTGGCCGCGAGACTTGGCCGCGAGACTTGGCCGCGAGACTTGGCCGCGAGACTTGGCCGCGAGACTTGCGATACAGTGGTGGAGACTATGCTGCGCATTGCTGGATCAAAGCATAACACCGGAATTGGCGTGCCTTCTATTTCACACGGGCACCTGCGCATGCTGCTACATCAGCTACAATTGCTGCACCGGGGGATCTACTGATAGCCAACACACAATTGCTCCCCTCCACTTCTAACATCTTGGAAAATTGTACAGAACAGCAACTTTCTCGAAATATCTGTGCCTTTTAAGCCGACCAATTCGCCTAAATCAGAGCAGCGAGATCTATGAACACTCAAGCTGTTTTCGCAAGTTGAAGTATCTTTTCAAAAGTTGTCCCCTCCCAAATCATCTTTGCTCTTCCAAACTTGAAATTCTGGATCTGAATTTCAAAGGGCGCGGCGTATGTTGCATTCATTTTGGGACCTCCAATGTGCACGAACACTTGAATTTACACGACATTCACACCGCCAGAAGATGCAGGCAGCCATGCAAGGGTGCACCAATAGAAGCGACATATGGAACGCACACAGGTGTGAGAAGACATGTTGAAAAGTCGCGCCAATTAAATTAAAAGGATTAAGCATGTGTGATCTGGGACTAGGGCTTCATCTCGTTCCACCGCTAAGGCGGCGACAGTTGACCATGACTGCTTTCAAGAAGGCCGATTAGCATGAAGGTGTATTATATCTTACTCGATGGGACACCCATGCGTCGACCCTTCTGACATCGCTGCTGACAAGATCCTGACGGGCAGTCGTGTTTGATATTGATGTATATCTGGAAAACGTATTTCTGATTTCAGGGATGTTTGTATCCGAATTTACACCAAGCGTAAAGCAACCCTTTTAAACACTCTTTCCTTCATCGAGGAAACGGTCATCGTGTAACATTGCTTCTTCTTTAAAGGTCCTCGCCAGAGCACGAAGGGATTCATATATACCATATTTATCATAATCCTTATCTTGCTATGTATCGATGAAACATAATTTGAAACATAATTGCAATCATGTCACACTTAGGCGATGGATTAACACATTTCATGCCCTGTCATGCTTCAAACAAGTCACTTAACAGCATATAATTGATGTCAACATGTGCAATGCAATGTGCAATTGTGTCAACATGTGCAATGCAATGTGAAATTGTGTCAACATGTGCAATGCAATGTGCAATTGTGTCAACATGTGCAATGCAATGTGAAATTGTGACAACATGTGCGATGCTCAACGCAGCGCACATTTCCCAGCGCATCCAACTTCACACGTTCGTGCAAGAGCGGAACGTTTCCAAAATGAATAGGGGGGATATTTGTTATACCATTTTTCCAGTCAATGCCCATTGGTTTCATGCTAAGCCTCAGTAACATTGGTGGGCGGGTAGTGTCCCCCAAAAGCGTGGAAAGTTCCACCCCTGCTTATGTGCTATATCCAGGTGTGCCATTTACGAAAACGATTGGGTTGTCGAAAAACGAAAACGAAAGAGTTCATGACACTCATTTTTTTTCTCTTTTTTATTATTATTTTTAAATTCCCCTACCTATTAATAGGTAGGCAGGAGTGCCCTTCCATACCCGTGCGACCTAATTACGTTAAATTCCAGGGATGAGAAGTAGGTCATGGTAAGCAAGTCAAGTTAGGTCACACCACTCCTTGAATACACATTTCAGATGAATTAGTGTGCTGGAAGGTGTTGGCTGCGCTGCTCTGTGAAGAGCATGTTAAGCGAGGGTGCGTTATTCATTTTGTCTCTGAATCTCGATTTCGATAAATGTGCAACCAAGGTCGGCAGAGACGTACTGGAAATCCGTACTTTGAGGCCAGATGATTGATATGCGCAGTGGCACAGCTAGGATTTTGCTAAGAGTGGCCGACACCTACCAACAAATGTAACGAGATGCATAAAGGTTCCAGCGCGCGAAACGCGCCGATAATGTATAGCTTTGTGTGGTGAACATGTCAAAATGTCTTGTTTCATTTAATGTATGTTCGGGTGCTAAGGGGGCGGGGGCGAGGCCCCGGCCCCCATTGGCTACGGCTCTGAATATGCGCATTGCAGGCACTGCAGCATCTGCGTGGTTAGGCTGTACCGCTATACTTAGCCCCACAGCGGCACAGCATTGCGAATCGGCGTCACCACAGGCGGCGAGGCTCGCTTCGCGGCGGCCCGCCAGGACCGTATCTGAAGAGTTTTGTCTGCTGAAGAGGGCAGAAGCAGTGAGAGAGGGAGCTGGAAAAATATGGGGTTTTAGTTGGGTCTGAGCAGCGTCTAAATCAAGCTGCCTACTTTCCACTGAGAACCTTTCATATTTGTTTTGTTCCCATACCTGCAACCGAACTTCACCGTGATTCTACAATCTGCGTACATCGTGCACGGGAAATAAAACCGAAATAACCTGTTTAGTTTGGATATTTTAGCAAGTTTACAAAATGTGCAAAACCATGGTAATGCACTGGAATGAAAAGCACAAGGCGGACGGAAAACTCAAAACTTAACAATATGATGACTTACGCATATTCACGGAAGGGCATGCATACTCGCTAACGATATATTTTATGTTTTGGAAGTTTTCCGAGGACATTATGGTGCCTACAGTACTGACCAAGGCTTTCGGGTCTCTTTTGCCGTGTGAAGACCCAGAACCGCCCCTGATTATTAGCGTTGCTGAAGCATGCAATTAAGCTACAGCGATGGAACCAGATACAGATACGGTGCAAACTTATATTACAGCAATCCACAATGAGCGTGCGGCTATTACTGCCTGTCGTCCACTAATAAAATACATGGTGACGACCGTCATTGCAAACATGCACACCAATGACCACTCCCCAAAACACAACATAATACCAGAGCGGAACGTGGATCGGTGCGCCTCCCGACACCCGGCTCCCGGCACAGGCACCGCCAGAGGCAGCCGGCAAGCACGATGACCGCAGCTCTGGCAGCTACTGCAGCCCGGGCGGTAGCCGGATATGCACGGTCAGCACCAGACAGTTGAATCGCCCACTGTCCATCTACAACCCACAAGCGGACTAGCGGGTTAGCTACAAATACCTGCCGTCATTTGACACAAGGCCAATGTGGGCACAACGATGATTTTTACTTACCCAGCTTTGCATCTAAACTGATGACCTACATAGGTCATCAAATCTGGAGGTCACTCGGCGGAGTGCGGACAATCAGGTTTGCGCTACAAATGGCATCGGTTATACTCCTCGATGCGTTTGCTAAGCCTGTGCGCTTCATACGGCATTAATACCCTGGAGTCTGAGGAGGAACGAGGGAGCTGGAGATGAACAGAGGAGTCAGGGAACGACTGGGCGAAACTGGGCAGGAACTGAAGCGTCTACAGAGGAACTGGGTGGTCATTTGGATGGAGGAGACTGCAGATTGTGTGAAGAGACTGAGCAATGTGTTGATGTGGTGTGAGGGCAGTATCTCGTAGACAATGGGTGTTATCCTTGCTACGGTAGTCCAGTATCGGTCCAGAATAACTTTAGTGTCTTTGCACACTGGTGAACATCGTACATGCATTGGTCGGTCGGTCGACTTGGAAAGGCCGAAGTGGAATCCAGTAAAGTATATTTGATTCGGAAAACCTTCATTTGCGCTCAATCCCTCGAATGTGAATCGAACTAACAAGAGGTGATTAGGATAGCAAGCGTTGATTGGTTGCCAAGTTGACGTCACTCGGCTGGGGTTTATGGGTTAAAATGACACAAAGTGGGTTAAATTGACACAAAACCGAGGCTAGAAGCATGCCACAACACAAAGCACAACAACGCAACCTGAAAAAGATCCGGACGGTAAGTAGGCAGGAACAATTTTGGTATGCCGGTGATGGTGTCAACATTGCCGATTTATGCTAACGAATGGAGTTTAACAAATTAATGAATGGGCTGGATAATGGGGAAACAGATTCAAACTCCATTTTATCTAGTTTGCTAGTTTACACTGCTCTCTTGGATATTTTCTCTGCATGTTTCGGACCTTAGCCACGAGCAAGATTCTCCCTGGCAGTCAATAACGGCCATTTCGGCACATTTCTGGCAAAATAAGAACAGCACAGCGACAAGATGGTAGATAACACCACGTCAAGTGCCTGCACCAGCGGCTTACCGACCTCGTGGCTCCCATTTATCCAGCCACACCCGTCCAGACGCAACTACGTTACCCAGACGCCAGGACCGAGTGATCCGAGCATCAGACGGACGTAATTCGGATACCCAGGCGGACGCCTGGTTCTTGTCCGAGGCCTGTGACTGTTACTGTGATGGATGCACTGGATTAGCCGGCGCTGGAGGTCGCAGCACACGACCTTCCACTGCGTATCGATCGCTGATTGGTATCACACTAAGCAGACCAGCAGACCAGCACTGAGCAGACCAGCACTGAGCAGACCAGCGTCCGTTCGGCGTCATCGTATCGCTTCTGGCTGCACTCAGGCAGCTCTTAGAGAGCTGCAGCTAGGAGGCTCCCGGCCTGTCCATGCACACAATGAAGAGGATGAACGTCTGTGATGCGTCACTGTGTGGGTTTCTCTTCAGTTGATATGCAAGCCGCACACAAATTCGCATAAATTCAGCGCGAACTTACTGAGGTGGACGGGAGCAGGCACTACACTTGCAATTATGTCACAAGCAGGCGATATGGATCTAAAGTCTGCAGTGGTGACTTGGCACGCCATCAGTGGCACCAGACTGGCAGCAGCCGCTCGATGAAGCCGTATCTTTTCGGCGTGCTGCGCACAAAACGTGTCCGCTCCTGGAACTGTCTGATTGGACGCACTGATCATTTCCGGGCCGATCGCTGGGCTGCTGTAATTCCGCCGGAGGGAACCGAGCGTGACCCGCCGGCACCGCCGGGTCAAACCGCCTGCGGGCACGGGGACCACCTCTGCACGGTCACGGAACCGCTCGTGACCCGCCGGCATTGTACCGCCTCGGGGGGGTCAGGCTCGGCCTGCGGGCACGGGGACCACCTCTGCTTGGTCACGGAACCGCTCGTGACCCGCCGAGTTGGGTCCGGCCGATAGTCGCTTGTCAGCTTCCGAGGTGTACCGACACGCCTGTCGGTGGCTCCGGCACCGTTGGGTCAGGCCGCCAGTCAGCTGCACCTTGGGTAGTCGCACACGCACACACCCACTTCGTACAGTGGCGCTTAATCTGCACGGTGGCACTGGATCTGCTCCGTCCACTGGACACTTTTATCACGGAACCGCTCGTGACCCGCCGGCACCGTTGGGTCAGGCCGCCTGCGGGCACGGGGACCACCTCTGCACGGTCACGGAACCGCTCGTGACCCGCCGGCACCGTTGGGTCAGGCCGCCTGCGGGCACGGGGACCACCTCTGCTTGGAACCAGCACCGTTGGGTCAGGGACCGTTGGGTCAGGCCGCCTGCGGGCACGGGGACCACTTGCACGGTCACGGAACTAAAGTGACCCCTGGAAAGGCTGATGGTGGACCACCTCTGCTTGGTAGGCCGTGGGTGCTGCGGGCCCGGGGACCCCCCCTCTCCGTCCCCCCCCCCTTCCCCCCCCCCGGGTTTCCCCGCCCCCCCCCCGTTGCGCCCCCCCCCCCCCCCCCTTCTTTTTCCCCCCCCCCCCCCCCCCCCCCCCCCCCCGTGGGTTTTGTCCCCGGCGGGGCCCCGCCCCCTCCCTCCTCCCCCCCAAAAAAAGAAAAAATTAAAATTGTTAAAAAAATAGCAATAATTGTCACATGGTGTAATACATAGCCAGTTTGTAAATATTTTTGACGTATCCTTGGTCAATTCTGGAGTACGTTCATTGCATGTCTCCAATTCATTTTTTCAAATGTTGATTCTGTTGTTGATTCAGTGAAGTGGTTTCTTAGAACTACTTGAAGGTCGTTCAAAGAAAGGAACTGGATTCCCCAAAGGGAAACGACAATAAGATCGCTTTAAAATTGGCAGTGCAGCAGCGAATCGTAACGTAAGGAAAACGGGATCAGAGAAGTCACCTGGCATTCCTCCAGCGGTAAAGGTATGCTCCAGGCGGTATTCCTAGCAACAGAGTTATAGAAACACATCTTGAAGTGTTTATAGTAGATCCTTTCATTGCCTTTCACTTGATTAAAATTACGGCAGTTGAAAAGTCACCCAGACTTTAGGCTTATATGCTACACTGAAATTATAAAATGCTTCCTGGAATTATGTCTGTATTTGTTCCATGTCGCCCCGCAGGTCTGGAAGCAGAATGTTTCGACACCATTCGACAAGAAATAAATTAGCATCGAACTCAACATTTTTTCCGCACAATTTCAGAAGACCTCATTAGTTATTTTGGCCTCCTGAGACGTCACTAATGAGAAAGCAGTTCCACTCTATATGCACGAAAGAAATGCGAGGCATGAAAAGATGAAAGAATGATGAAAGGAGTATTCAACGCCAAGGCACTTACATACAATGGCTTGGTGCGACACATCCTGGTACCTATGCTTCTTATGGAGGTATATTCCAGACTGAATAGACTGAATAACCGAATATCCAGGAAGTCAGTGCTGATAGGTGACTGCTGATCGGATGCAGGCTGACAACCGCTAGCGGCTGGACCCTGACCCTGCGTCAATGGCAGGTGACCACTGATCTGGTGCAGGAGACCATGCCACTGGCGACTGGCCCCTCATCTGATGCAGGAGACCGTGCCACTAGTGAATGGCCCCTCGCAGGAGACCGTGCCACCGGCGGCTGACCCTGACCCTGCGTCAATGGCAGGTGACCCCTGATCTGACACAGGAGACCGTGCCACTAGCGACTAACCCCTGATCTGATACAGGAGACAGCGCACCTGGTGGCTGACCCTGACCCTGCGTCAATGACAGGTGACCCCTGATCTGCTACAGGATACCGCGCCACTGGCGGCCCATTGGCAGGTGGAGATCGACCTGGCCACGATCCCAGTCACGCTACTGCGGCAGACCAGATTGACATTATTAGCACCTGGTCCACCTGCGTCGGCCTGTGTCTCCATCGTTATCTGACGCTCCATCGCTATCTGGCACTCCATCGCTATCTGGCACTCCATCGCTATCTGGCACTCCATCGCTATCTGGCGCTCCATCGCTATCTGGCACTCCATCGCTATCTGACGCTCCATCGCTATCTGGCACTCCATCGTTATCTGGCACTCCATCGTTATCTGGCACTCCATCGCTATCTGGCACTCCATCGTTATCTGGCACTCCATCGCTATCTGACGCTCCATCGCTATCTGGCACTCCATCGCTATCTGACGCTCCATCGCTATCTGGCACTCCATCGCTATCTGACGCTCCATCGCTATCTGGCACTCCATCGCTATCTGACGCTCCATCGCTATCTGGCACTCCATCGCTATCTGGCACTCCATCGCTATCTGACGCTCCATCGCTATCTGGCACTCCATCGCTATCTGGCACTCCATCGCTATCTGACGCTCCATCGCTATCTGGCACTCCATCGTTGTCTACTTCCGGTAGACGATGCACGGCACGACACACCCGCACCATCCCAGCGGCGTACAGTGCACTCGACACCCGTACCACCTCGGGAGGACGCGGGTTACGTCGCCGAGGACCAGGCCTGGCTAAATGGCAATGCAGTCGATGCGCCGTGAAGCCCAAAGGACCAGGCCTGGCACAGGGCTGACGATGCTGCTCGGCAGGACCGGCGGGGATATATTTCAGAGGACCAATGGCCGGCGGTGTGGTGTGTTCAGTGCCGGCTGGAAGCTCTTAGCACAATAGCTCATCATGCAAAAGCTTGTATCGCATAAGTTTGTCTGCTAAAGTTCGTGTAAGGTCAAAGTTCGTGAAGAGCCGGACTTCGTGTGGACTAAAGTTCTCAGAAGACAAGATGGGAAAAGGTTCGTCCATGACAAAGGCTCGCTTGGTATATAAGTCCACTCAGAGCAAAGCTAATAAAAACATATGCTTCAATATGTAGCTCGCCTACATCTGGCCTATTTCATCATTCAGTCCCATACAATAGCTCGCCTTATCGTGCTGTTAGTGTCCTCGAGTGTAAATAGCTTGGAAAAGGTTTAGGAAATATATACGCAACTCTACTTACATGCCAGGTGAAATTCCCCATCTCAGGTGACTTCAGAACTGACGAATATCCACAGAAGCTGTAGAAAACCAAGTGCAGACCTTCAAGTAGAATGAAGCCGCCGGTCCTAATGGCATATATGATAGATAATTTAGTTCACTGTGCTCAAGTTTTGGTAATTATTCTAGGTGTCATTTTCAGGAGGTCAAGTGCTCCAAAGTACCTGAAATTGGCGCAAAGCTAATGCACCACCGATTTGCATAATGGCCAATGTAAACTATGTGGGAAATCTCAGACCAATTAGCTTAACCGCACTATTTGGTGAAGTGTCAAAATATGAATATGATAATATAAGAAAGTGTCATTCACCTTCATATTCACAGCAATCCACGGGATACTCAACATGGATTTCGATCTGAAAGATATTGCTTAGCTGACCGTCTTTAATTTATGAAGCATGTTGCTGGGAAAGTTCACAATGGAAACAGAATAAATGTAGTGTACTTAAATTTTAGCAAAGCTTTTGATAAATTTCCGCGCAAGAGTCTAATTTATCAGCTCGAGCAGTACGGTATTAATATAAAAGTTCTGAGCTGGATTGAAGCAGGATTAAGGGAAAGGAAGCGAACGGTAGAATTAAATAGATTAAATATGAATGGAAGATGTTCTAAGCGGGGTGACCCGGGACTCCGTTCTAGACACACGCCCCGGTGTCGTCTTGAGAACAGCATTGATGTAGGGCTGATAAATAGGGTGCTTAAATTTGCTGACATCGAACTGGTAGGGATGGCTACCAATAGTCATGAATGCAGCAATATTCATCTATAATTAGATGACCTCAAAATATGGTCAGGCAAAGGCACAGGTCTTTCAACTAGGATAAGTGTAAGGCTGATAAGTGTAAGGCATTTCGGATCTGGATACCGGACAATTAGATGCACAATGAGAGGTAGTAAACTGAACGCCACTGAAGAGCAAAAAGATTTGGACGTTAGTTTCAAGAAACACTTCACAAGCAGAAAATAATGCAACTCAGCTGTGAACGGCGATTAGAGTACTAGAACTCATTAATAGGTGTGCCCAAGATAAAAGTAAGGAAGCTATAAAAACTATACTTTGCTTACGTGCGACCCTACTTGGAGTATTGTGTACAGACATGGAGCTTTTTCTTAGAAGTGAAATAAGTATGCCAGAAAGGGTGCAGCGGGAAATTTCTAAGCTTATCATGTGCCTGGGCAATTTATAATATGGAGAGTGACTGATGACATTAAATATGTGCTCACTGAAGCATCCAAGATGAAGGAATGATATGACTGTGATGCTAAGGATGGTACAAGGGTTAGATGTGCCAATCTCAATATCTAATATACTATTTTCTTCTTCTATCTAGGACATCACATAGTGGTCATCAATTCAGGTTAGACGAGTCTATATGTAGGGCAGTTAAACGCCAAGAAGCTTCCAGTCATGGGGTGGTTGACCGATGGAATTGGCTGCCAGGTGAAGCAGTGAGGCGTCCCTCAACGAATGCATTTAATATTAGGGTGGAGGAATTATTAAATCCAATCGCCTTATTTTTATTTCTGATTTGTACAGCATGGAGATGACAATTGAAACAGAAGTAGTGGAACTGATGTTTTAGATCTTGCCGAATGCCAATTAGTGGGGAATGACGCTAGTAACAGGTGTGCATGCCAGTGGATTCAATGCCTTCCTTTGAGTATGTGATGCTGATGAGACTGACTATGGGGACACAATGGGACGGATTATTTCTACCCAGAACTAGGTGGACAAGTTAGTTAGGTCAAATAATCTTATTTTCACTCCTGATTAGTTGTGCAGTAGGGGATAGGAATTGGAATGAATCGGGTGAAATTGATGTTAGTATGTGTCTAAATTATGATTATATGGGAAATTATGCCAGTAACAGGTGTATCGGACGGCGGATTCAGAACCAACCTTTGGTTATGCGATGCTGAAGATATTGGCCATGGTAGCACAATGGGGTAGAAAGCTTCTTTAGAACTCAGAACATGCCATTGATTAGATTGTTTTTGTTTTTTTTGTCTTCCTACAACGCTTTTCCTTCATAGGCTTACTTCAGACATGCCTCTATGGCTCTTCTTAAGCCTTATCATTGTGTGACTTTCTGATTAGTTTTTTTCCAGCACACATTTCTCCATTATGTCTGCTTTGTCTGGACTGTTTTGTCAGACTGTGTGCTTTGTCTGGACTGGTCCTAAGAATCTCCATTCTTGTAAAGTTCTGCGGCGCGAAATTGTTCCCGAATAACTACTGTCTGTCTTACGAATTTTTGCTCTGTAGGACTTCTTTGTAGGTGCATGGACACGCAAAATAAATCGGGAGCTTGACATGATTGCACCTGATGTATATTTAATCAAATTAATTTCACTTTCTTTAAAACCATTCAGCACTTACAATAACTTACTTCAGAAGCCACACTACTGCTATCGATGCTCTCCCGGAGATATGGCGATGCTGTTCCGGAGAGCTGATAATGCTGCCCAGTGGAGGGCTGACGATGCTGTCCAGTGATGATGCTGTCCAATGAGGGCTCACAGCACTTCCAAGTGGAGGCTTAATAATGACGCCCAGCGGAGGGTTAACACGCGCACTGGAGGGGGGGGGGGGCGGATTCCGCCCCCATAATATCTCGGCTCCTATTACAGCTGGAGTAACAAAATTATCAGGGTGGATGGCTACGATAGTGAATTATATTATGTGCGAATTTCATGACCTTAGCTCAATATCTTCAAGGTCAAATGAGGTCACATATGTCAAAATTGTCTTGCCTTGCGTGGCTTGGCTTGTCATTGTTATGGATTGCTGTGATTGTGTTTAAATGCTCCAAAATGGGCATCAATGATGTTTTGGACTTTACTAATGATGCAATACAAATGCTAGACCCGGAATTTGACCTCAGGTCACCTATATAGCAGCACTTGATCAGGTCAGTTACCTGTTCCAGTTACCGGAACCGGGTCGCCCGCCCGACTGCTCCGTCGGGCGGCTCGGCGCAATCGGCTTCGCGAAGAAAGGAGTGAAATACATAAATAAAGTATGGAAACACTTAGGTACACAATGACAAACAGTAGTTTTCAGGATGTGTAGGGAGTAACATGCAAAGTGACATCAATCGCATGACAGTGATTTGCATTTATGACAACATTCCAGTTGGCCAAGTTTAGTTCCATTAACTTGTCATAAACTTGACCTGACTTGACCTCGGTGACCTAACATGACCTTGAAACTATATAGCATAAAAGTATACATCAAACAAGTCGCTAGTGTTGCCAACAACACTTCCCTTTTGCTAATATACAGGAAGCGCATCAGCGCCGATTTTTGTGGTCTGGCGCTACGAAATGTGTTGAATTTAACGGCCTCTAACTCCACAAAAAAAAAATCGGCCGATTTCTGTTTGTCGTACTTTAAACGACGCGTCAGACATTTCTAAGCAGGTACGCGAAAAATGGCGTATATCTACCGGTAAAATCTGGAGTTATGTACGAAAAACCGGAGGGGTGGGCGGATTTCGCCCACCTTCCAATGCGCATGTTAATAATGCCACACGGTGAAGGTTTGCTGTGCTGCCCAGTGGAGGAATAACAATGCTGCCCAGTGGAGGCTTAATAATGATGCAAGTGGAGAGTTAACAATGCTGTCCAGTAGAGGGTTAATAATACTGCCCAGTGCAGAGTTAATAATGGTGACCAGTGGAGGATTAACAATGCTGCCCAGTGGAGGCTTAATAATGATGCCAGTGGAGAGCTATTAATGCTGCCCAGTGTAGGGTTAATAATGCTGCCGCTGGGGTTAAATAATGATGCCCAATAAAGGTGAATGATGCTGCCCAGTAGAGGTTTAATAATGCGGCCCAGTGGAGGGTTATTAATGCTGCCCAGTGGAAAGTTAATAATGATGCCCAGTGGAGGTTAATGATGCTGCTCAGTGGAGGCTTCACGGCACTGCCTGGTGGAGGGTTGACGATACTGCCCAGTGGGAGGCCAACGACACTACCCAGTGGAGGTGTGACGACACTGCCCAGTGGGAGGTATGACGACACTGCCCAGTGGGAGGTTAACGACACTGCCCAGTGGAGGGCTGATAATTCCTCAATGCCCAGTGGGTGTGTGACGAAGCTGCCAAGCGGAGGGCTGATAATGCTTCAATGCCCAGTGGAGGGTTAACGACACTGCCCAGTGGGAGGCATGACGAGTTAACGCCCAGACACTGCCCAGTGGGAGGTTAACGACACTGCCCAGTGGAGGGTTAACGATACTGCCCAGTGGGAGGTATGACGACACTGCCCAGTGGGAGGTTAACGACACTGCCCAGTGGAGGATTAACGACACTGCCCAGTGGAGGGTTAACGACACTGCCCAGTGGGAGGTATGACGACACTGCCCAGTGGGAGGTTAACGACACTGCCCAGTGGAGGGTTAACGACACTGCCCAGTGGGAGGTATGACGACAATGCCCAGTGTGAGGTTAACGACACTGCCCAGTGGAGGGTTAACGACACTGCCCAGTGGGAGGTATGACGACAATGCCCAGTGTGAGGTTAACGACACTGCCCAGTGGAGGGTTAACGACACTGCCCAGTGAGAGGTTAACGACACTGCCCAGTGGGAGGTATGACGACACTGCCCAGTGAGAGGTTAACGACACTGCCCAGTGGGAGGTATGACGACACTGCCCAGTGAGAGGTTAACGACACTGCCCAGTGGGAGGTATGACGACACTGCCCAGTGAGAGGTTAACGACACTGCCCAGTGGGAGGTATGACGACACTGCCCAGTGAGAGGTTAACGACACTGCCCAGTGGGAGGTATGACGACACTGCCCAGTGAGAGGTTAACGACACTGCCCAGTGGGAGGTATGACGACACTGCCAGTGAGAGGTTAACGACACTGCCCAGTGGAGGGCTGATAATTCCTCAATGCCCAGTGGAGGTGTGACGAAGCTGCCCAGCGCAGGCCTCCGCCCGGATCAAAGGCTGCATTGCGATGGAGGAGCGCACGGTCGTCGGCGTGCCGCCGCACCGTACCGACGACGGCGTCGTCTCCGACGTTCCGGGAACCGGCACCGCTCAGGCCGACGGTGCCGTTCCCGTGATATGGAGCGTCGGCGCCGTGTTAAATGGCCACACCGAGCTCAACAAGTAACCGAATTAAATGCCGGCGGTCAGTTCCCGACAGCGGCTGATGGTGTAACTGGCTGCCGCAGAAGCCCCGGCCGTATGCTGTCCGCCAGATATATCCGTCCCGCAGCGGCGCCGATTCCGGCAAACTTTCCGAGGAGGTGCTCTCCGACGAGTTGCTGATGAACGTCTAGAGACGGCTGGTGCGAGCAGATGAAGATGAGTGAATACGGTGTTCCCTGGGGCTGGTTGCTTATGAGTGGCTGGAGACGGCTGGTGCGAACAGATGAAGATGAGTGAATACGGTGTACCCTGGGACTGGTTGTTGATGAATGGCTGGAGACAGGTGGTGCGAGCAGATAAAGATGCTTTATTGTTTATTGGGTGATTCACGACGTACTTTATGCACGACCACGGCTAATAACGCCGCCCACACTGGTTCGCCGGTGGGCCGCGGGATTGGGAAACGTCCCGAGTGGTGCGAGTGTTGAAACCTGGACCTTGGTATCCAGAGCTCAACACCTTAGCCACTCGGCCACCCCGCCCCAGCAGATGAGGATAAGTGCATACGGTATGTCCTGGTGCTGGTTGCTGATGAGTATCTGGGGACAGCTGGTGCGAGCAAATGAAGATGTTTTATTGTTTTATTATTGATGTTTTATTTTTGATGTTTTATTGGGTGTTTCATACCACGTACTTTATGCACGATCACGGCTAATGGCGCATCCCACACTGTTCGCCGGTGGGCAGCGGGATTGGGAAACGTCCCGAGTGGTGCGAGTGTTGAACCCGGGACCTTGGTATCCAGAGTCCAACACCTTAACCACTCGGCCGCCCCGCCCCAGCAGATGGAGACGAGTGAATGCGATGCATCTTGGGGCCAGTTGCTGATGAGTGGCTGGGGACAGATGGTGCAAGGAGATGAAGACGAGTGAATGCGAAGTATCCTGGGACTGGTTACTCGTATGCACCAGGAGGCTACCTACGGACATTTCTGGAGGGAGGGGCAGGATGGGGAAAGGGAGCTACGAGCGTGCACCAAAGGTCTAGCTACTCATATGTGCTGAGGTGCAATTTACCAAAGTGAACCGTGATGCCACATTTTGAACAAAGGATCTCACTTGGTGATTCCAACCCATTCATGACCTCATTCATGGGCTATCTTAGGCTTCAGAATAAGACCGAGGTCACATTTTCTTATTTTAATGCACACGCGGGTGTGTGGTGTAAATTTGTTAAAAACCTTCGGCGTCACCATAAGTCATAAATTGGTAATCATTAGATAAATGTTTAGATTGAACTCTGAGTCCGTGGTGACGGTGGGTGGTGCCGCTCGTTGGTGACGTTCGGTGGCGACCAGTTTGGTGGCAGATTTGTCACATGTGGGGTGGCCGCCACCCGACCAAGACTAGTTCACGAGAGAGGGAGAAGCCCCAGCGAGTCTGCTCCCGTGTACATGTACCTGTGTACCTGTACTGTACGTGGTACACGTTCGTCTGAGCGGCCTGGCCCGGCCCGGCCCGGCCAGGGTCCACGATCACGACTTTGAACCCTTATTAGCGTTTTTGTTGCAGTGGTTGGTTCACGTTCAAATCTCTTCACTCTGCGCCAGAGATGCGCTTTTAATTTTGCCTCGCACCGCTCGTTATCCCAATATTTTTATCATGAAGTTCATTTTTCATATTTATTCAAAGAATGAGCTTTCCATTTTTCATATTTGTTCAGAGTAAGGGCTTCGCCGCAGCATATCCGCATGCGGACAACTTTCAGCAGCGTTTCACGTTGTAGCACAACCATTCAAGGTCGAATTTTCTCACTCGGAGCCTGATTTGCTCCTTGCATTTGTAAATTTGCCAACTTTTATCGTAATATTTCTCCTCAAATTCGTTCAATACGTGTTTCAAGATAGGTGTGTGCGGTGTGGTGCCTCTGCGGTCAGCTTACCATACTCCGCGCGCTGCAACCGACACCTGACAGCCGTCCTGCGTGCCAACTGACTGAATCGCTTGGTTTGTAACCTGGGGTGTCAAGTTCGGTCCCAGGGTGGGATGACCCTTTTGATCTCTGTCTTTAGTACTGCAATTTGGTGAATGTATCTCGTCTCGAAATCACTTCAGCTCTGCATGCTTGAAGGCTCGTGGCTGTATAAACGCTCAAGGTAATGCGCCTATGACTGTTAGACACGGAGATTCGGCTGCCCTGCGCTTTTGCACTTGCGTTCACTCGTCCAGCTCCTCTATAGGCGCTGGTTTCACTCACATGTGTGGATCTGACAAACCCGTTACATCAGATAGGGGTTATCTGTGTGCACATTTTCTATGGTCTTCCCGTTGTACCCACCCTGCCTCTGGTGGTCAGGTTATGACTAAATAGTTCCCCGGCATTTTCGCCCACATCTCAGCCTATGAAATGAAAATAAACTTATTCGGACGAAGCCATATCGGTTCAAAACAGAATGCTTAAAACTTCGGGCCCTTGCATTGTTCAGTTTTAAGCTCGGATAAGGTAGCTATTTCCAGAGTGACGTCGACTACATGCAGTGACGTGTCGGTTGTTGGTGGGATGACTCAGTGCAGTGTTGCGTGCTGGACTTGCGAAGTTATGTGTGCTGGGGTGTGTGTGGGGTGCGTGGGTGTCGCTGGGGTCAACTCCGTGCAGTTATATATCGCTGGGGTCGACACCGCGCAGTGATGCGCCGCCGTGATCCGTGGTGACGTTTTCAGCAATCGTGGATCTGACATAGTCCTGGCAGAACTGATTTTCATGCAGCAAAGATCCGGCCTGAACCGGAACTCTCTGCAGTAGATGAGGATGTGCATCAAGAGAGCCTGCCAAACTCTGGCAACGATACATGTGTTGAATAGAATGGGTGGGGTCACTCTGAAAGCAGGAGCAGCTGTGAGTGAAATTATGGATTTTTAAACGAATTAATTATTATTCCGCTTTGCATTGCCCTTGATCATTCCAAGTTCTCGTTCAATGACATCAGACACGACAGAACATTTTTTTTAAAGGAAGAGTTGGAAATGCAAGGTGAAATTTCTATTTTGAGGATGTGCGTGCATCCGAAAGTATATTAAGCTTCACCCATGGCTGCAGGCAGCATCGCTGTACGTAATGCTACACTCCATATTATTGCTCTTGTTATTGCTATTGCTGTCAGTGCGTCAGCTAGTTTCGTATTGTTTTGGAACGTGATGCAGAATTCGGCTAGAACTGCATTTAATACGTGATTACAATACCCACAAGCATATCGCCTTAACAGTAAAACGCTTCCTTTTAATCATGGACTCAGATTTGCCTTCACTGAAGCGACTTCGCTCCTGTTTACCTGTCAAGCATTTGAAGTCGAACCTTCAAGATGGAACATCTATCTATCTATCCATCTATCCATCCATCCATACATATATCCACATATATATATCCATATATATATATATATATATATATATATATATATATACATGGATAAATATATATGGATGGATATGGCTCCGCCAGACATACCAGAGTACATCATGTGCGCCCTCATTCGGCTGTGCACCACAAAAGCGCCCTTCGTATGCCCACAAGGACAACTATACTACCAAATAGACGGTGTGGCAATGGGCTCACCACTAGGACCCCCTCCTTGCCGAAGCCTTCATGTCTTCAGTGGAAAACGAAGTGCTGGCCGAAGATCGGGTCAGGCCATTCACCTACTGCAGATACGTCGACGACATCTTGGTCGACATTCGTGACACCAACACACTACACCAGCTGAAACAACGACTGGAGACAATATCCGGACTGAAACTCACCATCGAAGAAGCCGCAGACAACAGGATCAGCTTCCTAGACGTAACCATCGACGCTACGGACAGCACCTTCATCACCAGCGTCCATCACAAATCAACGGACTCAGGGAAATGCCTGAATGAGACCAGTGACTGCCCTGATCGGTACAAGGACAGTGTTATCAAATCCTACATACACCGTGCACTTGGACACAGCTCCACATGGTATAATATGCATCACGAACTAAAACAAGTAACACACACTGGAAAATAACAAGTATCCGATATCACGCATAGACCAGCTAATATCGATCACCATCACAAAACACCTCGGCACGAAACAAGCCAGCACAAAAGACGGTGACACCCACCACTTGTACTACAGAAACACAATGACACCAGGATACAAACAAGATGAAACGGCACTCAAGAACATTATTCGGAGAAACTGCAAAACCACAAAACCAGCAGATAAAATCAAACTGAGCATATGCTACAACAGCCCAACTACAGCATCACTACTGATGAAAAACAATACCGCACATGATCCATCACCACCCAAACAAACAAATCTGATATACCACTACGATTGCATCTTAGGAGACTGCGCATTCCTACCTCACAGTGGATACATCGGGAAAACAACCACTACATTGTCCAACAAAACGGCGGGCCACTCTTTCATACACACGAACACCACAACACAGCGCTGACAAGGAAATTAATAGTAGAAAACACTAAAATACTCGCAACCACCCACAACAAATGACGTCTTATTGCCTTAGAGGCAATATACATCAGACACATCGATGCAGCTATCAACAAACAAATCAACGCGCGTGGAACACTCAAACTCTACGAGGGGCAGGCCCCCCCCCCCCACCACCACCACAGTGACGTGTCTTGCAGTGTAATACCGGAAATGTAAATTTCCAGACTTCCAGCGCCCACTCACATAAGGCACGCGAATTGTTACCCAAAACATAAATATCAAGTGTGTATGTTTCATCAATGTCACTTTCCCAACATACCGTCTTGAAAATGTCTTAGGTTAAGACGAAACGTCGATAAAATACAGAGATGACCTATGTGTTAATTTTAATCTTGACCATCATGCACTACGGCGAAATACTACACAAACCCAACGAAGAGACAAGAAAATAATACGATCAATTGAATCCACAAGCAAGAAGATCATCAACGCTGAACTCGCGGTCGTATTCAACGAAACATGCATATCAAATTATTTACTTCCAAACTACTCTATATATATTATATATATATATATATATATATATATATATATATATATATATATATATATATATATATATATATCCTATTTCAATGGCATACACATCACTACAATCATGCTACATGAAACCATTCATTTGCGGTTCATAAAATGTTGGCGCACTTTTTCCAGATCTGGTTCAAAATTGCTCTGTTTATTGTTGTTCAGAAAGTCAGGGTGCACCATCTTAAAACTTGGTACTAATTTTAAGCTGATAATGGGCAAACACAGCTAATTGAAATCAAGGAACTAAAAGAATGCCCTTTCGTCTATGACGGCAGACAACCACTCTGATTATATTTTAATTGATTTGAATGAGCTAAATCTTACTGTTAATGAAAACTTGTCATATTTTTTTCGTATTGTTATGTTTCCATTCTGTCTACTTCCAATAGCGATATTATGGGTAGGAATTAGCTAAGTGCGTTTCATATACATAGGTTGGTAGGAAACATTTGCATTAACAAAATCCATCGAAATTATTTATCCAAATTGTTGCCATATCCGCCATTCGATTTTCAGCCCGCCGGTTTCAAACGCCGCAGTACCGGTGGCAGACAATATTTTTAACTGGCTACCGCAACCTGGATCACTGCACGGCGCGACCGGAATGCCATGGACATGGCCAGAGCGCGGGACGTGTCGACGAGCCGTCAGTACACGGTGAGCGACTGCTCGAACAGGCCGGCCAGCTCGTCCTCGCTCTGCGGCCGCGGCGCCAGCCTGGTGACCCGGTGCTGGGGCACGGTGCCCCTGACCAGGGCCGGCACGTCCTGTGAGCTGTAGCCGAGCGCCGACAGGCCGTTCTCCACCCGCATGTGCTGCATCAGCCGGAGCAGCCGGTCGGCGAGCAGGTCGCCGCCCTGCGCTGCGCTGCGGCCCGTCACGTCGACGCCCAGCAGCTGGGCGGCGCGCAGGTGCCGCTCCGGACACAGCGGTGCCGTGAAGCGGAACACGGCCGGCGCCGTCATCACCACCGACAGGCCGTGCGGGATGATGGCGTGCCGCGCCGGGTAGTCGGCCGGCCGGTGGTCGCGCACCAGACCCGAGATCGGGTAGCTCAGGCCGTGGCACAGGTGCACACCGGCGTTGCCGAAGCCGATGCCGGCGAGCGCGCTGGCCAGGTGCATCTGGCTGCGCGCCTCCACGTCGCCGGCGTCGCCCACCGACCGCTCGAAGTACTTGGCGACGATGCGCAGCGTCGCCTCCGCCCACGTGTCGGAGATGGGGTTGCTGCCCTGGTAGGCGGGCCGGTCGATGGGGTTGTCCGGCCGCGGCGATCGCTGGCTGTACGGCAACGCCGTGTAGGACTCGAGCGCGTGGCAGAGCACGTCGAAGCCGCTGTAGCACGCAACGCGCTCTGGCATCGACAGCGCGTGCAGCGGGTCGACGATGCCCAGCAGCGGGCGCAGCTGGCGGTAGGCGATGCCCGTCTTGGCGCGGAGCGGCTTGTGGTCGAAGATGGCGATGCCGGTGGTCTCGGAGCCCGTGCCGGACGTGGTCGGCACGGCGATCAGCGGCTTCAGCTTGCCGGCGATCGGCTTGCCACGGCCGATGGGCGGATTGACGTAGTCGAGGAAGTCGGCGTCCGGGCTGCACAGGTACAGGTTGGCGACCTTCGCCGTGTCGATGACGCTGCCGCCGCCCACCGCCAGGAACGCGTCGAACGGCCGGCTCCGGGCGAACGCGATCGCGTGCGCCAGACTCTCGCTGTCGGGCTCGACGCGCACCTGGTCGTAGAGCTCGTAGTCGACCTTGTGCTTGTGCAGCGACTGGAGGGCCGCCCGGACGGGCGCCAGGTTCGCCAGGTTGGCGTCGGTCATCATGCACACCTTGCCGACGGCCAGGTTGTTGAAGTCCATGCCGACCTCCTGCGTGGCAGCCGGGCCGTAGCGGATGTTGGAGCACGCCATCTCGAAGGCGTAGTCGGTGGTGGCGCCGGGCGCGGCGACCCAGCGCACGGCGCCGCCCCCGCCGTGCGCCGGACACCGACACGCGGCGCGCTGCATCGCCTGCATCGTGGCCAGCACTCGGCCGAGTGCCGCCGCCATCTTGTCGCCGCCGGTCCGCCTTGCTACCACGCCTCGCGACACGCGCCGCCGCCGCCGGGAGCACGCGGTACACTGGTGACGCGTGGCAGCGGTTGTGCCGGTGCGGACGCTCTCCGTCCAAGGTCACCTTGTCTGGCATCGCGCCGGCCTCCACCGGTGGCCGGAGCGACTGCGGGCAATGTTTTGCAGTCAGGGGCGCAGCCAGGATATCCCCAAGGGGGAGGAGGGCGACCACCTAATAAGTTTCAGCTTATTCAGTGCAAAGTGATATTTTCGACTCTTTGGTATGGATTAATATAAAACATTTTCTAAGGCGGGGGGGGGGGGATAGGGGGGGGTGCTTGGCAGCCAGAAACCGAACAGGAATTTTATGAGGGAGGGAGTAACTGCTCCTGGTGGCCCATGCTCAATGCGTGCCCCTCCAGAAAAATGTAATGTCGGCATCATGGGCGTACCAATGTTCCAGACGGTGTGAGTAGGTTCACTGGCGGATCCAGGGGGGCATTCCGGCCATGGCCCCCCAAGCGCTTCAAAGGGGGGCATAGTGTCTTTTGGCCCCCCAAACCAACAAAAGTAAACTAAATTAAAATGCAGTAACCTTTGCTGACGTTAAAGAATAGCGTTCCGGGTGAAATAATCTCCAATTTTAAAGGTATTTTGTTATAATTGTTTGGAAGCACAATATGGTAGCATAGTAGATTCTGACACATCGAGGGTTCTATGCTGTTGAAGTTCTGCTTACAGCAAGAGATGACGAAATCAGCAGTTTCATTATTCCTTCGTCAGATAGGTTCATGAAGTTTGTTTAGCCATTAACGGCAAGCGGACCCAGTGAGCCAGTTTTCGAAAGCGGAATTTGAACAGGATGTTTTTTTTTGCGAGTGACCAGTTGAGCCCAGTTGAGCAGCATATTTCGTATGTTGGTGTTGGGGCAAGGCCATATAGCCATATAGGTGTTGGGGTTGCTAAGATGAAGAGACAGGCTACATTGACTGATTTTTTCAAGAAGAATAGCAAGAGGAGGTATGTATTTATATCCTGAATAGGAGATAACTGGCGGGTTTGCATGTAGGGGAGATTCGGGTGATAGGACCGGGCTATCAAAGTTTAAGGGTATTATTGCAGTTTAAGGTATCTACGAGACAAGTTTTACACATACCCTCATGCACTGGCGGATCCAGGAAGGGGCCATTCCGGCCATGGCCCCCGGAAGCGCTTAAAAGGGGGGCCATAGTGTCTTTTGGCCCCCGAAACCAACAGAAGTCAATTAAATTAAAATGCAGTAACCTTTGCCGAGGTTAAAAAATAGCGTCTGGATGAAAGAATCTCCAATTTTAAACAATTTTTTAAAATATATAATTGTTTGGAAGCCAGTATAGTAGCATAGTAGATTCTGACACACATCGAGGGTTCCATGCTGATCAAGTTTTGCTTACAGCAAGAGTTGACAAAATCGGATCCGCCAGTGTCCACGTGCACGAACGTTGACGTGGTACAAGACGTTGAACGTGAACGTGAACGTTTTGGTAAACGGAAAAAAAAATCCGGTAACATAGAAGCGGTGGAAGTAGGCTGGGGCCCCTACACAGGAAATTATGTTGTCAATTATTATTTTACTTTTTATTTTATTTTACTTTTAATTATTATTTAAAAAATGTGCCCCTTTCCCAAATAGTGGTCTAAATCCGGTGCTTTTAACCAAAAATAGTGGGAGAATGGGCATCCTCCAAATCCGTTCGACCCCTCCCCTGATGCAATTCCAAGGTACGCCACTGGGGGAGGGGAGGGGGGTTGACGCCGAAAACCGAAAGTTGCCCCCCCAAACCGGTGGGCTAGATCCGCCAGTGGGTAGGTTCAACAATCCATTGAGGAGGGTGCAGTATGACAATTGCCAAGACTGCTGGATGTTGTTGGAAATTTATGAACCACTTTAGACGAACATTGTTATTCTTGGTCTCGAGGAAAATATCATAAAGCGGCTGCAATTCCGAGCACCTCAACATTTAGTCTTAGTCAGGACTCAAGGCTTGGTCCTTAATACTTGGTCCCTATGGGGTGTCAAATGACTGTTTGGGCGTTTTGTTGGCGCCTGTTGGCGGCTCTGGGTTGCTGTGTCGGGACGCTCAAGCTGATGTCAGTGCTGAATGTTCCGTGTCGTTAAACAGCTGCCAGTCCGCCGTTGGGGCCTGTGGGGGAAGACCTGCCCTGCTGATTGGTCTAAATTGGGCAGCTATTGGACGTTTATTTCGTTGTTGGGAGGGATCGCAAAATATTGTTCGACTCCAGCCGCGGTGCCCCCAGATATTTTGGTGTCAGCGGACTGTTGCTAGGAGCCCTGGATTAATATGCTTCTGACGGGCAGCCGGGTCGGGTCACTGCTGGGAGCATCAAGTCATTGGTACGGCACCCGGCCAGTGCTGAGGATCCGGCTGAGTGTGTAACAACAGGATGAAATTGGACGCCAATCAATTTTTGGAGCGGAGGGAGGGGTGGGGTGGGGTGGCCACACCACAGTCCTTGAGGCTTCCGAGCCGCTGTCAGGATGTCTTGTCTCCAATTGGATCTTTGGGCTCTTGGACTGGTGCCCTCCGACCACTGTTGGGCTTCCAGATATATTGTGTGCGCCTCATGCCTTTGGCGAGCTACTATTGGGTTTCCAGTGTGGCGTCTGGAACCCCTGTGCTGCTGGTAGGATCCAACGGCGCTGTTGATTGCCTGGGACAGTGGGCGGGTCCGGAGCAGACAGTGGGCGGGTCCGGAGCTATTGCATAAGCCAAATGTCAGCATGGCTCCCCAAATTATCGCTGGGCTCGAGGCTGCTTTTGGGGCTCCGGGCGCTCCTGAGTTGCTCAGCAAGTCGCTGTTGGGACCTTTGGAACACTGCCTGCTCCGGTGCTCAATACTGGGCCCCCGGTCACTGTAATGGGCGCAGCTTAGTGCTGTTTCCCTGCGGTGGTGAAGCTGGTGGTTGCTGGCACGTCGTTGCCAGTAACCACGTTGCAGCCATAGTGTAATTAAGCAACACTATGGCTGTACAACAACACTATGGTTGTTTAATTACACTATGGTGCAGGCAAGATGTTCAGTTCACAAGCTTCGCGGCTGTGGCATGCATCCGTAGCCAAAGCATCTTACAGGATGTTTTCGCTTAGATTGAGTCCGCACCAGCTAGCGCCAGCAGCCGTCACGGGCGTTCTTCCGCCACGGCATCGACAATGGGCGAGTCAGCAGCACTATCTTCGGTCAAGACTCAAGCCGTTACATCGACACGGAGCGACCCACATCACCCCTTGCGAAACATATTCTGTTTATAGTTACAAATCCCATTTGCATCCTACCAGGAATATATACCTACTTACTACCTACCTTGCTACCTACTACTACTACAGGGTCCGCGTGGGGCCTCCTCGGCAATCTTCACAAAGGAACAGTATGTTGTAAGATCTTGCTTCCGCAACTCCAGGAAGCATCTACTGAGCGGAGATTCTGCTCTCGAGTTTCCCTATGAGTGGGCACAACTTGGCATTAAGGGGACTTTAGCTTAGCTAAAGTCCCCCTAAAATAGCTTCACGTGCAGTGATCGTTCTGTGCTGTGAATATCAAACCTTTTACCATGCGGTCATCGGGGTTCAAACAAGGCGCACCCTGTTTTTGAATTTAGCCAGCCTGAGCACTAATCATCACAGTGGTGTAATGTTCCTCTTCGGATACAGGAGGACGTTCGCAGTGGATGTAGTTCTCTATTTTAACTCCAGAATTCTACCAACGCGAACCGAACCCATCTGGATCGCTGCAGACCCCTCTCCGCCCCATCCCCCACCCATCCACAGGATGAAGCAAGATCAACTGCTGAAAATATATTAAGTTAGCAGCTCTGGCCTATGGATGTATTCGGATCATCTTTTAAAACATTTTTGACGCATTTGTAGCGCACATGAACTTACCCACCGCAGTAGGTACCATAGCTTACACCTTGCAACATGTCTTGCATTGTGGCAGACATTGCCGAATCAATTGGAGTAATATGAGAGTAACCGTATAAATGCAACACATTTCACCAGTTCGGACTGTTTTTCTGTTCTATAGTTAGTCGGTAGTAAGTACCACATATAATTGGTTGGTGTCCCTGTCGCACAGGTAACTTCGGGTACGCCATTCTGGATTAAACTAGCATGGACGTTCAAAGTATGTAAACTTTGCCTGACTTATCGCTATTATCACTTCATATAGTCCGCGAATCATACATATATACACACATATATATATATATATATATATATATATATATATATATGTTATATATATATATATATATATATATATATATATATATATATATATATATATATATATATATATATATCCAACGATCCTCGTGCCCATCTCCCTATGTTATCTCATATGGAGTTTTGGTGGCAAGTTAGCAAGAGTAATTTGAAGCTATGCGTCCTCTTTTAACGAAAATTATGAGCATGCTAGTGTCATGAAGGTGCATGTCTGCTCATGGAAGGTGCTACATTGAGCAAGAACGCAACAAACAGAGGCTGTAGCAACACAAATTTCAGCCGCCCGTAGGCTAGAGTGCCAAGTGTGTATGCAGCAGCCTATGAAATTCTTATCGACCTTACTGTTTTCAAACCGCTGATTTTTAGATGAACCACCACAGGCCAATGTGATATGTGATGTGGATATGGGATAAGGATCAAATATACTCCATGCTGTGGTGCATCTTCCACACCAATAATGTGGTTAGGTTGATGCGCTCAAAATTGTGACGAAGTGTAGCTCATCAGTGGATTCGGGGTCCATCTACCTAATAAGGAATTCAACTTATTAGGGGCACCGTCGCATCGGTATCCATCAGGGGCGGGCCGAGGCACCCAAATGAGGTGAGGCAGAAACAAATCGGGACCATACCCCCCTGCCCAGAACAAAATTTCCTAGGATTTTCCCCACTTGATTTCTTTGGTTCCGAAAATTCACAGCTGTTTCTCTCAGGGTGTGCCACTGGCTGAAAATTTTGAGATAAGGATGCACTTCAGCCTTCATGGAGCGGAGCCTTTTCCCCGCCGGAGGGGCACCACCTTCCATGAGGGGTACATGCCTCCAGATCCCTCTGTATCCGCCCCTGCTTGGGCTTCCCAAAACAGCGTTGGCCTCCCTGGTCCTTTCTTGATGACGTGCCATTTTTCCTTAATTATAGATAAGGATTTATCAGTGAGATCTCTTATTCTTGATGATGGTCGATATTGGTGGCGATGCTGTAGATAACAGATATTATATATATATATATATATATATATATATATATATATATATATATATATATATATATATATATATATATATATATACATTGAGACAGAACATGGATTCCACAGATCCAGGGGCAGATCCAGGAATAATGTTGACTAAGATAAAATGTTTCGGATTAAAGTTGTTTGAAAAACTACAATTCATATAGTCATGCTAGTGCATGTACTTTGGTAACTGAAACAAACATTAAGCAAGGTATTTTACATCAAATGGGTCTTTACATTACTACTTCTTCACACGCACACCAAAAAATATATTGAATGGACTGTCAACAATTTTTCCTAATATAGGCACTTATTTGTCCATTCTACACAAGCATGGCACACCAAAAAGACGTATTAAAGGAAAATCCAATCAGTTTTGTATGCCAAACAAAAACCTTTTTTTGCTGATATTGAAGCCCCTGTGAGCAAATCAGAAACAATAATGCATGGACTGGACTTGTTGAAGCTTACCCAGCAACTTCTTTAGATGCCATTTCTTTGGGAAATAACATATAAGCAAGATTTCCTTTCTTTGAAATCATGTCACCTAGCATTGATAATGCAGATGATACATTGATACATTGATGATACTCCAGTGATGTAGTGACATTAGGTGATCCAACATCAGTAGGTTTAGGTGATCTAACAGCAGTAGATTATGTTAGGTTAGGTCAGGCTAGGTTAGCTTATTTTTTATTGTAATATTACATAATTCTTCAATATATGCTGCCCTACAAAGAACACTTTTTCTGTATACTTCCAATATTTTGTTGACGTGAGGGGTATGACATCTGCATTGTCACAACAGATGTTTTTTGTGGTTACCTGAAATGTTATTTGATTGATTTTGATGTTCTTTTGTTGGTAAATTTGTTCTTTAGGATGTTTTATGAATTCTTGGAATTTATTATTCCAATGTAATGTTTATGAATGTGACTAAGATTATGGGACCAATCATGTTCTGTGCAAGTGCTTGCTTTTCAGGTTGTTAGCAAAATAGCACCAAAAAGGTGGTTTTGAGTTAGGTAACATAGAATAAAAAGAAATGTTGAAAAAAAGAAATAAAAATGCAACATAACGTAACCTAACCTAGACTAACCTCACTTTGGAGAAGAAAGAAAACCGAATTGTTTTATGCAATTTATATTCTTAACTTTTTAATTTAAGAAAAAACATAGTCCAGCCTAACCTAGCTTAACATCAGCTGCTTTTGAAGAAGAAAAAAGCTCCAAATAAAAAAGCAAATTTAACAAAAATTTCCAACTTAAAAAACCTAAACTAACCTAACCAAACCAAAGTTAACCCATTTGTTTACTTTCTCGAGGAAAATTTGTATACAAATTTGTCTTGTTACCACCTTAAAGTACAGTAATACATTCTTTTCATCATGAAATGACTGCTTATTGAGATGTAAGGACAACTTGAAGTTCTTATGTCAAAAAAGTTTTATTTTCACAAAGGTATATACAATTCTTTCAAATTACATCAAGACACTGGAAAAACACATTTTTTAACCAAAAGTACCCTAGGGGCTTCCACATATTTACCCAAATTGCATGCCTTGTACAGACCTAAAAAGTTGGTTTTGAGTCGCTTGGTACGGCCAAGTAAAGCATAATTCTCACATACTTCCAAATTCCTTGGATTTGGAAAGCTTAGTAGGTGCCTAACTAGGTACCTAAGCATAAGCTTAGAGCAACACTGTTTCATAAAATGCAACTAGGTTTAGCATAATTTGAGATTGAAGAACAAGTTTGCTCCAAATCAGGCTGTTTTTTGTTTTGTTAGCTGGACTGATATGTCCGTCTTGGAAACACTAGTGAATGGATGTAATTTACAGAGCATCACATCAGCAAAAAACTAAGCATCACGTCAAAGTCCAGTAGGAGCCCACTGGTCACTATCATATTTTTTCGTTGGGCTTCCGGTTCTAGTATTTGCCACTTCTCGTACCTACCTAAGTGGGTGGGTAGGTAGCTTGCTCCTGCGGACACAATTCCGCACATTCCCTTATTTTCACGAATCAATAGGAACATTTTTTGTGCAGAACATGGCTCGATGTGCCTCAAAAGTGTCCCTCACACAGCGATTTCCATTAAGAGTAGAATTGACTCCACTCCAAAAAGGCCGCATACCCTGCGCTTGTTATGACACGAAAGCGCACTATATGCCGATATGTGCCAGAGGCATGCGTTTGCCGACCGGTGGTAGAGCTGTTTTGTAGCTAAGATGCAAATGTGAACTTTATTTTTGATTATAATTACGATATTCACCATTGCATATTTGTGTCCAGTTGATCAACTTTCCTATTTTCCAGTGGGTGAAAGCATCATTTATACGAAAATAATATACAAAAATACTTCTCAGCTCTACTCAGGTGAGGCACTGCCTTAGTGCCTTACATGGGCCGACCGCCCCTGGCATCCATACTTATTTCATGGACACCTTCAGACATTGCAGATAACGAGCCTCCTCAGAAACTATCACTCAGAGGTTCTGAGTTTGTCCGAGATGGTGCCGGAAATGACCACATTTTAAAATGAGGCCATGCATGATGGATGTCAAATGAGGTCACGTCTGATGGATGTCAAATGAGGTCACGTGTGATGGATGTCAAATGAGGTCATGTCTGATGGATGTCAAATGAGATCACGTCTGATGGATGTCAAATGAGGTCACGTCTGATGGATGTCAAATGAGGTGACGTCTGATGGATGTCAAATGAGATCACGTCTGATGGATGTCAATAATGGATGCCGACAGGTTATGGATAATCGAGCTTGATCCCACCAAAATTGTGCGCATTGACCACGCCAACTCCAAATCTATACCACCATTTTTGGCTGTTGTACATGAATCTGAATAAATATAATTATTATACGGTGCATTACATAAACAATGCACGGCGTTCATCTCAGAAACCGGTGAATTTCTGATGGGCCTGCGCCTACGAGCCTATAGGCGCACTGAAGCTTCTTGCTTCACGTAAATTCGATTATGATGCTCTTTCTCATAAGTTACGATACTTCGAAAGATAAATGAAATTTGAAGAGAAAATAGATTGGCTTACTATCTCAGATACAGCCCATGTTAGCATACAGTCTATAACCAAAGCAATGATGAAACATTTCCGCTGACAAGCGTACCAAGTGGGGGCTTGTTGGTGCACCATTCACTGAAACGCATATCTCCCAGCGCAATCTGAAGACCCCTGCAATGAACATACTTGTCAAGTTTATACTAGTTTATCTGTTAGATTAACATTACGTCCGTTTATCTGCCTGTCCAAAGGGCATTATGCTTTACAGCACATGAGCTTCCATGATGAACTTCCGTGATAATTTTTGGCAAGCTATAGCAAAGCTAAAATACTTCGAAAACGCCCCGAAGGTGTAACAGTAAGCAGCAGCGCGTATTGATATTCCATTCAGATGTTACAAATGGGACGTTTGAAGAAAGCATCAGGGTTAAAACAGCAAGAAAATCAAGATACTCGTTGATTTCGGATCCGTTGTGTTAAGGTGTCAGTATCGTTAAGGTGATCAGAAAATGAGAAACACTCGACCAACCAGAGCTTCACGTCTGAACCGCATCAGTGGTGTGCCGCCGAACGATTCACTTGATTCTGAAATACTCACAATCAGGCAGCTAACGAAGCAGAAATCAAATATTTGTCGAAGTGATCCAAGTTCCGACTAATCAGAAACTACAGGAGATATTCGTACTGGTACGACTGCCCGTATGTGCTTCCAGTCTAGAAGAATCGCGACAAGGATTTGTGTCAATAATTCTCGATCACTTGTTTGAACGCGTTCAGAACATAAGCTTATTTGATCCGTAGACTTTCTTGTTAATACTGTGTGTGAGAGCAAAGTACACAGGCACCACCTGCTATGCTTTTTTGTAGTGTCACATTTAAGTTCATCTTTATATCCCAGTCACATCCAAAGTACTTCAGAAAGCCTTCAAGCTTAATACAATGCACACAGTGAGGACTGAGGCTGGGGAATAGAAATGCTGATCTGACTTATTTTTCGTTCATGGTTGACAAAAAATCACCAGACAAAGAGTTGCTGAGGCTTGCGGTGTTGTTGCAATGTGTATTCGGTGACATGGAGTTAAATACGCGCCAGCAATGCTAGTTGCCAGATGAAAAGAACCCTATGACATAAGGTCCGATCACGTCAGCATCTTTAGCCTATGTCAAGTCAGGTTACACAAAACTTGCTATTAACCCATTTATAACATTTTGTGTTCGGTCCAGGTGGAATGGTTCTTAACATATGTTATGAATTGTAACTTTGTAGATCTTATTCCACGACTTCATTGGTCACCATTATTTCCAGGAGCTTTGTGTTGCTAAAGACGTCCGTGTCGCAGAGGAGCCACCCGAACCGGTTCTGAGTTGTTCGGGAGGGATCCAGCAAACCCTCCATAGGGACCGCTGACTTGAGGGATCCGGCACACCCTCCATAGGGTCCGCTGACTTGAGGAGGGATCCAGCACACCCTTCACAGGGTCCGTTGACTTGAGGAGGGATCCAGCACATCCTTCACAAGGTCCGCTGACTTGAGGGATCTAGCACACCCTCCACAGGGTCCGCAGACTCGAGGAGGGTTTCAGCACACCAACCACAGGGTCCGCTGACTTCGGGGAGCCTGCACTATTCCTGCTCTGTTGCCAACACGCAAGTCGTCCCACCGGTCAGTGGGACCGCTCATGACCGAGGTCTTGACAGTTGGATTTTTCATATTTTCAAGTGTTATGAGATTCCATGCCTCTCGCCCTTCAGCATTTCACAACAATGAAGAATCCAATTCAAGCAGTGAAGACGCACATCTGTAATATTGCAGTGTACGCTTTGAGTACGATCAACAATAAATTCCATCTTAAATCGGAGGAATCGGCGGCCAAACATCACGTGTGGTGTCCATATTCCTCGCTCTGAATCGGTCAGGGTAAAACAACATGGAACAGTACCGTTACAGCTCGAATGCACAACTCATATGCATTGGCATGGGGTAAATGTAGACACTCCAGAGGCTCATAAATTAAAATACCCTTCAGACCGAAGCTACCTGTTTGTGTCTGTTCTGGGACTCTGGTGCGCGTCTCTACAAAGGTCAAAGTCTCTCAAAGACGTTAGGGCCAGGCTTGGTCAGACGCTCAGGTTGATTTTTTTCCGGCTAGGTTTCGGCTTCACCCATAGCAAAGACAGCGTTATTAAAGCCGTACGGTAGCAAAGAGAACGTTGTTAGAACCGTACCGCACCTCTTATACCGTATATATATATATATATATATATATATATATATATATATATATATGTATATGTATATGTATATGTATATGTATATGTATATGTATATGTATATGTATATGTATATGTATATGTATATGTATATGTATATGTATATGTATATGTATATGTATATGTATATGTATATGTATATGTATATGTATATGTATATGTATATGTATATGTATATGTATATGTATATGTATATGTATATGTATATGTATATGTATATGTATATGTATATGTATAGGTATATGTATATGTATATGTATATGTATATGTATATGTATATGTATATGTATATGTATATGTATATGTATATGTATATGTATATGTATATGTATATGTATATGTATATGTATATGTATATGTATATGTATATGTATATGTATATGTATATGTATATGTATATGTATATGTATATGTATATGTATATGTATATGTATATGTATATGTATATGTAGATGTATATGTATATGTATATGTATATATATATATATATATATATATATATATATATATATATATATATATCCCTACATACCTATATGTATTTCCCCACTTCTCCAAACACCTGACGGCTAGCTGTAACTGTCGCTCCATCGGCGATGTACGCGAGGCACATGACCATATGGTGAAATCATCAACATATAAGGATCGCCCAACTGTCACAGGAAGCGAGTCCCCAATATCGTTAATCATCACCCCGAAAAGGGTCACACTCAAGACACTCCCCTGTGGAACTCCGTTCTCTTAGATAAACCAATCCGAGAGGCAGTTTCCGACTCGTACACGAAAACAGCGATTTGCTAAGAAGTTTTGTAAAAAGGTGCCAAGATGTCCTCGGATCCCATGGTTATGGATCTTCAACAAGATTCTCCTACACCACGTGGTGTCGTAGGCCTATTCGATGTCAAAGACCACAGCGCCTAGATGTCGCTTCCTCTTAAAAGCGAGGCGTACTTCGGTGTCCAGTGTTAAAATATGCTCAATGGCACTCCTGTTTTTGCGAAAACTACACTGCGTGTTTACGAAAATGTCATGCTTTTCTAAAAACCAGGACAGGCGTCCATTCACAAGTTTCTCAATTAGTTTGCCTAATGCAGACGTCAGAGAGATTGGGAGATACTCTAAGGGGTACAGACTGCGTTTCCCAGGTTTCAAGAGTGGGACCACTGTAGCTTGGCTCGACGATGGAGGGTATTCGCCATTCATACATATGTGGTTAAAAGTACGTAAAAGCGCCGCGACCACAGAGGAAGGCAGGTGTCTCAGCAGCTCATTGTGCACCTCATCGGGTCCTTCGACAACACTACGCAACAAGTTAATTGCTGATTCCATCTCAGCCTGGGTAAAACAACGGTTGTACGACAGGTGCTCTGGAGTGGAGACGTCCATCGAAGTCGATTCGCAGCGGACTTTATGGCGCATAAATTGTGGATCGCCGTTGATGGCGCGGCTAACGTCTGCCAGAGCACATCCAATCTCATTGGCCACATCAATAGGGTGCGTCACCTCACGGCTACCAACCGTCAGCGTAGGAAGTGGGCCTCCACTGAATCGACCAAAGATACTCTTGATGCGGGACCAAACCAATGAGGTGGCGAAGATCGATTGAGTGAGCTAACATACTCACGCATTAAAACACGCTTGGCCTCCTGCATAGTGCGCCGGGCGAGGGCCAGAGGACGCCTAAACTCTATTAAGTTGACAGTGGTGCTGTTGCGATTAAAGGTTCGAAACGCGCGCCTTGGAGCACGAATAGCGTCATGGCATTCCTCCGTCCACAACGGCAAAGGGGTGCGTCGAGGAAATAAAGAGGTCCTGGGGATACTTGAAGAGGCGCATTCCAACAGAAGTGCAGTGAATTCGGTCACTGGTAGTGGTAGAGACCTTGGTTCAGAACGGAAAGCGGCTTCAGCTTTCTCCTGAAATCTACCCCAGTCCGCTTTCTCAAAATTCCATCGCTGCGGGCGCGGACCTAAAACTGAGCCGTCCAGGTAACTTAACCGGTTTGGGAAATGATCGCTCCCCAGTGGATCGGAGTCCACCGTCCAATCGAAGCACTCAGTTAGCTGTGGGCTGACCAGGCTGAGGTCTAAGGTGGAAATGCTTTTCGAGGGTGTGGAGAAGTGTGTTCGTGTCCCTGTATTTAAAATGCAGAGCATTTCGTGAAGGATTAGATATTCCAGATTGCGACCACGGGTGTTACATCGTCGCATCCCCACAACGTGTGGTGAGCGTTAAAATCGCCCAAAAGCAAGACCGGTGGAGACAGTTCAGACACCAAGTTAGTAAGTTCCACGGTGGGGAACACATTCCCTGAAGGCAGATATACGGAGCATATTGCGATGGGTCGGTGGACAAAAAGCACTCGAGCGGCAACCGCCTGGAGTGTAGTACGCAGGGTTAACTCCCTCATGGGGACGCTGTTGTAGACCGCCAGTAGCACTCCACCGTGTGCCACAGCATCAGTCACCACATCCTTCCGAATTATCGAGTACCCACTCATGACACCGTGTAGTCAGGCGAAAGCTTGGTTTCCTGGAGACATACCGCCACAGAGCCGTGCCGATTTAAAACCATCTGGAGGTCTTGGGCGTTAGTTCTAAGACCTCGACAGTTCCATTGTAAAACAGTCGGTGTAAATGCCATAAAAGTATCTACAAGATAAAAGTGGTGGTCCTGTACAGACTTAAAAACAATTGTCACATTAGTTTTAACTGGCATGTAGTAAGACGAGGATCCATCCGAGTGGATATTGGTATCAGCGGACGCCGAATGCGCCCATGGCCGGGACCTAAGGGTTCCATCGCCCCGAGGCGAACCTAACCTAGAGGAGGTCGGCTTGCGTCCTTCAGTAGGGGACCAGCACGTAGGGGACCTTTACGAGGAGGGAAGGGGGGGGGGGGCGGCCCCATCACATCACCTGGAGCCCTCGCGGGCAAGGCCTGAGGGGTCTCAGGCACCGACGAGGGTGGAACGTCGGCCCGTGGAGAACAGCGGACCGCGCGCAGGGCGAGGTGTCACGTGACGCAACGCGGCCCGCTCGGCCAGACACCTGAATCAGGAGCCCCGGGACGAACCGCAACCGTCTGTGATGGCCGGGTAGCGGTGGGTGGCATCACTGGGACGCGGCTGGAGGCCACACTACTTCCTCCCGAGATGAATGGATGGGGTGGGGGAAGGAGGGTGGTTTTATAAATGGAGGGAGAAGGTGGGGGGTGGGGGAGTTCCGGATGGCGTAGGGATGGGCTGGGTTGGTGTGGGGTCGGTGGAGGTGGCGGGTAAGGGTTCCAGGTTACTTTTAGAGGGCCTGGCAGGCCTCTTGATTCGATGCGCTCGATGCCACTCCTCCGGAGCCTGCTCTACAGCGGGCTGCATAGATGCAATTTGAGGGGCTAGCGGCGACTGGCAGCGCGCTTTGCCGTTTTGGCAGTCGTCTCAACATTTTGTCCACTCGTGGTGGGTGGGGCCTTGGTCAAGCCCTGCTCCTGGTTGTGAGGCGTTTCAAGATTAGAGGCCGGGCACTGTTCCGGTAAGGTGCAAACGAGGCCAAATGATCGTAATAGTTCACTGAGCTGCGAAAGAAACTGCAAGCGCTGGGAGGCTCCCGGTGAATGATGGTAGGTTTCGTGCTTTTTACCTTACTTGCATATGACACTTTGGGATGAGCATCCATGTAAATTTCTCTGGCTTGTCGATATGGTATCTGTTTGGTGCATTTCAGTGCAAGAATTTATCTTTCCATTATATGTACTCGACATGCTCTGTCGTAGGCAGTGTGCGGAGTCTGTCCCTGGCCACAATTTATGCACCACAGCATTTCTGAGTAACAATTTTCACCGGTGTATTCTGGTGCGCCACATCTGCCACAGGTCGGGCGACCACGGAAATACTGGGTGGTGTGCCCGTATCTTTGGCATCGAAAGCACCTCATAGGGTTCGGAATAAATACATGAACCTTCATCCTCACGTACCCAACGTAGACCGCCACGGGGAGGTCTGTAGAGTTAAAAGTGAACATAATGTTGTGAGTGGATTGCAGGTCGCTTCCGCGCCTCACTTTAATCCTTTGTGCTTCAACAACACCTTATTCAGAGAGACCATCGACAATTTCGGCATCAGAAACGGCCCTGAGATTAAAACAAGTTATAATACCTTTCGAAAAGTTTTTCGTCCTGTGTGGCTCCACTAAAATAGGTATCGTCACGTCACGCCTCCTGCCCTGCTCTCGTACGCTGTATTTAAATTCAGTTAAGACCAGAGTTTTCCTCGCATTCGTACTCCGGAATTCCACTTCAATTGCTCCATCCGTCAGCTTTTCGCATCGGACTACATCACCAAGCAGGTCGCAACTGCGCTTCCGTTCAAATGGTGAGAGTGTTGATAATGTTTTGCCAGGGTCGATCGACTTGAGGATCAGCACTGGTGGCGACGACAGCCTAGACTCTGACCTAGTTTCTGGGTTATGGCGAGGCGAAGCAGTAGTAGACCACGGGGCGGGATGGGGGAATTGCAGGGCGGTAGGCCTCTGCAGGTGTGGGGTAGTTACGGCTCACGGTAGGCAAGCTGATATTCTGGTCCTTTGTGAGAGGTCCAGGGAAGGTATGTTTGTTTGACGTAGCCATGGAGTGTGATTGTTTCGGCTCCTCGTGGCGCCCCACCACATTGGGGCCCTACCGGGGGGACGCCTGAGTCCCGCGGACGGGAGGACGCCAGGCGCCCGAAGAGCTATACGGGGCGGGCGGCGCCTTCGTACGGCCGGGAGAGAGAGACTCACCACCCCGACCGCACAAACAGCGCCGTCCACCCCTTGACTCCAGCCGGCCGGGCCGGTAGGCACTAGGCCGAAGCCCTGGCCCCGATCCGAGGCGACCAGCCACTTGACCCGCATGGGGCCCTAGGGGCCCGCCCGCCCCTCCGGGATATCGGGCCCAAAGAGGCGTGTTGATCCCCCGTCACAACTAGCACCGTGCGACGGGGGACCTCAGCCTCCAGGACTCCGTCAGCCCCGGGGGCAGGCCAAGGGGGCGCGATTACCCCGATACAACTGAGCTGGAGGGCAGGACTGGGGAGGTTGTCCTACCTGCTCATAGTAGGGATAGTTGGTGTTGCACGGCCAGGTGAAGGAATTTGATGTTGAGATGAGATGGGCATTGGAATGGGAGCGTATGGATGGAAGGACGACTGAGGTACTCTTAGTCTCACCCCTCATCACTGTACCGATGCCCTGGTACGCCGGGTCCTTGGGGCACACAATCCCCCCACCACGGAATGGTGGTGCCTCGTCGGGGGGGGGGGGGAGTAGCACGAGACAACCATGTCAACTACTTGTGTCATCACCACAACAATTTCAATGAAGTGATCGTTGATTTGTCTTCATGTATACCGCATTGTTAGAGACACCAGACACACAAGTTGAGAGGCGACAGCAGGACACCGGGCTACGGGCACAACGGCACACCATAGAAAAGCTATGGAGATCACAGAAAAGCTGCGGACCAACTACGACTGTGCTCACTTGGCAGCCGATGGAGGCAAACATTATTGCGTCCAATTTCGGCGGAACTGCAAACATTCCAGAAGTAATTCCAACAGATCCCGACAAATCAGCACACTGCGTTGCAATTTTAGACATGTGCACCATATTCGGCAGAGGAGTCCCATTTCGAAAGTAGTCCTCGGAATGAACACCATTTAGCCGTGATTGGTCGCAATGTTGACGAAGTTGATTCCTCTGCCAAACATGGTGAATAGTGCATTCTTTGACGTGCCATGGTGAACTTGCAAAATGGCATATATTGCAAGTGTGCATCGTGGTCTTGTCTGTCTCACGGCTTTTCCGCTCAGTTTATGTCACACATAGACCCCTCCCCCTCCCACACACACGGTTAGCGCAGTCTATTAAATTTCACTGTCATCGAGCCGTATGATCATCCGGCCCCGAGGCATGCAGGTCACGTATAACGGCCCACCCAAGGAATCGGTGGTCTGCCCAAAACGGCGAGATGCCACCATAAGCCGTGGCGATGCCACCATAAACCGGCGAGATTTCACAAAGGAAAATTACCAGGCCACTCACTTCGCTATGAACTGGCTCGATCCGGTGCATTTTTCTCCGAATCGACTAGCCGCCTGGCCTCGGTGACCAGTGGAGTCGATGTGTCCTTCAACGCCAATAGCCGGCCAACTCGGCACTGAATCGGAGAGCATATACGACCACTTGATACGCCCCGGGATATCAAACACGTTCCTCGCTCTTTCGAACAGGGCGTGCAAGTAGCATCTGCAACGTATTGGCTGTTTGTTATATTCGATCATCTAGTCACGACTGTTGTGAGCGAAGGCGATCGCTGTGGATAGGGTGCGACATCGTACATTTGTGACGACTTGCGTTGTGACGTATATGCAATGCTTGGTGCTAGGAAATCTCCACAGCAACAATTAAACAAGCAATTTAGCGCATGCAACTGTGCCAAAACAGCTTTGGAGAAAATCATGCTGCTTTGCAGGTGTTGTTGATATTTTTTTTATATTTCGCTCAGATGTACATTTTCTTTAAAGAAGAAACCTTCACCGAATCAAGTGTCGATCAGTTTGTCATATCAGCCTCAATGTAAAGTGTTGCCATTCACTCTGCTTGTATTTGGGTTCATCTAAATATGTGACAGGCCAATACGATGTAGATATTATCCGGCGTGTGGTGGGTGTCCGGTGAGTATATGGCCCGTGAGTGTGGGTATTGTCCGGTGCGTGGTGGGTGTCCGCTGAGTATATGGTTCAGGTGTGTGGGTATTGTCTGGTGTGTGGTGGGTTTCCGGCGAACATATGGTCCGGCCTCCGGGTGTGTGGGTATTGTCTGGTGTGTGGTAGGTGTCCGGCGGGCATATGGTCCGGGTGTGTGGGTATTGTCTGGTGTGTGGTGGGTGTCCGGTGAGAATATGGTCCGGGTGTGTGGGTATTGTCTGGTGTGTGGTGGGTGTCCGGCGAGCATATGGTCCGGCCTCCGGGTGTGTGGGTATTGTCTGGTGTGTGGTAGGTGTCCGGCGAGCATATGGTCTGGGTATGTGGGTATTGTCTGGTGTGTGGTAGGTGTCCGGCGGGCATATGGTCCGGGTGTGTGGGTATTGTCTGGTGTGTTGTGGATGTCCGCTGAGAATATGGTCCGGGTGTGTGGGTATTGTCTGGTGTGTGGTGGGTGTCCGGCGAGCATATGGTCCGGCCTCCGGGTGTGTGGGTATTGTCTGGTGTGTGGTAGGTGTCCGGCGAGCATATGGTCTGGGTATGTGGGTATTGTCTGGTGTGTGGTGGGTGTCCGACGAGCATATGGTCCGGGTGTGTGGGTATTGTCTTGTGTGTGGTAGGTGTCCGGCGAGCATATGGTCCGGGTGTATGGGTATTGTCTGGTGTGTGGTGGGTGTCCGGCGAGCATATGGTCCGTGCGTGTGGGTATTGTCTGGTGTGTGGTGGGTGTCCGCTGAGTATATGGTCCGGGTGTGTGGGTATTGTCTGGTGTGTGGTGGGTGTCCGACGAGCATATGGTCCGGGTGTGTGGGTATTGTCTTGTGTGTGGTAGGTGTCCGGCGAGCATATGGTCTGGGTGTGTGGGTATTGTCTGGTGTGTGGTGGGTGTCCGGCGAGCATATGGTCCGTGCGTGTGGGTATTGTCTGGTGTGTGGCGGGTGTCCGCTGAGTATATGGTCCGTGCGTGTGGGTATTGTCTGGTGTGTGGTGGGTGTCCGCTGAGTATATGGTCCGGGTGTGTGGGTATTGTCTGGTGTGTGGTGGGTGTACGGCGAGCATATGGTCCGGGTGTGTGGGTATTGTCTGGTGTGTGGTGGGTGTCCGCTGAGTATATGGTCCGGGTGTGTGGGTATTGTCTGGTGTGTGGTGGGTGTCCGACGACCATATGGTCCGGGTGTGTGGGTATTGTATTGTGTGTGGTAGGTGTCCGGCGAGCATATGGTCCGGGTGTGTGGGTATTGTCTGGTGTGTGGTGGGTGTCCGGCGAGCATATGGTCCGTGCGTGTGGGTATTGTCTGGTGTGTGGTGGATCTCCGCTGAGTATATGGTCCGTGCGTGTGGGTATTGTCTGGTGTGTGGTGGGTGTCCGCTGAGTATATTGTCCGGGTGTGTGGGTATTGTCTGGTGTGTGGTGGGTGTACGGCGAGCATATGGTCCGGGTGTGTGGGTATTGTCTGGTGTGTGGTGGGTGTCCGGTGAGCATATGGTCCGTGTGTGGGGGTATTGTCTGGTGTGTGGTAGGTGTCCGGCGAGTATTTGGTCCGGGTGTGTGGGTATTGTCCGGTGTGTGGTGGGTATCCGCTGAGTATATGGTCCGTGTGTGTGGGTATTATCCGGTGTGTGGTGGGTGTCCGGTGAGCATATGGTCCGTGTGTGTGCGTATTATCCGTTGTGTGGTGGGTGTCCGGTGAGCATATGGTCCGTGTGTGTGGGTATTATCCGTTGTGTGGTGGGTGTCCGGCGAGCATATGGTCCGGGTGTGTGGGTATTGTCTGGTGTGTGGTGGGTGTTCGGTGAGTATATGGTCCGTGTGTGTGGGTATTGTCTGGTGTGTGGTGGGTGTCCGCTGAGTATATGGTCCGGGTGTGTAGTGGGTGTCCGGCGAGCATATGGTCCGGGTGTGTGGGTATTGTCTGGTGTGTGGTAAGTGTCCGGTGAGTATGTGGTCCGTGTGTGTGGGTATTGTCTGGTGTGTGGTGGGTGTCCGCTGAGTATATGGTCCGTGTGCGTGGGTGTTGTCTGGTGTGTGGTGGGTGTTCGGTGAGCATATGGTCCGGGTGTGTGGGTATTGTCTGGTGTGTGGTAGGTTTCCGGCGAGCATATGGTCCGGGTGTGTGGGTATTGTCTGGTGTGGTAGGTATCCGGCGAGCATATGGTCCGGGTGTGTGGGTATTGTCTGGTGTGTGGTAAGTGTCCGGTGATAATATGGTCCGTATGTGTGGGTATTTTCTGGTGTGTGGTAGGTGTCCGGCGAGCATATGGTCCGGGTGTGTGGGTATTGTCTGGTGTGGTAGGTGTCCGGCGAGCATATTGTCCGGGTGCGTGTGCATTGTCTGGTGTGTGGTAGGTGTCCGGTGATAATATGGTCCGTATGTGTGGGTATTGTCTGGTGTGTGGTGGGTGTCCGCTGAGTATATGGTCCGGGTGTGTTGGTATTGTCTGGTGTGTGGTGGGTGTCCGGCGAGCATATGGTCCGGGTGTGTGGGTATTGTCTGGTGTGTGGTGGGTGTCCGGTGAGCATATGGTCCGTGTGTGTGGGTATTGTCTGGTGTGTGGTAAGTGTCCGGCGAGTATTTGGTCCGGGTGTGTGGGTATTGTCCGGTGTGTGGTGGGTGTCCGCTGAGTATATGGTCCGTGTGTGTGGGTATTATCCGGTGTGTGGTGGGTGTCCGGGGAGCATATGGTCCGTGTGTGTGCGCATTATCCGTTGTGTGGTGGGTGTCCGGTGAGCATATGGTCCGTGTGTGTGGGTATTATCTGTTGTGTGGTGGGTGTCCGGCGAGCATATGGTCCGGGTGTGTGGGTATTGTCTGGTGTGTGGTGGGTGTTCGGTGAGTATATGGTCCGTGTGTGTGGGTATTGTCTGGTGTGTGGTGGGTGTCCGCTGAGTATATGGTCCGGGTGTGTAGTGGGTGTCCGGCGAGCATATGGTCCGGGTGTATGGGTATTGTCTGGTGTGTGGTAAGTGTCCGGTGAGTATGTGGTCCGTGTGTGTGGGTATTGTCTGGTGTGTGGTGGGTGTCCGCTGAGTATATGGTCCGTGTGTGTGGGTGTCGTCTGGTGTGTGGTGGGTGTTCGGTGAGCATATGGTCCGGGTGTGTGGGTATTGTCTGGTGTGTGGTAGGTTTCCGGAGAGCATATGGTCCGGGTGTGTGGGTATTGTCTGGTGTGGTAGGTGTCCGGCGAGCATATTGTCCGGGTGTGTGGGCATTGTCTGGTGTGTGGTAGGTGTCCGGTGATAATATGGTACGTATGTGTGGGTATTGTCTGGTGTGTGGTGGGTGTCCGCTGAGTATATGGTCCGGGTATGTGGGTATTGTCTGGTGTGTGGTAGGTGTCCGGCGAGCATATGGTCCGGGTATGCGGGTATTGTCTGGTGTGTGGTAGGTGTCCGGCGAGCATATGGTCCGGGTATGTGGGTATTGTCTGGTGTGTGGTGGGTGTCCGGCGAGCATATGGTCCGGGTGTGTGGGCATTGTCTGGTGTGTGGTGGGTGTCCGCTGAGTATATGGTCCGGGTGTGTGGGTATTGTCTGGTGTGTGGTGGGTGTCTGGTGAGCATATGGTCCTGGTGCCTGGTGTAATCGCGTGTTGTGCTGGCCCTTGGACTTGGAACTGGCCGGCTGGTGAGTCAGTTATACCGGTCCCTGCTCGGCAACTGTGGCAGGCTCCTCCGGCACCAGTCGAGTGGGGGGACGGGGGGAGGCAGCGCGAGGTGGTCACATGCTGATGCTTGACAGCGGCGAGCACCAGCACATATATGCGTGATTCATTGGGAACCTTGGGGACGCGATGATCTGCCGACGCAGATCACTTTGTAGCAGGTAGCGGTAGCAGGTAGCCGGTAGCGGGCGGCGATGTGGGCGGTGTGGGCGGCGGAGTGAGCGGCGTCGACCAGTCGCGCGCGGACGTCGGCAGCAAAGTCGACTCCGTCGGCACAGCGGCAGGAGCGGCCACAGCCGCATATCGTGGCCAGCGCTTTCAGTCATGAGTGGCTCACCGCTCACTTCGAGCCAGCGCGAGCTCGGGCAGCGGTCTCCCTGCGCGTGACCGCCGCCGTGGGGTCGCCGCCGGCTTCTGCGGTGCTGGTCGCGGCGTCGGCGTCGGCCACAGACGCACCAGCGGCCCCGGGAAGGTCGGTGCGACGTCTGATCGTCGGAGCGGATCCTCCTTCACCAATCCGAATCTGGACACGGCCCATGCTGGTCCAGGCCGCGTGTATGGGCTCGTTACGACGCAGCCGCCGTGCCTCTCGGAGCAGAGTTGTGCTGCGCTGGGTGAGATTCTCAGGGATGTGCATCTCTGAGATCTCCCGTCCGCTCAGCGCTCCTCGGGGCACGGGGCTGGCGCTTCGCAGACTGGGGCGAGCGTTGTGCATTCTCTGCCGGGTCTTGAAGTTGCTGAATCGGACAGTAATATCCCGGTGGTGAACGCCATTCGGCCCGCCCAGCTGGTGGAAGCGTTCGATGTTGGCTGTTATCAGCTGGACGCCCATGGTCCGGCCAATTACGCTGGCGATTTTGCCCTTGGCTCCGTCGTCCTTTTCGAGTACGGCGCTGATAGTGAGTCACTAACGTCTCGAATACTGCTGCGCCAAATTCAGCTGGGTGTTGAAGTGGCTTAGTTGGCGTCTGCGATCGTCGGTGCCTCTGTTCCTCTCAGCGACGGCCTCGCTGAGTTGGCGTCTGAGATCGGCTCTCTCTCTCTCTCTCTCTCTCTCTCTCTCTCTCTCTCTCTCTCTCTCTCTCTCTCTCTCTCTCTCTCTCTCTCTCTCTCTCTCTCTCTCTCTTCTCTCTTCTCTCTCTCTCTCTCTCTCTTTTTTTATCTTATATCTCTATATTTATATATATATATATATATATATATATATATATATATATATATATATATATATATATATATATATATATATATATATATATATATATATATTATATATATATATATATATATATATATATATATATATATATATATATATATATATATATATATATATATATATATATATATATATATATATATATATATATATATATATATATATATATATATATATATATATATATATATATATATATATATATATATATATATATATATATATATATATATATATATATATATATATATATATATATATATATATATATATATATATATATATATATATATATATATATATATATATATATATATATATATATATATATATATATATATATATATATATATATATATATATATATATATATATATATATATATATATATATATATATATATATATATATATATATATATATATATATATATATATATATATATATATATATATATATATATATATATATATATATATATATATATATATATATATATATATATATATATATATATATATATATATATATATATATATATATATATATATATATATATATATATATATATATATATATATATATATATATATATATATATATATATATATATATATATATATATATATATATATATATATATATATATATATATATATATATATATATAAAAACATATATATATATATATATATATATATATATATATATATATATATATATATATATATATATATATATATATATATATATATATATATATATATATATATATATATATATATATATATATATATATATATATATATATATATATATATATATATATATATATATATATATATATATATATATATATATATATATATATATATATATATATATATATATATATATATATATATATATATATATATATATATATATATATATATATATATATATATATATATATATATATATATATATATATATATATATATATATATATATATATATATATATATTTTCTCTCTCTCTCTCTCTCTCTCTCTCTCTCTCTCTCTCTCTCTCTCTCTCTCTCTCTCTCTCTCTCTCTCTCTCTCTCTCTCTCTCTCTCTCTCTCTCTCTCTCTCTCTCTCTCTCTCTCTCTCTCTCTCTCTATCCCTCTCAGCGACGGCCTGCCTCACAGCGCGCTTCCTCAACGGCTCGGCGGCACGAGCCGTGGCTTCTTGAAAACTTTCGTGCTTAAAGCACATCACCAACTTCGCCACAGTCAGCTCAGTCATTACACTCTCCTGTCCACGTCAAATGGCGCCGCCCGCTGCCACCGACTCGCTCACTGATCGGTCACCAGACACCGGCCGGTGGCTGACGCGCTACCTGACCTGACCCGGTGCTGTGAGGGGCGGAGCGCGCGTGACCTGTCGAGGTTCAGACGAGGACGCACTGTGCAGTTATCTGATACCTGGCAAGATATCTGCATCAAGGGAGGTGGCCATCATCGGTAGTCACCATATTTTTCTCTGATAAGTTTATCTGCTTAACATTTCTCAACTTTTAAAGTTCCTCACATGATCTAAGTGAAATATCCGCAATTTTGCTGCTGTTTTGGCAGGTGTGTTAAGGTATTCGTCTCAACCATGGCAGCATCAGCATCACTTGTCAGCCAGGTGCCATTATTTGGTTCCAGTCAGCTCAGAACTGACCAGCATGGGTCATCACTGGTAAAGATAGCTGTACCTTCGGATCATTAACCACACAAGCTTACACTGGTGAATTGGAACCGGTCGTGGGCGTATTGGCGTATGCAACAAGCATGCTTAGTAAAGATTGAAACCAGAATCCATGCTATGAACATATTGGGACTGAGTGCATTTTTTAATTGCTAGCTAAGTCACCTGACATGATAAGATTAGCTGATGTTTTGGATGAAACACCATGCACTGACATTCTGAGTCCAGGCTTTTGGTCGTGTTATGATATTGACATTTGTTTAAATTTTGGCTGAAATCCAGCAACCACGTCTACTGCGTCCAGAAAGGTGGATAAATACAACGGTATTCCATTCATATGCAAGTCAACTAGATGCACACACTGTCGTGTGTCTCCTGTGAATCAAAATTGGACGTGATCCTTGCCAAATCTGGTAGAAACGATATGTCGCATTCTAACTGCCAATCTTGTATTTCGCCACAAGAACATTGCTATGCAACCAGGTTAAGCCTAATACTCTGATGCTAGACATACCAGATCTATTACCACAAAGCTAGAAGAAGAAGAAAAATGAGTTATGCTCCAAGATGCCACAACATAGAACGCCATTATCTACTTCGAATTAATGAACTACTAGTCAAGTCGGTATGGATAAGATTTAAAGGTCGCTTGCCCACAGATCACGATGGTGATATTGTCAAGTACGTCAGATGTTAAAAAGGCCCCATGTGGGTCAGTGATCTGAACTCGATATGATGGAATTGTGTGCATTGAAGAAGTGGTTGCATTTGGTCAGCAGTCTGCGATCAAGCTGGAGAGTGAGGTGTGCATCATAGAAGGTATATCACAGGGGTGTCGTTTGGCCACACTTCGCCTGGCAACAAGCTATGAACGGGTCATGAAGGTCACATAGGTCACATTTTGATAATTTTTTACTATATCACGGCGTGCGGTACCTTGCAGGATTTCGTCACAGTGCGGTCTTCTCGTGTCGCTGGGGCCTGTTGTCGCGTGGGAGACGCGTTATCTTCCCTCGGTCGTCAGCATGTTATGACGCTTCTCGGAGGTGTTGGCGGAAGCCAGCGCGGCCACGCACGCCCGTGAAATGGAATTGAACAGGGAAGTGGGTTAATTTTAGGTGTCCGACAATATTAGTAGGCTGCGCCCTGGGGAGCGGGATGCTATAACCGTACGAGATGTAGAAGGCACGAAACGTGCAGTACAGGAGCGACTACCTGCGGGCGACCTCGCGAACTGGACACCGCCATTTAGGCAGGAAACGACAGCGGTGCCGTTGGATTTTCAACCGTTGCGTGTCTGCGGCATCGCCATTGCATGCTCGCTGACGGCGGGCACTCATGGGGTCTGTGTGTGATCTGCTGATCGCTCCGAGTCGATTAATGCTATGCTTCCGGCCGACGAGCATCCTGCCACGTTTGGCGGTGCAGCATCGCAGCTGCCGCGTCGCCATTGCATGGGTCAGGAGCAATCGCTGTACCGAAAGCAACCACGTGATTCTCTGACAACGACACGGTCGTGGATTGCGATTTTTCTGATTTTTTCTCTTCAATTTGTCATCTAGGATGCGCCCTAAAGTTTTCGTTGGAATAACTCCCGATGCATTCTTTATCCGTTAGCGCTATGGACCAGCGACTTACACAAAAGTGTGTGTGTAGTCCAGTCTCTAGCACAGAACGGCTGCAGTTACGGGATTCCAGTTTGTGTTAATTCCTTGCATACGGTAAACGTATTCAGAACTGGAGAAAGTCCACTACTTCTTCGGTGGGTGCATTGGAAAACATAGCACAACCACAACTTTGTAAATGCTTGTAGCCACCAGAAAGATCAGAGTATCGGAGGTGAGCGGATTTTGCATTGGCAATCGTGCTCGGCAAAAATGAACGTGATGGCATCGGTGGGTCGGCCAAGCCTGCGGTATATCGCGTCAGCCTTCAGCGGCCACTAGAAGTGTAAATCTTCTTCAGCATTCATCAATAACTGTGAGTCGCTCGTCACCACTAAGACTAGGTTTTTCTTTTTCTCAGCGTCCGGCATTTGTAGTGTGGCCGATAAACTTGCCTCTCGGTTGCGTGAAGCGCATCCCACGAAGAACATAGTACAACTTCATCGCTTTGTGACGCTAGATGGACAGAGAGTAGTATGATATATATATATATATATATATATATATATATATATATATATATATATATATATATATATATATATATATATATATATATATACATACATATATATGCAGATGTCGACCACTGTGTGCGACTCGTCTGTAACTGACATGCATGTCTCTGTCTCGAACAATGCTGTGTTGAACTTTGGATGGCCATGCACATTATGCACCTGTTGTGTTCATGATAGGCTTTTTAGCTAAATTTGCTTGTAGCTGAAATGCATTATGTTATGTCAAGTAATGCCCTAAGAAATGGAAGAACTCAATGTATATTATTTCTTAGAAGGTGCACGAGGTTTTTCATTTGACGCAAATTTTCAGTTCAAGATAAGGTCCACGTACGTATCCATGCGACCTCTGCGACATCACATTGCACTGCTTTGACACTGTCCTGCTCTCTGAACAGTGTTTTAATGACGCCAATACCAAATACGTTATATAATGCACATACAACTTTCATTTTGAAGTAAGGTCACTGACCCATGTGCGACCTCTGTGACCTCTGGTACAACTACGCTTGTGACTGTCACCGGTACACAAAGTTTTCCCACTGTCAAGAAGGCGGAAATTGCTATTCTTTTTGGAGACATTTGCAAACTAAAACACTCTGGAGAGTCGCAAGTTCACCATAGTATTCAGGAGCAACTGTCAGGGAAAGCTACCAAACGCAGGCACCGAAACAATGCAAGTATCCTAACTCTATCTGTTGGACAGGTGGCCAAAGACTTACACACCATTGAAGACATCGTGTCTGGGCGTGCAGACAAAAGCTCTATTTCTGTGATCCCAGATAATGCTAACTATTTCAATAACGTGCGCAACGTCCTCGTTGGCGAAAGTAAGCTTCAACATATAGTGGAGACCCTTCCCTGCTCTAAAAGCTCAAGCAAACAAGTTCATTGACGCTACTAACGCGCAGGTTGACGGCGTCCATACTCTAACAGTGGTGCAAAAGCACAGCCCAGGTTGCCTGTACGGTAATATTAAGACGCACAAGCCTGATGTTATCAGGCCCATAAATTCTCAATTACCCACGCCTGCCTCACAACTTTCCAGGAAACTGAACGCATTACATCCGCCGTGTCTACTCACTGATCATGCAGGGGCCGAGGAGTTCGTTGGCACACTCAAAACTAGGTCACCTAACTGGTCACTCTCTTTCTCAGACGTCGAAAGCCTCTTCACTAAAGTACCATTCACCAAAACTATAGAAATAAACTTCGATTGTTTGTACCACCATGGATCACGCGCATGGCTGAAATTTCCTGTCAATACTGGAGCACATGCTCTGAGCAAGTATGTACAGCCGATGCTCCATTTCGGTGTCCAGAAGGCAGGTTCTATTTACAAGTTGAAGAGATGACAGTGAGCTTCCCACCGTGCGTGCTATTCGCCCAAGCGTACATGTGTCATGTTGATCAGGACGTGTTGCAGGCGGGGAACCCGAGGCCATGCTTATGCTACCGTTACGTAGATGATGCGATGCACTTGAGAGAGAGATGGCGTCCCCAAAGCAGACCTGCAAGAGAACCACGACCTCACTTTCACCAGACGCATTCCACAGAAAACACCACTAGCTGGCACCAGAAGCGATTGCCCACACTAGAAGCTGTGTACATTCGAGACTCGTCACCGATAATCAACATACACAGCAAGTAGCTGACATAGCACTCTACGGCAGGCATATGACCGAAGGCTAAGGTCTGTTGGAGGCGGTCAACTGTGTATTTGCATAGCGTGATATTATCCTGTGCATTTGTTGTGCATATAGATACGTCAGTTTTGAATGATGGTGTAAAAGTGAATGCGTCATGAAACGTGATAACCGTTTTTCTGTCATTATTGAACACTATAATATGATGTCATTGTGTGCCGAGTGGTGTAATCATGCAATGAGCATGATAATGAATGACGCACGCGAATTAGCTTATTGTCTTGATAACGGTTCATGAAACTAACATGTATATGAGTAATTTCACCAACATTTTCCATAAGCATATCGATGAAGACCCACGATAATCCGACATATTAAAGCGACCCAGAAAAAGCTCAACAATGCAGAGCTGTCTGTCGTTCTTAATAATGAATATATATGTATATATATATATATATATATATATATATATAACATAATACGAGTATAGTAGATTAACCTTGAACACACATAGTAGATTAACCTTGAACACAAATTAGGGATTGAACAACGGATCATCTTCCTCATCAACTGGAGACAGGAAAGGCTCTACCCCAAATTATAAGTTTCTACTCTTGGCATAGTTTGTTTCTGGTTTGGAGTTTCTTTAAGTGTCTGCACCACTGAGGAGGCTTTCCGCATGTGTTTTGACGTTTTTTGTGGGTGCTTTTTTTATTTTTTAAAAATTACATTTTTTATTACTCCCCAAAAAAGGCCCCGCCGAAACGTTGGTAATAAAGTATAACTTAACGTTACTTTTAATGTAACTCAGCACTGGTATATTGGGGTATGCTTTCTTTAGCAATGATTGTGTGTCTGTGTGTTTGTGCGGCTGCGGTGCATCTTGTGCCAACACGGCCGGCTGATTTCACCCACATTTTCACACCTCGGTTTGTTCTATCTATTAATCAACCGCAGGCCACATTGATGAAGAACTCCACCTCCCAATGTGGGAGGGGTATCGGCGCTCGCCGTGGGATTGATTTAATATATATATATATATATATATATATATATATATATATATATATATATATACATATACATATGGGGGGGGGGGGGGGGGTGCGAGTGTAGCGTGCCTTTATTCTGGAAGCATTCCATTGCTTCCCCATCTTCTTTCTTTCAGGTATCTTTCTTTCAGGGTCTTGCGGGGTCTTCTCTTCGAGTCTTTCAGGGATCGGCGCCGGGCCCTCTGCTCTTCTGCGTCTTCGCGAACGACCTCAATATTTCGGTGATGACGTCATTGTTTCGCTGATGACGTCAATGTTCCGTTGATGACGTCAGTGTTCCGCTGATGACGTCAATGTTCCGCTGATGACGTCAGTGTTCCGCTGATGACGTAGCGGTCCAGTTCTCGGATGACAGCTAAATTTTGGTCAGCAATTCAACATCTCGCCTTCAAAATACTGTCTCGCGAATGGAAAGCCTCTCTTAATCTGTGGTTAATCTTAATCTTAATCGTAAGCTAACGGCCTCAACATTGACGCAGATAAGACTCCATCTTCAGGCCCCAACTTCATTTTCTTCACGATCATCATCATCATCATCTCTTCCCTTGTCTGGAAGCAAAGACCTCAGTCTCGTCTTTGATCGTGCTTTCAGCTGGAGTTCATCACAACCCGTGATAACCCGACATAACCTGATCTCCACCATGACTGTCGTTGCTACTGTATGTCGGCTGGTCTGTCACGTTTGAGGGACTGTCTGCCTCCGGGTGTCATTACGACGCTTATGGATGCCTTCGTTCTGTCACACGTTCGCTACTGCATCACACTGTATGGCAGCAGTACTCAAACCAAGCCCTCTCTGACCCAATCCATTTTGAACTGTTGAGTTCAAGTCATATTTTGTCGCAAGAAGTTTGATCACGCAACGGCCCTGCCACATAACTTCGACAGGCTATCGGCGGGGATATTACCAGGTTCCGCGTGCACTGACCCACAAGTGAAGGCGCACTGGCGAGCCTGTGGAGCTCACCCGTCAGTTCCGTACCCGGGTCTAGAACTGAGACAGAGAAGCGCCGTTTACCTGCCGGGCAGCGGTGCAATGCACCACCCTTCTATATATATATATATATATATATATATATATATATATATATATATATATATATATATATATATATATATATATATATATAAATATAATATATACTCGCCATGACGAGGGGCTGTAATAGTCAGGAGTATATCGTGGATATACTCCTGACTAACACAAGTATTTGTCTTTGTCTTGTGTTTGTATGTGTGTATGTGTGCTGCGGACATGGCATGTGAGCATATGTGCACGCATGTATGCATGCATGCATATACGTATTCATGTATGAATGTGTGTATGTAGGTATGTATGCATGCATGTACGTATTCATACATGCATGAATGCATACATATTGTTGTAACTGTTTTTAGACAGCTTTTGCTACTTGAAGTCTCCCGCATACATACCGGGGTGCAACCTTGTGTCATGGCTGCAAGGTTACGCAATTTATTTCCTTTCAGTCGGCTAATTACTGCAGAAGACTTGCCGAACAGTGGTGTGTGTTTAGTAGCAGTTAACCACCGATGTTGAGAACAATCAGCGTGTATCCGGCCATCTTTTTGAATATATCGCCACTCTCCCACTAATGTTCCGGAGTCAACAGTTTAGTAGCAGGTTTATTCAGCAGGCGGTGCAATATTGTGTGCTATGCTTTTGTAGATGGCAGGACAAGTGGGATGGTGTGCTGGGTTTGGTGGTGTGGGACTGGGTAGTGTGGGGTTGTGCATGGTTGGGCTGGGTAGTGTGGGGTAGTGTGTGGTGGGTGCTGGGTAGTGTGGTGTGGTGTGTGTGGCTTGGTGGGGTGGAGCTGGGTAGTGTGGGACGCTGTGTCCGGGTAGATAGCGTGGCGTGGTGTGTTGAGTTGTGCGGGGCCTGGCTCAGTAAGGTGCGACTGGGTAGTATGGGACGCTGTGTGGGGGTGGATAGCGTAGTGTGGTGTGTGGGGTTTTGCGGGACGTGGATCGGTAAGATGCGGCTGGGTAGTGTGATGTGGGGATATTTGACATTTTGTTAGGTTAGGCACTTCGGCCTCCTCAGGCCATTTCGTGCCGTGGAAAGAGAAAAAGAAAAATTATAGTGCTGGAAAAGTCAGTTTATAAGTCCTGGAGCAAGTTGGTTTGTTGGAGAAAAATGAAAAGTAGTTTGAGGAGAAAGGGATGATTATCCCCCAATAGTGTTGGCAGAGAAAACGGAATTTTGTGTGTATGGCAATAGTCCGTCAATATTTTTCGAGGGCCGTGGAACTTCTGACAGTGAAGAAGAGTATGTGTAACTGTAAGATAGGTGTTGCATGTTGGGCATGAAGGTCTGGGTGAAGCCGTGTAGATATATCGAGGTGTAAGAAAGGTATGGCCGATGCGTAAACGTGATAAGACTTTTTCTTCGTGTCGGTTTTTTGATATGATGTGGTCCAGATATCGACGATAGGTTTGATGATATGTAATTGTGTATGGTTCGTGTTTTGTGTCCAATTTTGTGTAAAAAAATGTTGAATACTCTGTTGTATTGATGATTAATACCTTCAAAATGTGGTGGAATTTCTGTAATGTTCTGGAGGTGTAATGATGCTTTTGCTAATGTGTCGGCTTCTTCGTTCCCTGGGATGCCGCAGTGACTGGGCACCCACAGAAAACGGACCTTCACGCCCATCAGATGGAGTGTTCCTAACGTTTCGTAAATATAAATATGGCAATGATGTGAAAAAGAAAGTGACGAAAGAGATTGTAAAACAGATTTGGAGTCCGAACAAATGACGATGCTGCGCATGGGGTGACAGAGAAAACGATTGCGAATGTAACGGAGGGCAATGAGGATAGCATGTAATTCGGCGATGAAAATTGATGTTCCGTCTCGTAGTCGATGTTGTTTTTTGTATGTTCCCGAAACTATGGCATTTCCTGTAAAGATGGCGTCTTTAGAACCGTCAGTAAAATCAAAAGGAACATGAGAATAACGAGACCGTTATTTGTGATTTGTGAATTTTTTTATCTCGCATATTCTGGACAAAGCTGTGACTTTGGAGTGGTGGTTAGATAAAAAAATGTGTCGTTCGGCTATCTGCCACGGTGGTGTAGTTGGTGGAGAAAGAGAAGTAATGCGTGGAATAGTGAAATGAAGTTGTTCAGAAAATGTTTTGACTCTAGAAGCTATAGTGAGATCAGTTCGTTTTTCGGCTGGACCTAAATAACCATGATGTAAATTTGGGAGAATTTGTAGTGACGCGTGTGTCGGGTTGTTTGCGTGAAATTGAATTTTGGAGGCGTACCTACCTGCATTCTACGGAGAGCTAGTGGAGGAATTCCCGATTCGGCTTCTAAAGAAATGATGGGTGAAGTAATCATTGCACCGAGTGCGATACGGATAAATTTATTTTGAATGGCGTCTAAAATGTATAAGGAGGATGTGCTAGCACCGGTATATACTACGGATCCATATTCAATTATGGGTAGAACTAAAGATTTGTAAAGTAGTAGAAGTGTATGACGGTCGACTCCAAGTGATGAAGAAGAGATGCATCGAAATAAGTTCAGTCGGTGAAAATATTTGCTCTGGATGTGTTTGATGTGTTTATGCATTGAAAGCCTACGGTCAAAAATCATATCAAGACATTGAAACGAATTTACAAAAGGTATATCATTGTTTCCGAGGTGAAGCGGTGTTTATGGAATTGGGCGGGGAAGTGATTTGCAACGGTGGCCGCCTGAGCATAAGTTTTAGTTGACGAAGAGGTGGCTTCGCAGTCCGTCGAGCCTGGGAATACACCCCGGTCGTGGCCTTGACAGCGCAGACCTCCTTCTCCTTGCGCCAAATTGGGCAGAGGGGTGATGTGGTCAGGTGATCGGATGTGTTGCAGTTGAGGCAGTGGGCAGGTTTGGAGCAGGTGGATTCGGGATGAGGTGGTTCGCCGCACTTGGGGCAGCGGACTGGTTGGCGGCATGTTTTACTGCCATGGCCGAAGCGCTGACAATTAAAACAGCGGAGAGGATTGGGCATGAAGACGCGGATTTGGTAGCGTAGGTATCCGGCGAGGAGGGATTTGGGAAGAGTGGTAGAATTAAAGGTAAAGACAATGAGGCTCGTGTCACGTTTCTGGCCGTCTTTAAAGGAAGTGATGCGGCGGACGTGGGTCACCCCCTCCGGCCTGAGCTCCGCCTGAATATCTTCCTCAGACATGAAGCGGAGCTCCGGCGCGAAGACGGTGCCCTTGGTGGTGTTACGGTTGGAGTGGAGTGAAATGGTCACGGATTTACCACAAAATGTGGTGGTACGGAGGAGGGCTTTGGTCTGGGCTCGGGTTTGGGTTTTGATGACGAGGGTTCCGTTGGCTGGGGCTTCAATGTCAGGATTGGCTAAGGAGCAAATGGCGAGGAGTTGCTTGGTTGGCCAGAAAACGTTGACACGACGAAAGGAGACGGACTCCTCGACAGGCTTTACCACGATGTATGATCCAGCACTGTCGAGGTATGGTTCGATAGGTTCAGGTTGGGAGGACGTGGTCTGGTTCGAGCGTGGGTCAGCGGCGTGGAGAGTGATGGTCTGGTCTGGATTGCGAGGCGAGGTCGTGGTCTTGGAACGAGCAGGGGTCGGCGAAGCGCAAAGGGCTTCCATGGCGTCATCGAGGGGAATAGTTCGGCGCGGGTCATCAACGTTTGCATCGATCGAGGGAACATCAGGGACCAGGTCTGTGTTCGTGCGATGGTCGTCGGGTGTGGTCAGAGGAGGAAATTCCGGGTCTGAGTCCGTTGGCGAGCATGGGTCCGTGTCCTTTTTACGCTTTTTCCCCATCACGGGGAAAAATCCTACCTAATGTAATTTAAATAAAGATAAAGGACACAAAGAAACTCAGGGAACGGAAATACGACGACGAAGAAAACTAGGGGTGACGGGTGTCACCCCACTGGAAAAAGAAATAAGAAAAGAGCGACGGGTGTCATCCCACGAAAATAAAAAGAAATAAGAACTGCGGCAACGAGCAGTCAGTCACGCCAAAAAATGGCACAGCGGAGTAATCAGCGGGCTCTTTCTATATACGAGCGGATAGTCCTGAATACTCCATGGTGTGGGGATGTGTGGCTGGAGCAATATCGCCGCTGAAGCCGTACATGTCATCATGTCGCGACTAATGGTATCTGCTGGCTGGCGAAATTTCATCCCAGCATTGGCATGCAGGAAATGCACGGATGTCCTCGGTAAATCTCGACATCATTTGAAGTGACTCATGCGTACATTTTAAACGATCGCTATGTATCTCAAGGATAGATGGTCTTATATTGAACTTGCACCGGGAGATTTGTTGAGGACCGTTGGGCAGTCCACAAGGCTCAATAGGATATGAAACAGACCTTAACAACGTGTGATTTGCTCTGAATGTCTCTGATATAGACCTTAATATGAAGGCGCTTTTACAAGTCTAGCACGGGAACAGTGTTTACACTTGTGTGCTTCACACGTTCTCCTTAAGACCGTTAGTTTCGTGATGTGAAAAGCTGACGGAACTTTTTCGTGATGTTTCGTGATGTGAAAAAAAACAGTGAACAAATAGGAATCATTGATGAATTGAGATGTTCATATAAAGTGATGATGTAAAGCATAATGCCCGGAAACAAGTGAAAATAAACAGAAGCTGACCAATGTTGAAAATGTCGTCACCAGCCCCACTGCATCAGTTTTAAGTAATGTAAAGTCTTGCCAGTGCGAAGTTTAGGACATGCTTCTCACGAACAGGAATGGATGGTTAAATTCTAATTCTGATCGATTTTGAACAATGTTCATGTTATATATGTGCGCTATTGCTATGAATACAAAATTGAACATATGGTGGTCGAAAAGGTAGTGAAGCACTTTATCGGCCGAGTCGCCAGTGCGGTGAGAGGCAGCCTTGCCTTCACACCCACCGGCGAATCGCGCTGATGTGTCATGATGGGAAGGGCTCCTGCTCCTGTTACTCCTGCTCCTGCTCCTGCTCCTGTAACCTGCTCAGCTAGTCGTTTGGGCCTCCCTGGCATGAAACCCTCACGATGCGCCTGCACCTTACAATAGCGTTTAAATGTGGCCCAGAATCAGGCCAAGTTTGCTTGTGATGATGCTTGGTAGCCGTATTACACTTGCACGTCTTAGCACACTGCGGTATCAAACAACGGAGCGCGATTTTTTTTAATCTCGTGATCCGATTTCGTGATCGATGATATAAAATTGATCACTGGTAGTGTGATCAATTTCGTATCATTCCGACGTCATCCAAGATGGCGTCTAGGATTTCTCACAGCATTGCATGAGTTTTGGTCCTTAATATTTCAGGTCCCTATCTCATCTTGCCCAGTAGCTATTCCGGAAACATCCCAAGGGGTACGAAAATATCCGCAACGGCGCCGTGCTGCTTCACTCACGGCGCTCGTTTGGGGCTCATCCCGGCGATTAGCTGGAGACCGGGCGGGCGTAAAAGAAAATGAAGAGGGTGGCTATAGCTTACAGAGCAGTTCAGCCGCGGGCCGACGCTCTACCTGCCGAGAGCCGCCGCCTCTTGGCTGGAAGTGGTCGCCGCAGCACGCGCAACAAACCCTGGCGAGTCGTCCTCGACGCTCTACCTGCCGAGAACCGCCGCCTCTTGGCTGGAAGTGGTCGCCGCAGCACGCGCAACAAACCCTGGCGAGTCGTCCTCGACGCTCTACCTGCCGAGAGCCGCCGCCTCTTGGCTGGAAGTGGTCGCCGCAGCATGCGCAACAAACCCTGGCGAGTCGTCCTCGACGCTCTACCTGCCGAGAGCCGCCGCCTCTTGGCTGGAAGTGGTCGCCGCAGCACGCGCAACAAACCCTGGTGAGTCGTCCTCGACGCTCTACCTGCCGAGAACCGCCACCTCTTGGCTGGAAGTGGTCGCCGCAGCACGCGCAACAAACCCTGGCGAGTCGTCCTCGACGCTCTACCTGCCGAGAGCCGCCGCCTCTTGGCTGGAAGTGGTCGCCGCAGCACGCGCAACAAACCCTGGCGAGTCGTCCTCGACGCTCTACCTGCCGGAGCCGCCGCCTCTTGGCTGGAAGTGGTCGCCGCAGCATGCGCAACAAACCCTGGCGAGTCGTCCTCGACGCTCTACCTGCCGAGAGCCGCCGCCTCTTGGCTGGAAGTGGTCGCCGCAGCACGCGCAACAAACCCTGGCGAGTCGTCCTCGCTGGAACACGCAACGTTGCCATAGCGCCGGTGGCCAGCCTCATCCGTTCATTGCGGTATCAAGTAACTGAACACTGAAAGAAAACTACGGCTGCAAAAAAAACTGTGAGCATAGCCATCCACCATGAATTACATTCATGTAATTTTGCATGCCATTGACGTCAATTACGCATATGTTATGCATTCATTTGTAGGTTCTCCCACCTTCACGTTGCACTCATCTGTTTCTGCTGTCTAGGAAAATAAGGGGGGAAAAATACCTCTATCATCAGTCAATGATAGACTAAGCAGGCACTACGACACCAATCCACTGTCTACTTCCATTTCATGCATTTGGTACATTTTCGAAAATTCGAGATCGTTTTTACCTATCATTGCCGATTGGATATGTATTTAACCTCATTGCAAAATATTCTGAAGATGGTGGGCTTTTCTCTTACGTTTACTGCCCTAATGGAATCATTACTGTGATTATGCACACATTTGTTGTGCGAACTCTTAGACAATAGTTCGCTGATTAACCCAAAGAGGGACATAATTCGACAGGCAAATATCCATCGGAAAACGTGAATGATAATCAAAGTCCCGAAGTGTACCCATATTGTGCCTGCCTTTCCACTCGGTTGCAGTAATAAGTGATCCCTGAATGATCAAATAATGACGTTTTTTTTGGCTCCGAACGGAATTAATCCGGATCACCGGGACAGCCAAGGCACAGGCGTACATCGAGCAGCTATGGGTTTCCCTGCTTGGGTGCGTAAAGGAAGCAGCAGATGAATTTCTCATGGAAATGATCCCAAACAGCAACGAGTCCAAATTCGAAAATTATGACGAAAATCACAGGACGGGCAGCCTATTTGCATATTAGTCCAGGTTTTGAATTGTACATTTTGCGCTAGAAAATATGAGTTGCATTCTGAGGATGCATGATATATGAGATACAGCCGACAAGAATAGCCCTGCAACTTCAGGTCTGTGTAGTGTTGTTGGATGTGTCACAAAACTTAACTTGCATCACATAACTGTGAAGAAGGCATGCCCTCATCCCATCCCTATGCACGTGACATCCCTCCTTGCATCTTAGATATAAAGTATGATCTTTGATGGAATGTATAGAAAGTAAGTATCTTTACATCTGATGCCCAGTTAAGAATGAATGTCGACACGATGCAACACAATTACAACATTTATTGTGGTTGTGCGCTAAAAAAACATGTGCTCGTTTAATCTGTTTCCTCTCTCAGTGCAGTCAATAACGGTGAATTGTGATTTGTGTTTACTACGTGTTTTGGGACTCCACGTCATGTCCATCCTCCATGCCTCATTTCCAACATGGAAGGTCCTACCAGTGGCTGGCCTCTATACACACCATTACTTGCATGTATTGCTTACATCTCACGCTTAATAGTCCCACTCACCGTCGCCAGGTGCCAGCAGCTGTCACCGAGGCTGTGGTGCTGTGGTGCTGTGGTGCTGTGGTGCTGTGGTGCTGTGGTGCTGTGGTGCTGTGGTGCTGTGGTGCTGTGGTGCTGTGTGCTGTGGTGCTGTGGTGCTGTGGTGCTGTGGTGCTGTGGTGCTGTGGTGCTGTGGTGTGTAGTGCTGTGGTGTGTGGTGCTGTGGTGTGTGGTGCTGTGGTGTGTGGTACTGTGATGTGTGGTGCTGTGGTGTGTGGTGCTGTGGTGTGTGGTGCTGTGGTGCTGTGGTGCTGTGGTGTGTGGTGCTGTGGTGTGTGGTGCTGTGGTGTGTGGTGCTGTGATGTGTGGTGCTGTGATGTGTGGTGCTGTGGTGTGTGGTGCTGTGATGTGTGGTGCTGTGGTGTGTGGTGCTGTGGTGTGTGGTGCTGTGGTGCTGTGGTGCTGTGGTGTGTAGTGCTGTGATGTGTGGTGCTGTGGTGTGTGGTGCTGTGGTGTGTGGTGCTGTGGTGTGTGGTGCTGTGGTGTGTGGTGCTGTGGTGTGTGGTGCTGTGGTGTGTGGTGCTGTGGTGTGTGGTGCTGTGATGTGTGGTACTGTGATGTGTGGTGCTGTGGTGTGTGGTGCTGTGGTGTGTGGTGCTGTGATGTGTGGTGCTGTGGTGTGTGGTGCTGTGGCGTGTGGTGCTGTGGTGCTGTGGTGCTGTGGTGCTGTGGTGATGTGGTGCTGTGTGCTGTGGTGCTGTGGTGCTGTGGTGCTGTGGTGCTGTGGTGTGTGGTGCTGTGGTGCTGTGGTGTGTGGTGCTGTGGTGTGTGGTGCTGTGGTGTGTGGTGCTGTGATGTGTGGTGCTGTGGTGTGTGGTGCTGTGGTGTGTGGTGCTGTGGTGCTGTGGTGCTGTGGTGTGTGGTGCTGTGGTGTGTGGTGCTGTGGTGCTGTGGTGTGTGGTGCTGTGGTGTGTGGTGCTGTGGTGTGTGGTGCTGTGGTGCTTGGTGTGTAGTGCTGTGATGTGTGGTGCTGTGGTGCTGTGGTGCTGTGGTGCTGTGGTGCTGTGGTGCTGTGGTGTGTAGTGCTGTGGTGTGTGGTGCTGTGGTGTGTGGTGCTGTGATGTGTGGTGCTGTGGTGTGTGGTGCTGTGGTGTGTGGTGCTGTGGTGCTCTGGTGTGTGGTGCTGTGGTGTGTGGTGCTGTGGTGTGTGATGCGGTAGTGTTATGCAACTTCACCCCAGACGCCAGAAGTGTTGAAAAGCAGCGGCTCACCGTGACGAAGCTGCTAAACCCTATGGCTACTGGACTCGGCTCATCCTGACAAAGCTGCTAGTTACCCTATGGCTACTGCACTCGGCTCACTCTTCAACCAAGATATACACCTCCAACTTCTGAATCATTAATGTGATCCGTGTTGAGCTGACAATTGAAAATGCGGTACTGATGTTCGTGAATATGGAGAACAGCTGGATAAGAATAAGAAAACATTTGTGAACCAATGGCATCACCAATATTTTATACATACAGCCACCATATGAAATGTCTCCGGGGTATCCAACTGACGCCTCTACCACGTGCCGGCTACTCTGGCCGTGGAGGCGCTTCTGGATCTCCTGGGAGTGGATCTCGGCCTATTCGTCGGGACGAAGATACCGCAGCCGGCGATCGCGAGCGGCGCCGATGGTGTCCTATCGACAGCAGCGGCAGACGTGAAGATGTGCGACTCTCCCGAACTGCCGGCAGCCGTTCTGCCCCGAGCGGCGGCCCGTGCGCAGCGCGTCCGCCCAGACGGCCGCCACCCGGCACGCAGCTTCCTCGAAAACTTCCCCGCCGGGAAATGTGATAGGTGCCGTGTGCCCTCGATGTCATCGGGTCGCCGCCAAAGCGTTCGGGCTGAAAGTTGATCCGATGGTGTGCACGGCATGGCAGCCCGTTGGGTGTGGAGTTTTGGACCGATGAGCAAGTCTGGTGTCCCGTACCGTTTGCTCGCCGTCTCCTCGATGTTGTCGCACTGAGTGTTTGTCTCGAGCCGTTCTGCACCTCTCTGGGCTACGCCTTTGGTCTGTATGATCGTTGCTTTAAGCCCCGAATGGCCACACAGCATACTGGTGCCGCCGGTAATCCTTGGCAGCCTGCGTCGAGCCGTTCTGCACCTCTCTGGGCTACGTCTTTGGTCTGTATGATCGTTGCTTTAAGCCACGAATGGCCACACAGCATACTGGTGCCGCCGGTAATCCTTGGCAGCCTGCATCGAGCCGTTCTGCACCTCTCTGGGCTACGTCTTTGGTCTGTATGATCGTTGCTTTAAGCCACGAATGGCCACACAGCATACTGGTGCCGCCGGTAATCCTTGGCAGCCTGCATCGCTCACTTGTCGTCCCCTCGATGGCTTGAATGTAAGTGCTGCTGCCACAAATCGCTCCGCGCTTACGCTTCGAGAATATTTCTTCAGCTTGGATGGCCTCTTTTAATCCGACCCGCCTGTGCATCCGCTCCGTCTGGGCTGCAGACGTCTTGTTTGGCGTTTCATTGAAATGGACGTCAACGATAGGTTGATTATTGTGCATGTAGCGACGCGTGGCAGGTCTCATTTGAGATCCGGACGAATGGACTACACTGAGATCAATGAAAGCTCTCGAAATTCACCACGCGTATCGTACATGGCTCTCACGGGAGACATTGTGGAACCATTTGGTGTCGTGAAACACCTCAAGCAACATTTGAAACGACTAGCTTGGCGCTGCGGAGAACAGAGGATGGACTTTGGAAGCTAAGGAATTTGGCTTGCTTTCTTGCTTGCTACATTCTCGATGGAGATTACATGCCTTGGAAAATGTTTGCTTTGTCAAAGCTCTCAAAAAAGCTTCTCTGCCGAGAACCGCTGCAGTGCTTACATAACTATGTGTGGTCTTCACCGATTCGGAATGTACCACATACAGAACAAGCGATGCACGCCAGGTTCCATCCCGAATGACGCAATATGTAGACTGAAGATCACGGCTCTTGGTCAGCGGCGCCTTTGACTTACAGATCCCGTACTTGTGTGAACGCGCAGACTGGTGTGAGTCAATATTACTGGTGGTCAATATACCAGCGTGGACGTATGCATGCCGGTAGTGAAACTACCAGCATGCACACGACCACGCTGATAGTTCCGCGCGCCCAGGCTTGTTAATTACGAGTCGCTTCCGACTCGGAAATTTAACCGGAAACGGTTGATGCGTTGCGAAGTGCGGCCGCAGGCCGGACTAGCCGAGGCGGTCTGAATTCCCGCAGCGATCTCAGGCGTGTTCGATACACCGAATATCCGCTACGCTGTGCAGTCGGCCTTGATATCCCGGCTTCACGTTGTCGGCCGACAACTGCGGGAGCGGAGCTCGGTGTGGCGGAGCGGGTGCGGACGGCGGCCGTCCGACCGGTGCCGACCTGACCGCCACATCGTGCCCCGCCCGACAACGGCCAACCGATTGTTGGAGTGTGCATGCCGCGAGCTAAATATGAAGTTCCGCTTCGCATGGTGCCGCCAGGTGGTGGTGCCGCTAGATGACCCGACCGACGCATCAGGTGCTGCCGCCCGGGGCGGAAGTGGGAACCGGGAGAACAGTAAGGGCGCGGCTGCATTGCTGGCTTGGTGCTGGAGGGGTGAAGGCGGCGGACGAATACACTCCAGACCGAAGATCCAGTATCTCTGGAGAGTCGGGTGTCGCGAGCCAGGAGGAGTCGACACTCGAGCACCCATGGGCAAAGGCTTTCACAGCATCTTGAAGGCCAGATTAATGGCTGGACAATTTGACTCACTGCGTGGATGAAGCCGACTCGCTTGGGAGAATGTGGGCGTGGTTGAGGTGGGAAAGGCCCCGAGCCGATTCGGTTGGAAGAGGTCAAAGCCCTGAGGCATGGGAGGATGCGGGCGAGGCTGAGGTGCCGAGCGACCTCAAGCAGCTCGCAATGGACGGCGTTTTGCTCAGATTTCACCAAATGCCAAGATTTGGATCACTTGAAGCATATACAATGTATTAAAGCAAGTGTCGCTGGAAAATATTTTCGGTTCGAGACAATATTAGGGGGTTGGCCAGCTTGATCGGTGGGCCAGGGGTGCGTTAAAAGTTCGCCACTGGACCTGTCAAGTGACGCATTCCACCGGTACAATGAAGCCGACTGCGAATGTCCAGCATCACAGAACTCGCCACAGACTGCCATCTCGTATATTACGACGCTTCCGTAATTCTTCTGAGTGTGGGTTCTCGCCTGCCATCGCATCCCCGTCCACCATCGGGGAAACGATGGTGGATGGGGGTATATGGTGGACGCACCGCTCATGGAAATGATCGGTGCGCCTCGCTACAGCAGGGACGTGCGGACTCGTTTGGTTACGTGAATCGATGCATATGCACACCCAATTGATTTTCCAAACGGATTGTCAGACAGCGAAGTAATTTGGGCAATACACAGCCGTAAGCAATATTCCAGGGCGCTCTCACATACTTCGTATCTTCAATAACTCTTTTGGATTCCTCAGGTTTCAATCGTTCTCGCTGTCTGTCACTCTCGGACTGTGTAGAGACCGGCTTAGTTTTTAATGTCTCACCGATGATGTCACAACGATGTTTCCATTCAAGAAGGCACTACACGTGATTTCGTGGCCGTCACAGCGCCTTTAGCATCAGGTGGGACCGACTACCAATGACGTCATTAGATCGGCTGTTTGTTTTTTATTACCCACAATACATTACTGTGGCATCCGGACAAATGTCCGCGTCTCAAATGGTCGTCCGGTGTACATTCATCGTAAGACATATTTTCGTACAGCGCATGTCAATACGCAAATGTTTGCATGGAATTGTTTGTCTCCAAATGCTTATATCACAAATGTTCCCATCGCAAATATTCACATACGCAGATGTTTGCATATGCGAAATGTTCGTACGCTGAAATGCTCGTATCAGGATATATAAAATTGAACCAGGTGGGGTTATGCTATGCTGGAATAGTTCTGATACTTTTCGCTATTTTGCGCACAGTAACTTGCCCGTATACGGCCATTTGTGAAGACGAATATTTGTGGTGGATCTCAATGCTGCCTGGTTGCCACCGCTCGATGCCCCCCCCCCCACACACACACAAGAAGGGCTCGATGACATCACTCGCATGAGCGGCAAATGGCCCCAGCACATCATCCACAAGTCACTGGGTATCACGAAACGGGTACCGGCATGGCTACAGCCGCAATGTCCCTCTACAGATATTGACCACACATACATATATACAGATATTGACCATACAGATATACAGAATTGACCGTTCTACGCTCGGAGACGACGTACACTCGGGTAGTGCGCGATGTGAGGATTGTGTTCCGCTTCAAATCCGACAAACGGCTGTCGTGTGGGGTCAGGCGGACACGACGTGCGTCTTGAGAGAACAACAGCAGCTGTTTTGCATATTTAGCGTTTGTAAGATGGCGGACAGTCCGTCACACGAGAATGTGTGTCGGCACACCCTGTGCTGTGGAGCGTCATCCATCAACAGGGAACACATGGGGCGCCCCGAGAACAATGCTGAACCGCCGCCATTGTTGCATCATGGCGCGTTAGTCGTCCGTCAATCATCACGTAAAGGACCTCTGTCAAGCTGGAAACAGAATACCATTATTACCTTACACATCGCTTGCTTGTAATGTTCCTTCACCGAATGTAAAACGACCAGCATGTCTGGTACGCATGTTCACATCCATGGCTATGCCGTATCGTGACATCAGAAGCCGCATGCATCATAGGCTAAAACCATTGACGTTTATTTCTGAAAATTACTGTGGGAGGGGCACAATACCTGGGGGACATACACGGGCTCAAATTAACAGGGGTCACACTCCATGGGGTTGCATATTAAAAGTTGAAATTATTAGGGAGAAGTCAACATTAAGGGAGCAAATCGCCCCTAAAACACACGAAACAACACCAATGACTGAAACGATTCACGGTTCGTCACGACCATTCGGCCTGCTTTTCCTGAGTGTCGGCCGAGAAGTGGCAGCGCTGGCGTCGTGTCGACACGACCCTGTCAGCCGTGCCGACCATTTATTGATTATCACAGCAACTCGACAGCGCCCCCGGCCGGCCGCCAGCACGACTGGCGATACGCCCAGGCGCGGGTGACGCGGGTGAGGGGTGACAGGGCGGGTGAGGGGATCTCAAGTGAGGAGAAGGGCTGCCGACGGTGTGGCGCTGCTGCCGTATTGTCCGGCGGCGCGTCCTGTCTGCACGATAATGGTGGCCAGAGTTTCTCAACGCTTATCGCTCGTTGGACATACGATCGAAAATAAGGGCGCTCACAGGCGCTGTGGCGACCTGTGCACCGGAGCGCTATATACACACACATACACACACACACACACACACACACACGCACACACATACACATACACACACACGCACACACACACACACACACACACACACATCACACATATATATATATATATATATAGATATATATATATATATATATATATATATATATATATATATATATATATATATATATATATAATTATTGTATTATGGTAAAATAACTAAACCATTGCGTCATCATTGGGTCCATAGCTTTATGTACATCGGCTTCGCACGACTAATCCTTGCATTGTACATACCACTTGCTACACCTTAACCGTGACAAACACTGGGCTAGGACTCGCCATCTGACTTGTGCCTCGCACATACAAACAAACACAAACAAACACAAACAAACACAAACAAACACACACCCACATTCCTAACACGTGCAAACGACCTTCAGCTCAGAAACAAGATGATGCGTCTTTGCTCCACCAGTTGTTTGCGATGGTCCCGTCTCCCCCATCCTACCCGCTCCTCTTTCCCCATAAACCATAGCGCAGCAGTAGCTATAATATCCCATCATCCGCACTCTTTGCCCTCCACCTCCAGACACCAAAGCGGAAACACCGGACAACTCCAGAGCCGCGCCTAGAAAGCCGGCACGGACGGCCAGTCTTCCACACACTCCAAGCCAGCCGGCCAAATGATGACCGTACTCTGCCTCACACTGTGGTCTCTGCCTCACACTGGGTCAGCAGAGGAAAATTTCACTAACATCACAAGCTGTGCATTCACACCGAATTTGGTGTTAATACATCTTTAATTAATCTTATTTAATAATATTTAATTTAATAAGCTTTATTTGACTAATTATATTAATCTGATTTAATAGTTAAGTCACTAACAGCGGATTGGCAGCAGGCAGTAACAGCTGACAGTTACTTAAATACCTTGTTGATATAAAGAAAGTGTGAGGGGTAATGCTTCAAGATTGCGTGAAGGTGTATTCACACCGAATTCGATGTAAATACACAGATTGTGATGTTCGTGAAATTTTCCTCAGACCGGCCGGGCGGCCGCGCACAGGAAGGCACCATCCAACCACCACCGCTCTGTCCCCCCCCCCCACCCCTCCCAGCATCTCCCATACGTCCCGATGGAAGGTGTCCAAAAGCTGTCCTCACTGGCTTTTTAACCTCCATTAGACGTGTTCACTTCAAGTGAGGATGTGAAAGCTTGTCCGTCAACAAAGCAATGCATTATACATGGTTACATGCAAAAATGCAGAACTCTGAAGCCATGAAATACTAAAATTCAGCACAAATTTTCGCAGGTCCGTACATGCTGCCGTCCCGGCAAAATACAAATGGTGCAAATAATCGTGCCACGTTAATGATTCCAGTGCACGTTCCCATGATTGCCGAGGGACCAGAAAGCTGATATCCTAGCATGCGTCGAACGTTTCCCCAAAACTCGTGTATGGTGGGCCAGTACCAGAATATGCGGATTTGTTCGTCCGGACACCTATGGCATTCGGTAGTCCAGAATTCAGTACATTTTTAGACCTTCACATGTGGGTAGGATTCTATGTATTAATTTAAATTGAAGTCATCATAATTTCAAAAGGTTTGTATTTGATATAATTACCTGACTATTGTTTGCGAAGAAAAATGAGGCAGTATATTCAGTTTACTCATATGCTTTGCGCCTTTCTAGGGCATGCTACTCTCTCTCTCTCTCTCTCTCTCTCTCTCTTGATTAAGCCAAATTGGATCAGGTCGTTTTGCATACAGTATGAGCATTCGTGGATTTCCACGGGCAAGGACGAGTTTCCACTCAGCCCAAAGTGCTACCAAAATGCAATGCCATGCTACGAGGTGCCCATCTGTGCTTCATCTGTTCTGCTCCATGAATTCGCTTAAAGTGCCTATGATATAAATCGGATGGCTTTATGACGCCTTGAAAATAAGTTCTTGCTTCTCGAAATGTGCCTCATTTTCCACATTTCTGAGCATGTTTTCCGCAAGGGCTTGCCGGGTGCCTGAATCTTAGCTAAGGGTGCTACGGCGCGTGCCTGAATCCTAGCTAAGGGTGCTCCGGCGCGTACCTTAAGCCATGCCGATGCAGCATCTGACCAACAATGACCTTTGATCGTACCGGACGTGTCGGACGCCTTCCCATCATAGTAAAAAATGGACATTGCTTTGCTGATGAACAACTTTTGTATAATTGTTGCTTTCCATTTACTTTTGCGTGCTATCTAGAGCTCTTTCTGTCCATGCTATAATTAATGTCCACGGTGACATTTATTTTCATGCTGACATATATGTCAGCTTGTACATTTATACATGGCATCTGCAACTCCGCCTTCTGCCATGTGCTTCTAATTGTGGATCTTTAACCTATTCGACGTTTCCCAAGTAAATTGAAACCGTATTTTCACCATCTCGTTGACTTGCTGATCTGTTGGTCTCTCCAACACCGGGCAATACATATATATATATATATATATATATATATATATATATATATATATATATACATATGTATATATATGTATATATGCATATGTGTATATATATATATATATATATATATATATATATATATATATATATGTATATATATGCATATGTGTATATATATATATATATATATATATATATATATATATATATATATATATATATATATATATATATATATATATATATATATATATAGATATATATATATATATATATATATATATATATATATATATATATATATATATATACATATATATATATATATATATATATATATATATATATATATATATATATATATATATATATATATATATATATATATATATATATATATATATATATATATATATATATATATATATATATATATATATATATATATATATATATATATATATATATATATATATATATATATATATATATATATATATATATATATATATATATATACATATATATATATATATATATATATATATATATATATATATATAAATATATATATATATATATTAATTGCGAGATAGTTTCCGAATTTGACACGTGATATTTACCGTACCATGTTAAACTGTGGCTAAGTCAAGGGTTTTATTTCGTTTCATGTGGACTATTTTCTTTCCACGTAATTTGTTTCCGCTTGATTTCTGTCATATGCTTTTTTGCCAGTCAGAACTGAGCATTGCTGAAGGTTCAGATTTTCGGGATGTGTTGACCGAATCTAAAAAATAATATAATATTTTCCGCATTAACCTGACCGTATGGAATGCCTTACCTGCCAGATGACCGCATGGAATGCCTTAGCTGCCAGATGACAGTATGGAATGTCTTACCTGCCAGATGACCGTATGGAATGTCTTACCTGACGAATGACCGTATGGAATGCCTTTCCTGACAGATGACCGTACGGACATTAAGTATTAAGTTAACACATAACTGCCAGCTCTGACTCAATGGGCTGGCCTACCTGCCAGCTGCCTGTCTGAACTGGTCCGATTTGGGCCGTCTATTGTTCGGCTGAATTTCAAACAATTTAGTTTGAACTTCAGCCGATGCCGTTCATTGTTCAGCGACTGAGCCGAAGGCCTTTAATAAGCGCATTCCACTATGTTGTTCATCGCAGGCGGAAATACTGAGCTGCCCACTCTCGTGCCCGCCTTTCCAGATTGAGAATACTCTGTCGCGTCCTGGTAGCTGACCCTATGTGAGCAATCCAAAGGTCAATGCAAACACAACTGAGCCGGCCATTCTCGAAAGTGAGTACAGTTCGTGCACAGTTCCGTACCTGTATCTTGTAACGACCGACCCTCGGACCGCGCCACCAGGCTAACAATCTGGGCAACACGTGTGATCGGAACTCCGCCCGGGACAGCCACCGCACCCGACCGGAACTCCACTCGGGACAGCCACCGCACCCGACCGGAACTCCGCCCGGGACAGCCACCGCACCCGACCGGAACTCCGCCCGGGACAGCCACCGCACCCGACCGGAACTCCGCCCGGGACAGCCACCGCACCCGACCGGAACTCCACTCGGGACAGCCACCGCACCCGACCGGAACTCCACCCGGAACACCCACCGCACCCGACCGGAACTCCATGCGGGACGGCCACAGCGTCCGTGCGTCGGCCGTCGATGACCGGAACCTTCGGCGGATTTTTCCCGTAGTGCACGCAAATCGCCAGACGGAGCACGCCGACGACGACAACCTCTCCTGTTCTATCGTGATCAGAAGCGAGCCTTCTCGCTGTACGACAATCGGTTGAATAGGAACTCAAGCCAACTTTGGGACGGACTGTGCTCCGGCACATGGGCTCTTTTGCGTGCCGCACATCTCCCCACGTGACGACGCGCGGCCGTGAGTTGGGTCGACTGCCGGCCGAGACGCCGGCCGACGCTCGAACATTCAGCCCAACGTGTGACATTAGTATGGGAGCCTGCACCGCCGGCGCCCGCCTTCCGCATCAATAGTGGCGGCCTAATGCAGGGCACAATGCATGGCCGGCGGCTGCATGCTCCTCGTTCAAGAACAGAAAGGAGGAGGGGTAGGGGTAGGGGTAGGGGGAGGGCAGACCCAGTCCCGGCAGCTAGCTTCTCGCTGAAGTTACAACTCCAAACCAGCCGAGTTTGGCACACAGCGTGAAACGATCTTGTATGACCACTGATAGGGTTGCTTTGCTGAGAAAAAGACTATGATGTATTTATTATCGAACAAATGTCGATCCAGCCCACCACCAGGGTGGTGGGTGAGAGGAGAGGGAAGTGGCCTGAGGATCCACAAAGTGTTAAATATAACCAAAAGCTTATCGAATATCGGAAAATTCCTCGGGTATAGAAAAAGATGGGTTTGATCTGACATGACTTGGTTGGAACGGCATGGACATGCTATGGCCATTGGGGTGTGCCAATTCGATACTCGTTCTGGTGGAACAAAAATGGCGCCCCCTAACTTTGTGCATTGGGTGGCAAGGACCACAATGTACCATAAAAAGCAGCTAAAACCATCCCCCATCTAGCGCAACTGGAAAAACCGAAGAGCACTGCCCAAGGTGCTGTCACCATGCCGCTAAATTTTCTCAAACGGGTTTTCTGCTAACTTATTTAACAAAAGCTTATCAATTTCCTGTCGTTACATTCCCCACGGCATAGTCAGACACTTGGTACCATATGTGTGCGTGCTTTACATGGCTTGCTAAATGTACGTGCATTATCACTCGCCACATGCTATGCATGCGGACAAAACAATTCACAGGCCTTCCGATTTGCTACGTGTCACTGAGCAATTCGTGCAATGAACTGGACGCCACGTCTATAACTCGGGGAACAACAGCCCTTCCTTGACTGGAACATCGGCAGCGCCTGACAGGGACGTAGTCAGGGGGGTGGGGCGTCGGGTTCGATCTCCCACTCCTTTGGCTCCAGCCTCGCCGGCGCAGGGTCGCGCCAGGAGGCTTTACGTTATCGTCTACGGGATTGCCATGACGGAAATAGAAAAGCCAAGCTCACTTTCTATGGCCGCCGAGGCTGTTCTCAGGCTCCCAAGAACGTCTACGAGCCCTCACGAACGCGTACGGTCCCTTGTAAATGTGTCCGGGCCCGTACGAACGTCTGCTGACCCTTGCGAACGTTTACTGACTTTTGCAAATGTCTATGGGCCTTTGCAAAATGTACGGGCGCGTACGGACCATTGCGAACGTTTGCGGGCCCTTCCAAACGTTCACTTGCCCTTGCGTACTTCTACAGACCTCTACCAACGCTTAAGAGCCCTTACGGACGTCTATGGGCTCCCACGAACGTTTATGGTCCTTGCGAACGCTTACGGGCCATTACGAACGTTTGAGGGTTCTTACAAAAGCCTACGGGCCATTGCGAACGTCTGCGAGTTCTTACGAACGTGTACGGGCCCCGACGAATGTGTGAAGTACGAGAGTCTACGCGCCCATATAAGCGTTTACCGGCCATTACCGAATACTGAATCGAAGTCCTACCAATGAAGTTTTGATATGCCCGAATTCCGGAGACTTTAGTTTTGTGGAAGAAATCCAGGCTCCCATTGCAAATTCCGCCCCCTCCTTAGACAGTTCCTGGCCACACTCCTGGCGCCTGACGGTGTTTGACTCTGGCACAAGACAGCTAACTGGTGGTGCTCCTTGCCTCCGGCCACGGTAACACACACCTTGGTGACCTGCATTGCGGACTCGGTGGCGTGCAGGTGTAACCTGGGTACGCACCGACGTTCAGTGGGTGTGCTATCAGCTTCAGTGGGTGTGTTTTGAGCTGACTGATATCGTCCTCCGTCAGCTGCTGGGTAAGCGGAGGCTCGGTTATGGCTACAGTGAACTGGTCGAATACCTCATGTTGAGCAGTCTGGCAGCCAGCATAAACCATTTGAAGATGACAATGAGGAAGTGTTACTCAAATGCTTGGCCGTTTGTTTTTGTCAGCTGCGATTTTCTTGCTCTCGGCTGGTTTTCAGTCTCGACGTTCTTCACGATATTCAGCAGATTGTTCATGCGGTTTTCATTCATCGGCAGCATACCAAGTCGCATTGTTACGGGTTGACACGAGGAAAAAATGTTCGGTTTTCCTTCTGGTATTTGTGCCGGACGTGATGTAGGAGGAACCCCGCACCTGCCCTTCCTGATAGATCGTGAGCTATACAGCACAGCCGCACTGTCACACTCATTCCCGTATATCAGCAAAGATTATGTGCTGACATACAGCTCGACGGGAACAGATGTTACTTCAGCAGACCACTGTCGGCCCGCTTTACTCGCCGAAAATTTCTCCTTTGGGCTGGTGCAAATCCACAAATTTCTTGTTGGAACTAGTTTATTTTTTCGTTATGGGAGGGGCTCCCACACTGTAGCTGCGCCTCTGTTAACAGCGGGAACCGGTGCTTGCGTCATCGCAGGCGCAGGACGGCGGGCGAGCAGTGTCGAGTGTTGGCCAGCCGAGGCGGCATAGCAAGCTCGCGCTGTATCCGCCTCCTCCAGCCGCCAGGAGAGGCGGCAAACAGCCAACTTGTATGGTGTGCGGTGCGCGATGCGCTGTGAATATGTAGGAAGACATTATCGCATATGCTTCAATGTTGTGTTGCTAGACTTCAGCATGCATCTTTCATCGCAATGCTGCTTCATATGCATTTTCTTTCCACTGCCGGGCAACATGCAGCATTCACTTCCCGCAAACTGGGAAATTGCGTGTTTCGCCGCTCATGAAGGTAAAATACGACATAATAATGGCACGATTGTGATCCAGAAGACGGTCTGAGTTGAATGGCACGGGCAAGCCCTAGTTACCCTTCCTTTGATTAAATCCAGGCTATCTTTTTCCGGAGCATGGTAGCGCCAACGTCGCTCAGTCCAATCTGTCTTTTGCCTTGCCCAATACTTTTTTTTAGTAAAAAGCTTTTATAGTATTTTTCGTTGAAATGCCACTTTTCAACAACCAATGCACAAAGTCGTGGCCCAGTCAATTTGCGCCATTCAAGGGGACACACTCTAAGACGCCGTGATCGTGTTATGTCCATGCTTTGACAGTGTCTATGGATATGCTATAGTTTTATTTGTATACATGATTGGAATCTTGTGCATGTGCTATAGCTACGTGGTGTGTATGCCACAGATAGGCATTGCATGGAGCTCTGCAGTCAGCCGGCGACGTGGGCCGACTTTCGCCTTGGCCGGCTCCGTGGCCGGTGCCGAGGTCCATGGCCCGGGGTCTGGGGCCGGGCTCGTGGCCGCTGCTCCCGGGCCACGAGGCGCCGCCGCCGCCCCTGCGTGTGACCTGTGTGCGCCTCTGTCATGCAGGCGCCGCCGCCGCCCCTGCGTGTGGCCTGTGTGCGCCTCTGCCGGCGGCGGCCGCCCGGCGTGCGTGGGGCCAGCGAGGAGGGGCAGAGGCGCGGAAGGTGCGTGTAGCAGGACGAGTATCGGTACGTAATCACCAGTAGCATGACGAATGTGAGGAGCACGTGGGCAGCCGTCAATACAAGAAGCATGGCCTTCAGATCGCTATGGGCAGGGCACGAACTGAACAGCTAACAACTTTTGGGCATGCGAATGATTGGCGATTGCCCATGGATGACCCATGGCTGGCTCATGGCTGGCCCATGGCCCATGGCTGTCGATGGCCCATGGCTGGCCCATGGCTGGCAGTGGTCCATGGATGGCCCATGGATGGCCCATGGATGGCCCATGGAAATCCACACTTCGTTGATGTTCAAAACTATATCCACACATTCAATACTCATGCATCGAATTCCGTTGAGCCAAATAAATTGCTCGATCGGTGGATGAGAGCGCAAGGTGGCAGGTAAGCGACCTCGTCAATCAATGACTCGTGGCAAACGCACCAGCCAATGCATAGCAAAGCCAAAGCCTCAACATAAAGGTCGACGATCTGTTAGTCAGCTGAGCTATTCATTGGCACCAAAGTATCGTATTATGGGTCGGCTGATCAATTCCTAGGTCTGCTCAAACACAGACACGCTTCTGAAAAACTAGAATCAACAGCCGTAATCCGGCTCAAAGTTTATTTAAATTATGAGCCTTATTTAGTCTGCCTTCGCTGGCACAGCAAAATATGCCATTGCAATCAGCCCACACACGTTGGATTTATCTCGCCGGCGATGTTTGTGGTGGATGCCAGATTCCCAAGCGGTTTTCTCGCGACCATCGGAAAACAGCGGGCATATCAGCAGAAAATACAATGTAGAAGTTGTGGTTTTGGTGACCTCACCATAGACCTCAGTACAAAGTACATTCCAGTATTGACCTTAATATAAAATTGCTCTCGGTGCTGGCTTCAGTACAAAATTGCTTTACTTAAATAAACTATGGCCGGAACTTAGACTCTATGTATTCTTCAAGCCTTCTACAGACCGATCTTTCAGGGTCGGCATACTTTCCTGTGATACTTGTAACTTTTGGAGATGCTGGAAGAGAGTGGGGGCGTGGCGAATGACCCCACCCACGGAATAACGAACGTGGAGCGGGAGGTCGTCGAAGCGCAGGCCAAGGTATCACCTCTCAAAGTCGGAGTTGGCGACTGTTTTGGCCTGGCGTTGCACGTCCGCAATGCGGCTGAGGACGGGTTTTTGTGGCACGTGAGCCAAGCTTGGCGACGATTATTGTACAGTGCAAACCCGTGACTTGGATTAAATAGGTATACGTCAAACCAGTTCAAACGAGCCAACATTCCGCAACATTGCCAGCTTTGCTAATTTGACCTCAACGAACCGCATCACAGTCAACGTTATGGTGGAGATCTGTTTGAATCCCTTCCCATCGTGAAACATTTTGGGTCGCTTTCCGCTGCATATGCTGAAAGGCAAAATGAAAAAGGAGACTCGCTGAGATGTTGTGCAATCGCTACCAGCGCCTGTCGGCGCAAAGCGTATGAACAGCACCGGCTACGTTTCGCATGTTTCGCATGTTTCAACAAACAATATATGGGCCTGAAAACCGAGGGAAATGCCCACGCAGCAGATTAACCAGAGCCATTTCTGGACGGTAATTTTCCGGTTCGCGACGATGGCAGGCACGCTGGTCAGACGTCAATTTGTGCTGCCGGACCACCAGGACAGGCGGCGGCGGCGCGATGTGCGCGCAGACGGGGCCGCGCAGCGCCGCACTGCGCCACATTTGTCCGCCAGCTGCGCGCCGCCGACTCGACGCGGCGCCTCGCGCTCGCGAGAGTGTCGGCGCCGACGCTGTGGGGGCGGCGGTCGGTGCGACAGTCGGCACGGTGCGTGTACACACACGAGCGGCCACCGCTCACCCGGCGGCCGTCGCTGTAGGCGGCGGTCGGTGCGACAGTCGGCACGGTGCGTGTACACACACGAGCGGCCACCGCTCACCCGGCGGCCGTCGCTGTAGGCGGCGGTCGGTGCGACAGTCGGCACGGTGCGTGTACACACACGGGCGCCCACCGCTCGCCCGGCGGCCGTCGCTGTGGGCGGCGGTCGGTGCGACAGTCGGCACGGTGCGTGTACACACACGGGCGGGCGGCCACCGCTCGCCCGGCGGCCGACGCTGCTCGGTACTGATCTGTTTTCGCGCAATGCGCAATCTCGGCCGTGATCGGCGGTCGTCCGCCATGGTTCGCAGACGCCGACTGCGAGTGCCACTGGCACCGGCACTGACCTGTACGGCCTCGTGTGTGGCGCGCCGGTGTCGACTGACCGCCGTGGGCGGGCGCAGACGATGCGCCGGTACCAGCGACGCCGGCGTCTCTCGTAGTCCCCGGACTGGCGAGTCGCCGCATGACCTGACGAGGCGACACCAGGGTTTATGTGTCCGCTCGGGATTACACTCGCGTGAACATAATACAGGCCCAAATCCCGGCTTGCATAATCGGAGTCCAAATGTACGCATGCAAGGTGGCATCGTGCAGCTTAGATCCTTGTCTTATGGTCAGATCTCTTTCAAATTCAAGTTGTACGTCGAATCTAGGGGTTCAAATTACGATGTGATTGATGCGACATGCGCCTGCAAGCACCGCATGTATGATATTATCATTTATGAATGGGTATGTGAGCCGAACTGATCGCGTATGCTATCATTGACATCAACACATTATTCCTGCGAGGGTGGCATTTCCACTTCAGATTCAAGCTTAAGTAATGCAATCTTCCGGCCAAAATGCCACCGTGGATTCTCATACCTCACGATGTTAGTGAGGCGGCGTTGTCGGTTCGTCTTACAACCAGGATAAAGCGCCCATAGAGGCGCTGAACGAGTGAGGTAGAAGCGCAATTAAGTCGAATATCCTTGTACGTTGGCCAAAGGCACATTGCCTCGGCTGTTTCTGCTGCCAAGCGGCTGCAAGCATGTGTGCAAAGCTAAAATGATTTCGAATGCGATGCATTCACTAAGTTGAATTACTAAAAACAGGAATAAAGAGCGTCATTCCTCCATGCCCTTGCACTCGGAATCACGGAAGGCAAACCAAAGGCTTTGCCAATTCACAACCTGGGGCGGATGGCTAGTGCCGGCTGCGGTGCGGGGTCCATGGTTATCTGCCGGCGCGCGGGGGTGACGCCGCAGACACTTCCACTCGAACAAAGATTGCGAGTGCTTCAGGAGAAATATTGGGATGACAGTTGGTAAATATCCAGCTGAAAAGAACACATCGGGCTCTGAGTGGGAACATTAGAACTTGAAACGCTGCATTAAACCGTGGAACACTAAAAGTTGGCCGCCAGCGGAAAAGCCGCCGCGAACTTCTTTCTTTGAGCAAATATGATGCACACTTAATGAAAACTATTGGGATAATAATCAGCAAAAAGCAAAAGTAAAAGAACCGATCTGACTCTGAGTGAAAACATTAGATCGCGAAACGTTGTAACAGAAAACGTTGTTACTGGCTTCAAAAGCGTCACGGTCGGGCCAGACAGCTCAGGCGAACTTTCGCATACAAATCAAAACTAATGATAATATCTGACACTGAGTGAGAAATTAGAACATGGAGCGCTGCAAGAAAACAGTTATTGTCGGGCCGAGTCGAATCGTTCGGGTTTCACCCTCGCTCGAAGTAGCGCATCACTGCTGGATGGCTGTTAAAACTGGATTAAATGTTAACTCTCGTGATCTGGGAAGGGACAACCATATACAAGGGGCTCACACGCAATCACCAGGAAACGTTCCACGGCAGCACACCACCGCTCAGGCTTGTCACTAGGCCTGGCTACACTTAGCAATCACGTCCACTAGTATCTTAGTAGACGTAGTACCGCTACAGGCGGCACTTACACCATTGCGGAATTCTTTTGACCATATTGTGCGAAAATCCCCCAGACATTTAGACACCAACATCAAAACCAACACCTACACCAGCGCCGAGCCACCCGTACTAAGCACAGCGAGAGTGTCAATACCGGTGTCGGTGTCAGCGCCAGCACCAACAATGAAGCAGCATTACTGCGGCGGTCTGTTTTCTGGTGCTTCACCACTACATACCATAGCGCATGCTCCACCTGCTCTCACCTCTCGCAAGCACTGCGCTCGTGCTTAGGCTGCGCCTGCTGTTAATCATGTTTGAGTCAGCCGACAGCCCACTATGAGGCACGCTTCGTGCGCTACGTCACAGCCATTGTCGGTCAGTTGTTTGCAGATTAATTATCTTTGATTGCCACACCCAGTGGAGGACCTCCGACCAATGTGCGAAGGTGAGGACGGAGGGGAGGGTGAAATTTCACGGTCACTAATTCTTCCGAAAATAATACAATTGCTGACAAGAGAGCTGTAGGGTGAATGGGAACTGAATGTAACTGCCTAAGGCCAGATAGGTCAGGATTTGCAAAATTTATCGAGATCATGGTGCGAAAAATAAATACTTTACACGATTTTATCTGGCTTCCATTGGCGCGTTAGCATCATATCGGCTTGCGCCACCCAGTAGTTACAGTAGCTCAGTCGGTAGGGCGTTGGACTCTTGATTGGTCTTGGAACCAACTATCTTGGAGCAAGATCGGTGGATTCGATCACCACAACCGGCGTGATTGCTGAGTCCACTCGGAACAAATCCACATGAGAGTTTGGCGACGCTGTGTGACCTAGTAGCTGAATTCGTTGTAAAATAAAAGAACCTTCGTTCTTTGGGTAGCGCCAGCCAGCCTGTTGCGGGTAGCGTGCCCTAGCCGCCGAGGACTACCATCAGTGTCAGCCAGCTAGTCGCCGATAGCGTGCCCTAGCCGCCGAGGGCTACCGTCAGTGTCAGCCAGCTGGTCACCGGAAGCGTGCCCAGCCACCGACTGCCACCATCAGTCAGCCTGGCGCTGACGCTTGTGGAGCAATGATGCTTGATGGAGCGGTGTCATCTACTTTTTGCGCGCGCAGAATATTCGATCCGACTAGTTCCCTACTGTGGTGGTGTATTATGGTAGGAGTTTCGGTACGTGGGGCGAGGTCAGACAGTGCCGAAGGGTGGAGGTGATGTCAGACAGTGCCGAACGGTGGAAACGAGGTCAGATTGTTCAGATGGGTGGAGGCGAAGTCAGATAGTGCCGAGGGGTGGAGGCGAGGTCAGACATTTACGGTGGATAGTCAGACATAGGTCAGACCGTTCCGGGGGGTGGAGGCGAGGTCCGATATTTAGAATGGACAAAGGCGAGGTCAGACCTTCGGTGGGTGGAAGCTAGGTCAGACAGTTCCGGGGATGGAGGCGGGGCCAGCCAGTTAGAGAGGGTGAAGGTGAGGTCGAACCGCCCGACACAAAATGGTAAACACTATTCGTGTTATATTTAAAAAGCGTCGGTCAGATCACGGTTTAGAAGCAGGAAAGCAGTTAAATTGGCTACCATATGATTACATCCAGATTAGACCACAGGAAAAGCAGCAAACATGATCCAGATCTGCCACGACTATTAACCTCAAGTCCTTGATTGCGTTACATGAAGATGGATCCGAGCGCAATACGCGTGTAGCTGTCGTGCATCTGTCAACTGTACCGCGACCTAAACCGGAAGTCACTAATTAAGCTGCACCCGAGCGCCATTCCAAGACTTGGAAGGCCTTAAGAATTTACGCTCGTAACAATGCCAGCAGGTTCCGGAAATGCACCAATGACCGCTTGACGTAACGATCACTGATCTTTGATGACGCCTTTGATCTGATTTTCATATTCATACAGCAGTTGCTTATTGCCCTTTTGCAGTGCAGCGAGGGCATGTTTGTTTGTGTGTGTGTGTGTGTTTTACAATGCTTTGGCTGCTATGTCTTGATGTCTAAAAGAGCGTCACTTGTGCAAGAGTGAGAATATTAACCTATTGAGAACGACAGTGGATCCGGCACCTTGGCCTTTCCTTCCCGTGAAATATGTGAACTCGCAAGGTATGGATATTGAAAATAAATAAAAATGGTGCAATTATAGTTAAGCTTAAGTGACATCTTTCCATGCAGCGACTATGAGTTAATGTTAAAGTTCCAAAAGGGGAAGTCATAGACGCCGCACCCCTCTGTTCCTCTGTCCATATTCCTGGGTACCGTAAGAAAAACGATGATACTGATAAAGTAATCCAAAGTTTATAAGACAATGGGTTGTTAATTTTGAGCTAAGCTCTCATGGGTCAGAAGAGATCAGCATCACATTTTCACAGTGTGAATCCCAAAAGCATGGGCTACTGTCCAACAGCGACCAGAACAAATAGTTCGTGCTTTTCCCGCCCTATGTACCTTATAGCCCGATGTATCTGTACCAACGTTTTACAAATATTCAGAATTACACTGGCATATACCATCCATATCAATGCATAGCAGGACAAACATCGAAAATGTACTCCATCCGCACTTCACAGGGTGTTTCTGGAGCTGCTATTGAGCCCTTTATTCGGCGTGGATGCTCCCTGCACGTCGAGAAATGCTGACGCGTCGACTGTACCGCTGAGTGCAGCTGGCCGGCACAGCCTACCATCCCCATGTCTGACACGCATTATCGCTCTGACAATGTAACACCCACAGTGCACACGCTTAACCCAACCCAACACGCAACGGAACGGATTTACGCAATTTTCAAGTGCTGCTTTTTGAGATCGTCGAGAATTGATTATCCGCTGAACACTGATTAATCAAGCCAACTTCTAACCCACTCCAGTGCCGATGGCAACCGCTCACCCGAACACTCGGATCAGTGCCCTGTGGCGACAACTTTAGATAGTTACCAGCCGATCAGAAGCGGTCAGCTTGACTCAGATTGCCGGGCTCGTATCTCGCAGGAATGACGCCATCCCACGTCAGCAGAGTGAAGCGAGAATATGGCTGACTGGGCGACCGAACAGCGTGACGAGTCGGCATCGCCGAAACCGTCCCGGCACAAAGATAACACTGCCAGCCCTCCGATCCACATCAAGGCGGGGCTGTGTGCTGACAGCGGCTGAAAATGCACGCGCAACATTGCCTTTGTGCTGTATCGATCGCGCACGTCAGGCTTCAATGGCACAGGGGTTTCGTTTTTGTGAAAATTTAAGGGGCAATGAGGGAGTAAAGCGCGGATTGCTAATTCTGCTGCAATCAGCCAAATGAGTCAAATGCGCTTCGATGCATACTTGCATGAGCCAATTCAAGGTGCTGCAATATCCGTACCAGGTCGATATTTCCATCAGCTATCCAATCCGTTGACAAAATGTAATACAATTATAGTCTGATTGGTTACTGTAATAAACAGCTTTGGCATCAATTACCATGATTTTTCTGTGTCTCAATTTCCCGCTTAGTTTCGGCTTATTTTAGCTAACAAGATAAGACAACACATTACGTTGACAAGCTAGGCAAAATGGATATTACAATTTCCATCAGCAGCAGCATAGTTTACAGAAGCATAACATGGTCACGCCATGGTACCCTGGTTGTGGGTGAAATTGCGCCTTAGATTCCCTCCTACCGTGCAATGCTCCAAAATGCATTGCTTAATTGAACATATCTGAACGGGCCGTTCCGCATGCAAGACGATATCACAATTTGTATTTGGAACAATATAGTTCAAGTTGAAATTTCCCCACCCCACCCCACCTTCACGCTTTTCGTTGCTGGAATGTTTCTTGGATGCTTTTTACTTTATTTGAAAACACTGCATGGTTTCTACTGCTCTAACGATGAGTTGGAAGCATACAGAGTTCCAGGTGGTGTGCAATTTGGAAAGAAGGCAGTTGTTGCCGGAGAGGGTTAAACTCGAGCAAGTCTACTCCTGTGCTACTCCTGAGAATGAAAAGAAAAGTTCACCTGCCTGATCCGGTCCGACCGTCGCGCCTTTGAAACATAAATAACTTATTTTTGTGTTACAGTGCATTTAAACACGCTATAACTTGTTCACTCTCTGTCAGATGCGATCTCTTAATTTGGATCATTACCAAGTTTAATTCCAACATAATTCACGAACTCCTTTTAACTTTCGCTCAAAGAAAGAGTCTCGCGGCGGCATTTCCGCTTGCCGGCAACTTTCGAGCAATCCTTGCTTGGAAATGTTGGGTGGGTTTCAACAATCTCCCCACTCCCAGCAGTCGGGAAGGTGGCAAGGTGCCTTGCACAGACGAGGGCTAAAATTAACTCAGAAGTGAGTGCAGCTGCCACCCTGTTCGCTGTTCCTTCGTGATTGCCACCAACACACAAATTCTGATGGAACCTGGAAAAGAACAGAACACGGTATTATGAGTGGCTGATAAATCGTTCTCTTTTTATCATTAATACAAGAAAAGAATCCCACCAATTCTTTATCTCCTTTTAGATTCAATGTCAGCCAGCAGCGTTGGAGGTAAAATTTATCGGTGCAATGAAAGTGATGAAAGCGACCCTAAATGAAGTTAAGCGTTATGCCGAAAATTTCGAACAATAATTTCGTTGTTCCCCTGTTTCGAAATTGTATTGAACCGCTTATCAGATATCACTGTCACTCACCGGGTCCGATCGCATCACCAGTCTCTTGCCCAAGCTGTACCCGTCAGTGTTCTGGTCAAACCTGTTTCAATTAGAACCGACCTTCTGACAGGGTTTCACGTTCCGTTCCCTGGTGCGGATTCTGCGCCTTGTCCAGCCTGATCAATTTCCTGCTCTGATTTTAGAGATGACATCCTGGCGCGACCTTTCCACCGACTGTGTGGTGTCTGACAGGCACGAAGGGGTTATTTCCGCGGATCTGGCAGCCCTGGTGCGCGGCAGGGAGGCATTCTCGTGTGGGGCGCGATCGCACGGAGACAGGCTCAAGTTAGTCCATTGTCGAATGCCATCCCGTTAATGCAGGGACCCGTGTCGGACCCGCGTGTGTGCAAGACGAGACTGACATCCACACATCTTACACCAACCATCTGGTCCTGTTGTACTGCCAGTCCCAGAATGCTGGTCTTAACATTGTTTAATATATATATATATATACATAGCTACTCACTAATTGATCTAAAGACTGTTTCTGATACAAATGGAACAACATAGGATGCCTCAACGACATCGACTTTTTCACCTAGTAAAAAGCCGATGTAAGATTTGCAGACACTAAGCAACAGTAATCGTTGTACTCGCCATCATAATCTACCTCGATAAGCAGCCGTATCAAGATCTTATTAATGAAAAGCACATTTAAATGTGTCAGGAAATATAGTCAAATTAAAATTGAACAAGAGCTCCCTTTTCAAACCCGGTATGGTAACCGCTGAACAGGTTCACCTCAGTGAACTTTCAATCGTGACATGATTGCCAAATCAGCTAAGCTTTCGGAAACCCGAAGTGAGGAAGATACGATTGATTATGTCATGCATGGCCAGCTTCTGACCAAATGCTGGCGATACCCTGAAGGCAGAACCGACTACTTCAGCGCGTTCATAGCTACGGTGAGACGAATTTCGCAGATACCAGAAAATTCTCTGTAGCACCTCTTCGTGCGTCGTATTGCAGTTTTGCATATCAACGATGACTTAAACATTTGATGAATGCGAGCCGAATGTCGCATGGAGGGAGGGGGGGTCAACAAGGAACAAGGAGGACCGCACCGACTATCAAGGAAAGAAGCACTTGCAGTGTCAAAAGGGCCCCAACACACAATAAGCAGCGAAACGATATGACGGTGCCGATTCCCCTACTTTTCGGTCGGTTATTTGAGTTTTAGAGCGCATCTTTATGCTTGCTCATTTAGCTCGCCCACTTTTCACCAGCGTCCCACCATCAGCGGTGTTGACGGACGAGCGCACACAGTGGCCAGCGACGACAGGGTGGCCAGACTCCAGTCAATCGGAGCAACGCCGACAGGCGGCCGGATGGACCGGCACCGGCGGACACACACAGAGAACACAGACCAGCCCCGAAGGGTCGGCGGAGCGGCGCCTCTGCCGGCGTGACGCGGCGTCGCGCTGAAGGACGCTGCTCTCAGCCGGCGGTCGGCGGACGGAGCTCACGGCGCCGACACCAGCCAGTCTGCCGCCGGCCGCAGCGGACAGCACCGGCGCCACAACACGCCGGCGGCTCCCAGTCCCAGGCAGCGCGACCGACCGGGGTCGCAGAGCAGGTCGAACACGCCCTCTATGGCGACATAATCCGGTTAGGCGGACCGCGCACAGCTTCGCCTCGCGACACAAGTATCGTATAAAGTTTATTGTGATTGGCGCCGGCTGAGGAGCTCCCGGCTGTGTAGTTCGGCGGAAATGTGCCGGCAGAACTGGTTGTGCGAGAAACAGAGCTAATCACAGCTGCCGTGGCTGGTCCACTGATTTGTTTGCACGTTTATTCGCGTCGTGTGTCGCAGTGCAGAACCGACGCCGACCTGCACGGCGAATGCGACGACTGAGCGCCGGAGGCGACGTTTGCTCCGTTTGGCAACGAGCGGCGTGGCTGAGTAGTGAGCAGCTGCCCAGCTGGGTGGCAATCCCCGAGCTGCTGAGAAGTGAGCAGCTGTCCGGCTGGGTGGCAATCCCCGAGCTGCTGAGCAGCAAGCAGCCGCCTGGCTGTGCGCCGTCTGGGTGGCAATCCCCGAGCTGCTGAGTAGTGAGCAGCTGTCCGGCTGGGTGATAATCACCGAGCTGCTGAGTAGTCAGCAGCTGCCCGGCTGGGTGGCAATCTCCGAGCTGCTGAGCAGCGAGCAGCAGCCCGGCTGTGCGCCGTCTGGCCGGCAGTCGGGAGCGTCGAACGCCGGCCGAGACTGGCCCGGTTCCGGCGGCGTAAACACGCAGACGGCCGAATCTCATTTGCTGGACGGCGTCGCTGCGAGCCCCGGAGTCGGCCGCCCGACATGGTGGCCCGCGCCCGAGCCAGCCGCCGGCCAAATTCCCAGAAATGGCTCACCGAGTGATGCCTCGGCGCATCGGCAGGGTGCCCGCCATAAAGGCCAGGCACATCGCCGCCACTGTGATGTATTAAAGTGTTGGGTCGTGACGTGAAACATGTGCCCGCTGGGCATATGCATTAGGTACATCCACACAGTCATCGCACTCTGCGTTGTTTATCCCTCGAGATGTGTAATTTATATGCGGGTCACTTCTTCATAAACGCTCCCCATCCCACTCACAGCCAACAATCACTCTTCGTTAACACGCGGACCGAGGGAGAGAGCTGCAATTCGCCCACGCGTCTGTTTACCCGATAAATGTTGTAGAAAACGGCGCTACGCGCTCAGTTTTTTTTGCGGTGGCTCCCAGAGGAATCTACATAATTGCACGTCGTGTGGAGCAGCAACATTTTTCGTTAGCTCAGCCGGCGCTTCATTTAGGTGGCGGCCTTCACAGTTAACATGGACGATTCGCGTCGGACCGACGCCGTAGCTTAGCGATGCAGTTGCCTTATTCACTTGTATGTTTACTATCCATACAGAACTCACGTCAAATGATATATGTGACGTAAGAAGTCATGTGACATCGCTGACGTAATGCGTCGCCAAACCGGCTCGAGACTGGCACAGTCCGAGTTTGGCCAATCTTAGTCCATTGGACATCGGTTGACCTAAAGCGACTCTGTGCCCAGAACCTTTCTGACATGCGTTGGTGTTTGCCTTGGCTTGCTCTCATCTACTCTGGAAGGTTTGTGCCACTAACTCTCTAGGTTTCCGAGACCTTAGCGCGCGGTGGGCGTGGTCTAAATCCTCCACTGCGTGCTATAAACGGACGCTTTCCGATGTGCATTGTATGCGGAGCCCCCCCCCCCGCTGCAAGCCATAAGCAGAGAACTTTCGCTGTGCGTTGCAAACGGCAGCCCTTCACTGCGCGTTATAAACGGAGGCCCTCCACTGTGTGCTATAAACGGAGGCCCCGCACTGAGTGCTAAAACGGCAGCCCTCCGCTACGTGTTTCAAACGGAGTCCCTCCGCTACGTGTTTCAAACGGAGGCCCTCCACTGCGCATTATAAACCGAGGCCCCGCACTGAATGCTATAAACTTCGGTGCTCCACTCGTGTTATAAACGGAGGCCCTCCACTGTATGTCATAAACGGAGGCCCCGCAGTGAGTGCTATAAACGGCGGCCGTCCACTACGTGTTACAAACGGAGGCCCTCCACTGCGTGTTGTAAGCGGGTGGCTTCCTCTGCGCGCTACAAACGGGGGACTCCACTGCGTGTTGTAAGCGGGTGGCTTCCTCTGCGCGCTACAAACGGGGGACTCCACTGCGCGTTGAGACTCCACTGCACTTGTCTACACCACAACTGCCCACATTACTGTTGTTGTTCCTGCACCCCAGAGGCGGAAAACGCGAACACTCTCCACCGGCAAAACAGCACAGTAATCCGTCACTGTAGTGGGGAAGGGTAGGGGGGGGGGGGCGGACAGTTCGCCCCACACGTCGACAGGGTGTTGGTTTAGCGAACGAACTGGCGCTGCCCGTGTCCAGAGCAGGCGCCGCGCCAGCTGGTCGTCAGCACACTGGCGCACCGTCACACCGCCACACTGGCGCACCGTCACACCGCCACACTGGCGCACAGTCACACCGCCTCACTGGCGCACAGTCACACCGCCTCACTGGCGCACCGTCACACCGCCTCACTGGCGCACCGTCACACCGCCTCACTGGCGCACCGTCACACCGCCTCACTGGCGCACCGTCACACCGCCTCACTGGCGCACCGTCACACCGCCTCACTGGCGCACCGTCACACCGCCTCACTGGCGCACCGTCACACCGCCTCACTGGCGCACCGTCACACCGCCTCACTGGCGCACCGTCACACCGCCTCACTGGCGCACCGTCACACCGCCTCACTGGCGCACCGTCACACCGCCTCACTGGTGCACAGTCACACCGCCTCACTGGCGCACCGTCACACCGCCTCACTGGCGCACCGTCACACCGCCTCACTGGCGCACAGTCACGCCGCCACACTGGCGCACAGTCACGCCGCCTCACTGGCGCACAGTCACACCGCCACACTGGCGCACAGTCACGCCGCCTCACTGACGTCACCAATCTACGGACTTGCCACCACGTGCTGGGCCGGCCGACCAATTCCTATTGCAATTTTTGCACTATTAGCTCATTTGGTTTACCTGGTGGAGTCATTTGAAATATTCGCCCAGCCTGCGCCTATGGCGGACATCTCCGCGGCGTACCCGACCACACCCGTCCAACTACGCCGCCTACGGCACTGTGCTGCTCTTTGAATGCAGACTGGTGCAATGTCTGGGGCGCTGCGGCGCCGACGGAGCGCCGCTGAGAAATCCGCCGATCGGCGGACACGCGTGGCACAGCGCTGCCTGTGTGATTAGGCGACAAACCCGGCGCGAGAAACCGACACCCGAATGTGATCGACCCGCAGTCCATTTGCGTGATGACGTGAACGTCCGTGAACAGTGGTGGCGCACATACGTGCCGTCAAGGGCGCAACTTTGTGCTGTTTTATCGCGACTCAAATCCTCAAAGGGACATCAAAGTTGTGTTCGGAGTACGGACGCCGACTGGGACTAAAAACGATTGAGAAGGTTTCTGAGCGAAATGCTTGAAACGCTCGCGCGCACTTTGACGTGCGTACAAAGTTCTCCATTCTAAGCTTAACCGGTGTCATTTTCCATGGTTTGGCCGAGAATCTGCATCATTTCCACGCACATGATAAGGAGCAGGCGGATTGGGTTGGTCCAGTCTCACACCCAAATATTGCAATAGCACAGAAGGGTAGCGATAAGAAACGTTCAGGGTATCTTAGAGTCCAGGGTGTTTTATAAGTTGAGGGCAGCAGGAATTCAGGTAAACATTATCATATGTATAAACGTTAGAAGCAATCAAATGCTCAGAATGCTCAAAAGTTCTGGTGAGCACAGCGCCCGAGAAGGTTCCGCAGTCGATGAAGGTTAACGACACAAAATTTGTGGGTTTGATGCAGAATCAGCGGAATTGTAACTGAGACAGAGTGGGTCACAGGTCATGATCTCGCGATTCAATGAACGATTTACACATTGGAGGTTGCTGGCTGACCTCCCAGGTCAAAGATTAACTGTTGCAAGATCGATAATTTTCCCACTCAATCGCCATCTGTGCTAAGGGAATAACATATGCATTGTCACCCTTGCAATGTTCAGTATTAGTGTTCATCAGTATCTTGATGAGACGCTTGCAATGTTTTATTTGCTGCATTTCGACCCATAGGGCAAGCTGGGTCCATGAGCTCGACTGACTTTGGGAAGGCCAACAACTTAAGTGAGCAGTTCAGCTGATCTTTCCATCGCCCCATTACACCATCATACTGGTCGTCTGGGGAAATAAGTAAGGTTAATTGCCGATAATTTGCCATTTGGACGATAAACGGATTGACATGTTTCCTGTTATGATGCTATAGATCAGTGACCTGACACCTTCAACCTTTGAACGCCAGATGTCGAATTGCCTGATGCTATTTGGTCGGCAAAGGATGCTACGTCATATACTCCAGGCGGTGGCACGCTAACTCGCGTATATTTTCGTCAGCGCAAAAAATAACTTGGAAGGATTGTATCAAACCGAGTGAGCCACTGGCCGAGGGAGAAGTCGGCGATTGTGAGGTAGACAGCCACTGGCCGAGGGAGGTGTCGGCGATTGTGAGGTAGACAGCCAGTGGCCGAGGGAGGGGGTCGGCGATTGTGAGGTAGACAGCCACTGGCCAAGGGAAGGGGTCGGTGATTGTGAGGTACATAGCTACTGGCCGAGGGAGGGGGTCGGCGATTGTCAGGTAGACAGCCACTGGCCGAGGAAGGGGTCGGCGATTGTGAGGTAGACAGCCGCTGGGCGAAGGGGGGGGTCAATGACGGACCAAGGGTGATAAAGCGCATTAGCCGCCCTCTTCACGATTCTTATCACGATGCATCGATGCCAACGTCAGCTTTGTCATTTCTGGTATCATTTTTAGATATTTAGTGCGGCGAGGTCATCAGTCAAGTGCGGCACCCGTCATGACCAATCCTGTGCAAATATCAAGACAGTCCGCTCTTCAATATGTCAAGTCCCTGGGCTGTTCCAATATGTCCCCGGGCCTGAAGTGTTGCGTTGCAAAACAGTGGACTGGCCTGTCATCACGAGAGCACGACTCCGCCGTGCACTTCCGGGAGAAGGGACGATGACGGCTGATCGGCGGGAAGCTGAGAGACAGTCTTCTCAGGCCGGCAGTTCAATAGCGGGCCGCTGCCGTCTTCGCCCAGCAGCCGCTGCTGCGCCGGCTCCGAGACAAAGGCGGCCGAGGATGAACGAGTTCTGGCATCCCGACGCAACTGAAACGGCTCGCATAAGCTTGGAGTGAGCTGCCTCCAGGGCGATCACGTGTTCCGTCTTCTCCTGGTCCGTCCGCGTTGAGCTGTAGCCTTCTTTGGATGTCATCAGAAGTGTCACGCCGAGATGAAGCCACCTGGTGAAGCTGCCTGTTCAGCGGGCCAGCACCGACAGCAGGCTGGGGCTATTTTCGCTGACCATCTCCGACAAAAGATCACCAAATTACAGACAGTTGAGATGCGATCGATGGCTCACCTCGGCGGCACGGGCGGCTGATGCACCTGTGGATGCGCCGAGCGCCGGAAGTCCTCAGTTCAAGACATGCTATGGACAGGCGCTTTGTCGGCCCCGACCCAGGAAATGGCAGCAACTGGAGAGGGTTGCCGTTTCGCGGGGACAACGTTGACCGACCAGCGCTCGCGGCAACGAGTTCACGGGCATGCTCTACGTCTGAGCAGATTCATCGGTCCAGTGGCATGCCTCGAGGGCACGGCCTCACCTCGTGTCACCGGAGCAGTCCTCTGTTCCCCGAGCCAGATCAGTCGGGATATCCCCGCCGTGATGTGCACGAGTTTCGGTGGTGCACCTGAAGGCAAGTGAGTGTGCAAGGTTGTCCCGCAAGGGTGCCGACAAGTGAAACTTCTGTCGTGTATATTGTGTGTTTGTCTATGCGTGTATGTGAGTGCAACGCAAATTAATCCCCGAGTAGGGGATCATTTTTTGATGCAACCGGCAACACAAATACTGAAAACCGCTGGGTGCCAGCTTTGTGACCCAGGAGTGACATGAAGAAATCAGTGAATATTAACGTAGAAGCTTCAGCATATTTCACCACCTGGCGACACACCTGGCGAAGCTGCCTGATCTCTGACGTCTGACGTCATAACAGACTTGCCTGGCCAGACTGTCTGACGTCTGACGTCATAACAGACCTGCCTAGCCAAGACTGCCCGACGTCTGACGTCATAGCAGACCTGCCTAGCCAAGACTGCCTGACTTCTGCCTGACGAGGCTGGCTGACGTCTGACGTCATAATATACTTGCTTATCCAGACCGTCTGACGTCTGACGCCACAACAGACTTGCCTAGCCAGACTGTCTTACGTGTGACGTCACAGCCAACTTGCCTGGCCAGACTGGCCGATGTCTGCGTCACAACCAACTTTCCTGGCCAGACTGTCTGGCATCTGACGTCACAAGAGACTTGCCTGGCGAGACTGCATGAGACCAGTTGGCCACCACAAATCGTGCCGAGCCATGTCTGGGCGTGTGACGGACGTGCCGAGCCACGTCTGGGCGTGTGACGGACGTGCCGAGCCATGTCTGGGCGTGTGACGGACGTGCCGAGCCACGTCTGGGCGTGTGACGGACGTGCCGAGCCATGTCTGGGCGTGTGATGGATGTGCCGAGCCATGTCTGGGCGTGTGATGGACGTGCCGAGCCATGTCTGGGCGTGTGACGGACGTGCCGAGCCACGTCTGGGCGTGTGACGGACGTGCCGAGCCATGTCTGGGCGTGTGACGGACGTGCCGAGCCATGTCTGGGCGTGTGACGGACGTGCCGAGCCATGTCTAGGCGTGTGATGGACGTGCCGAGCCATGTCTGGGCGTGTGACGGACGTGCCGAGCCACGTCTGGGCGTGTGACGGACGCCCCCCCCCCCGGGGCGGCGGCGACAACTGCACCGCATGGATCCGCCAGTCGAATCAAGGCTCGACACAGAAATAGCACCAGACAGCGTAACACGAACTGGCCCACGGAAGCCCAGCCTCGCCGCTCGGCAGACCGGCGAGATTGGCCATTTATGCGCTTGCTGTCATGAAAGCCGGGCCTGATGATATAGCTTGGCATCGTGCCGCACGTGTATTTCAACGCTGGCACCGGAATAGTCCAGCATCGAAGAACGTGCACGCGAATTGAACGTTTGTGTCTGCAATTGAACCAGTGGCCATACGGTTCCGATACTGGAGTTCGTGGAACGGTGGCCTGGAGCTTCCGTACAAAGGTGCCACACTCCTGAGATATGGCACGGTGAACTTTGTCTGAGTGGCGTCACCACGCTGTCTGGACTGCACGCAATATCATGGCCTTGAGATGACAGTCATCTGCTTGCCCTGATTCGATGCAGTGTCGTCTTACGGTGATGGTGATTGCTCGCGATAACTCATGAGGTCATGTCGGGTCGACATTTACCTTCAGTGGCACTGCAGAGAGAGAGAGATAACGGGGTCCACAACAGTATTGAAAACATATTTGCATATTCTGGGTGCAGAAGGTGGCTTAATGTGGTTTAATTTATTGTATTGTGTATTTGTGGTTTTGATGTTTATATGTTGCCGAATCTGTGAGTATAGGTAGACTTAACCCCTTTCCAACAGCCTTCAGTTGTGTAATACGACACAACTGGCTGTAATTAGCTGATCCAACATTACAATAGTTTAACCACAAGCATTGAATGGATGAGATACTCGAAACCACGAGCATACTAAAAATTCACTTTTTGCGACTGATACATTAATAGCAGTCAATGAAATGATCATACTACACAGCTTCCCCACACAACATCCTTTTTGCTACACAAAGGCCATCACGCTAACATGGGTCACCTATGTGACAAAATACGCTGATGACCCATTACGGACATCCAAATACGCACATCTAATACGCGCTGGCGTTAGAGTGATTGCGTCTGTGACCCACGGATGTTGACTTCTGAAAATTATGGGGGGATAAAATACATCAAGGCAATAGGCATACCAAAATGCATTGGGGATTCCATGCTAAACTCGATAGGATTCCATGCTAAAAGGTGAAATTATTTGGGGGGAGGGGCAAAGCCAACACTGAGGTGGCACTTGCCCTTTCAAAAGTACATAAAACAACACCTCTGTCGTGATCTCATGTCGCTCATCTCACACGAGAGGCGGCCCAGGTATTTCCTCCTCCGAAATGGTCCAATTGTGGCGTCTTTACCAATGGTTTTGCAGGCGATACTCGTGGCGATAATCGACCGCGCGGTGACTGTGGCGGTCAAGGCCGTGGTGCAGACTAAGAACGAGGAGATCCGTAAGTTGAACTCGGCGCCAGCGGAGCGAGCCGAGCGCTGCAGCGGCCCGGATCAGCAAGCACTGAAGAGCCGCCCCAACATCGGTGGTGCTCCGGTGGTGGCTGGCATCACCCTGCAGTCGGCGGGGTCGACACAGCTCACCGGGTCGACACCCGCGGCTTAGGTCCACAAGCCAAACTGGACCATCGTCATCCCGTTCACTCGCCCCGACACAAGGTGGGAATTGTGCAACGCAAGGAAGAACCACGAAGGTGAGCTCAGACATGGTCACCCCAGACGGCTTATATATAAGTGTGTTCATGTAGGAAATCCTCACCAAGTGTAATCGGGACGCCGTGTTCGCGGCCAGACAGCCCGAGCGGGCCGGCAAGCCCCACCCTATGCGGTCGGACGTGGGCCGAATCAAGCCGCTCGGAGACTGTCCCACGTCAAGAATCTGGATGATGACTTGAGGCTGGTGGGCGACGGCCCGGGCCTCGGCACCACCGCAGCATCGCCGGCCGAGGGCGCCTCCTTGACGGCTGGTGTCGTGGGTGAGGGTGGACTCCAGCGAGTACCACCTCGTATCTGTGTCCAACATACCACAACAGCATATGACAGACTCTCGGAACCGTCCACGCCGCCCGCCCTCCTAACAACACACGTCCAACGATGAGCTCATGAAGCTGCTCAACCCTGCGCTGCCACCGGAATACTCATCGTTGGGATCAAAATCCGGGAACATGAACCATGCAAACCGCATCGAATTCGATCAGGCACATTTGGATTAAAGGCATACTGATAGCAACTTCAAAAGATTGATTATTCCAGTTGCATACACACTATTGATAGTGTGTATGCAACTGGAATGCAACAACACTATTGGTACACACTATTGATAATACTACATAATTAATCCTTCACTGTTCACTATTCCATAACTCCAGAATTAACTTATCCCGAGACACCGCACACACTCCTGTGCACAACTCCACCAGACTGCACAACAACAAAGGCTAAATGCAGCAGTATTTTGACGCAACTTCTGTTCTGGCAGTAGTGGCGGGGTGGTGCGCGATCGGGCGTCCATCCGTCACACGGTGGAGGGCAGGCGACGAGATGTGTGGCCGAGCCACCCACAACTGGGGTCGTACATTCGATTTGAGCCTCCCCAAGGCAGATCAGAAACACACTGCTTGTGTGTTTGTTTGTTTGTGTGTGTATGTGTGTGTGTGTGTGTGTGTGTGCGTGTGTGTGTGTGTGCGTGTGTATGTGTCGAATATGCGTGTATATATATATATATATATATATATATATATATATATAAATATATATATATACATATATATGCGTGTGCATGTGTATATGCCACTATTCCCGAAATGCTGCTCCGTTTCCTTTTGGCAATCAAAGTCGCTCCAACAACAACATCAACAGCGTTCATCTGGGCGACCGGGTCCCGGCCGGCCCCGAACTCCTTCGCTCAGAACTAAACCAGGTCTTTTAAGCTACATTACTAGCACCTTCACAGCCACACTTTCCTTGAGGTGCGCGTGTGTTTGCACAAATAAAAGTTTTGACGGCGGACTGTAGTTGGTGCCGACTTCATTCGGCTCCGGCTCGTGGCCACCCGGTCAATTGCCGGTCGCATGGTAAGTCGTCATGCCACGTGACCACGCGCCCCGAGGCCGGACGGCCGGCTTCATTTACGTGTATATCGTGTATGTGTATGTGTATGTGAATCATATCGTGTATGTGTATGTGAATGTGAATCATATCGTGTATGTGTATGTGAATGTGTGTGTGCATGTGTAGGTTTGTGTGTGTGCAAAGTGTAGGAATATATGCATGTTACCAAATGTATGCAGTCTTATGGCTGACACAAGTGAATATCAGTAATTCTTCTACGGATGACAACTTGCGGGAACAAATAGCCTCATCAAATATGTTTGTTTAAGTTTGTTTAAGGAAATTTGGGTGCTTTATTTTCAATGTACTGAACAGCCATTTATTGTACTTACCAATGTGGAAACCTTTTCTTGTTCACATTATACTTGCTATATGTTCCTTCGATTGCAATTAGGTTCCGTACCTGTAGACAGTTTGGTTCGATGATGTAGGGGATGCGGGGAAAGTTGGTGCTGAGTGCTCCGAGACAATTGAGAAGACATTCTGTCTGGCCTGCTCAATTTATGTCCCAAAGTAGGCACTAGACGGATAACTTTGATCTAAGTGCTGAAGCTCAGAGCTTTTCTTTCTGGCGTTGCTCTTCATCTTTATGCTTGGTTGGAGAGATGAGGCAGGATGTGGAGATACTCACCGGCTTCTCCTTATAGTCCGCGGAACGTTGAGCCTGACAAATAGCTCGGCTTTGACCGCTGACCTCTTTTGACATTCTGCAGAGCATGGACTAGCACATTTCCTGTTGTTGACATGTAACTGATACAAAGAAAAGTTGATTTGTGATTGTATTCTTAGGCATTGTACAGGGGCGGTCGGCCTATTTAGGCACTTAAGGTATTTAGGTACCTCACCTGAGTAGAGCTGCGAAACATTTTTTTAAATGTTATTTTCGTACAAAATGATGCATTCATCCACTGGAAAAAAGCAAAGTTGGTAAACTGGAAACAAATATGCATGGGTGACTCGTAATTATAGTTAAAATTGAAGTTCACATTTCCATCTTAGCTTCAAAACAGCTATATTACCGGTCGGCAGAGGCAAGTCTCTGGCAGATATCGCCATATATTGCGCTTTCGTTTCATAACAAGCGCAGGATATGCGGCCTTTTTGGAATAGAGTACATTGTACTCTCAATGGAGATCGCTGTGTGAAGGACACTTTTGAGGTACATCGGGCCATGTTTTACACAAATGTTCGCATTGATTCGTGAAAATAAGGGAATGTGCGGCATTGTGGGACAAGAGCAAGTTACCTACTCACCCACTTGTGTATGTGTGTGTGTGTGTGTGTGTGCGTGCCATGTACATGCGTGTGCTATTATTTATTCCTGAACTCAAACTGAAAAGTATCTATTGAGTCGCAAGAATAATGAGATATAGGAATTCATTAGTTTTCTTTGTTTATAAGGACTGGGAGCAAATAAATGTGTCTATGTCTCGTGAAGTCACTTTGATCTTCAGTCTTGAAAATAGTTACAACTATTGCTCTTCCATCTTAATCAGGAATTAGAACACTATGCGAACAGAGATCAAGAAGATCGGTAATCTGCTCCGATATCCTTTGATATCCAAATGGTACTGTTTTGTGCTGATTCCACCAATCACACCTCTTCTTGTTTAGATTAAATTTTAGGTTGTAAATAATTTATTTTATTTGGGCTTCATTGGAACATAGAGTATCGAAACATGTAGCATAGACTGGTTCATCTATGCATTTTGTTGGATCCTTTCTAAATGTTAAATATTACGTTCTAGGCTTCCCCAATGGGGACCAAACATATATGGAATTAATTTGATGCACGATTCCCCGAATATCGATTGCCATGCCATATCGTTCAGGTATCCTGGGCTTTTTAAGTTGCAAATTCGTTAATATCTGTCAGGTTCTTGTTCATCCTTCTGACTGTTATGGAGTTATTTTTGTTCAATGCTTTTTTGCATGTCGACCGAAATTCACTAACATATTTCCACATTGGTTATACTTTGCCCCATTTTGATTGCTTTATTTTCGTATGAACTTCTTGTGCAGTATATTCTTTGATTTGTTGAGTATATGATTCCAGCAGTTTCATAGGGACTTCCCTGTGGATGTACGTGTTCCTGTCCTAAGCTTCATGCAATCTTTATGTGCTTTAATCAACTCAGGTCGTGCAGTGTCAGCATCAGTGTTTTGATCACATTTTTTGCAAAACTAGACCAAAATATCATTTAATTTTGTCCCTCGATTGAAATAGTGGGGTTTCCACTATCCCAATCATGGCCTGTTACCTATAACCCCATTTGCCTCCCCGTGTGCATTCATGACACGTGACCATTGATGGTTATAGAAAGTCGTAGTCGGTAATTTTTGTTCAGTGTGGGATGAGTATGTGTGCAAGTAATTCAAAGCATCAAGCTTGTCTGCGAAATTGGGACACTTTGGGTCTAAGAATCATGAATGTTGTATTGTCTACTACCACTATGAGAGAGGCCAAGGTAGTTACAGATCGTGCCGAGATGAAATATCCCACTCAGCATTGGGAACACATGATGCCTGCCAGTGTTCAAAGCAAAACATTGCTCTCCGATGAAGCTGTGGGCAAAGATAAAAGTGTTTATCTTGGCATAGACGGTGATGTGGATTAGGTGAATTTTGTACGGCCTTAATTCGAGTTCAGCGACGATTGGCATTCTTCGGAATTTCAACGACTTCACTTGGAAGCTTCTACAAGCCACTCGTATATTCCGCCGCATGCACTATATCGCCACCAACATAGCATGTGAAATCTATCGATTTATGGCGAAGGCACATACGAAAAGACCTCACCTTGCACGTCGATACACAGGTTCATTTCTTCATCTCGTATGACAAATTTTATATTCATCTCTTCATCTCATCATTCATCTCACCTTATAGGTTCACATCTCCCCATATGAGAACAGATTGTTCACATTTTCTGCCTCACGAGATCACTCTTTCTGATGAACTATGATGAACCCTAGGATAAATTTTGAATCGCTTCTTAAAAGCGTCTTAGCTCTTGCACCTTGAAATCCCAGTTTATAAATCAGCGGAAAATTTAAGTTGTAATAAGACCTCGCATGGCGACAGCTCCTGTGTTTCAATGTTGTATTGATAAGGTCCTGTACAACGATAGTTTTCTCATGGGAAATGGCTGTCAACATTAAGTGTCAGCTACATTAAGGAACAGTTTGTTGCATTCATGCAATTTGGCAAAGTGGCCTGGTGTCCTGTTACGTGAATATCATTGTCCTCTTTTCTTTACCATGTTAGTCAACGATATATAACTTTGTAGTATGTAATATTCTCTATTTGTGTCCTTTCAGTAAAGTGGTAGCATAGATAAATTTTCAACGGTTGCAAAGTTAGCCCAACATTGCTGAATAATGCTGAAATGCATGTATCTATTAACATGCCCACATATATTTCCGGAAAGGAGAGGGACCTGGCGAAATGTTATCACTCCGGTATGCTTTTTAATATCTTTAAATTTATCTGCCTGAATACCTGCTTTTTCCATATTGTACATATCCATCTACGAACACTGTTCTCTCAGGTAACATTCCTGAGATCCCACATGCAATCCTACAGCACCACCAATTTGATACGATACATCTAAGCTATGATAATGCCTCAAAGAGAGCGACACGTTTTTATCAGTGCACTTGATTCATTCGCAGGTCAAAACATGTCTGACGTTTTCACTGGAAAACTACAGGTAATTATTCCTGAAAAACAGGAAGACGAAGAAGGGCAACACGATGGCGAAGAAGGGAAGAAATATGCAAATAAAGTGCATGGCGTTACACGAGAAGATGGTTTGACTCTTGACACCTGTGATAATGTAGTTCTTACTTCCTCTGAAGCCGGTGACCGCAGTATTTTGCTATCTTGCATGGAATCATGCGACGTCATAATTTATGACATCACAGTTGGGGGACAACAGATGGTTGATGAGGCCACGTGGGCAGTGGAAACGCTGCACGCTCAGATGGAGCTGTGGGTCAAGAGAAAAGTGTTCATCCTGTTATCGACGGTGATGACCTGGACGCATACCAAATATCCAGAGAATGACCCAGATATTCCCTTCACCGAAGCTGACTACAGAAGACGTCGATCGGATTTACACTTTCGACGGCATCTCAACTGCGAGAAGACTACCATTACTCTGGGAAAGACAAACAAAAGCCAAATTTAAGACCTATGTCATTGCTGCTGGAGCAACATTCGGCATGGGCGAGGAATTGTTCCATCATTGGATGAAGCCGGCGTGGCAGAATGAAGTGAAACTGCCCGTGTACGGGCATGGATTCAACATTATTCCGACCATCCATATACTAGACCTGGCACAACTTGTCCAGTATACGTTTGAGCAGTTGCCAACCTCGACGCGCTACATACTGGCCGTGGACGGCATTTTCAGCACGCAGCGACAGATAGCAAAAGCAATTAGCCGTGAGTTATCGACGGGTCGAATTCAGCGGAAGAGCAGTTCGGACGTCGCCTTATCTGCCATGCCCTTACTGCATGCAGATCTCCTCACACGTAACCTTTTGATGGAGGGGATGGTTTTTGCGTGTGAGATTAAGAAGCGAAGGTCTCCTCTTGGTTTCGTAGACGGCATAGCAGATGTGGTGAGTGAGTACATCACAGCGAGAAATATACAGCCGAAGCGAATTTGCATCCTGGGTCCTCCGGTGTCCGGCAAGACCTTCATAGCGAAAAAGGTAAGCATGATGTACCAACTGCAACATCTGCATGTACAGGATGCTATCGAGACAGCGGTAGAGAAGTTGGAGGCGATTGCTCACCCACCTCCTGAGGAAGACCAGCCGATAAATTCCACAGGAAATCTGCAAGAAGGTGAAGACGAAGACGAAGATTCCTCGTCCGGCCAGTACGAAGAGGAAGACGAAGATGAGGAAGAAGAATTGTATCCTCAAGATGCGGAAGACATTCTTCGGGACCTCGAAGATCAAAGGGGATTGAACAGGGACGGTCGTCTTGATGATACCACCGTAGTGGGGTTTTTGAAAGACAAAATGAAGCTAAGAACGTGCCAGAACCAGGGCTTCATTATCGACGGATTCCCAAAGCAGACGGAACAGGCCGAGGCGCTGTTCCGTATGGATGAGGAAGCGGAAGAGCATGCTCAACAAGAAGTTCCCCAATACAACCATAAAACCATGCCGAAGTTGGTGATAGTGCTTGAAGCTCCTGATGAGTTTCTGTGCAAGCAGGCAATGAACCTACCCGAGGAGGTGGTTCATGGAACCCACTGGACAGAGGAAGGTATGCTCAGAAGGCTACAAGAATATAGGCATAATAACAGGCCAGACATTTCTGTCCTAAACATGTTCGAAGAAGCGGGCGTGCCTTTACTAGTGGTAGACGTGTCAGGTGATAAGAAACCCGGGTTAGGGGACACTTTCCAGCTGATAGTTGAAAAACTGGGTCCGACCAGGAACTTTGAGCAGATGCCAACCACGACACAGAACACCATCCGACGCAATGAGCCTCAGGAACTGTGTCGGGAGGCTGCGGAGCTGAGCGAGAGGCAGGCGAGACGAAGGCAACAGAAAATTGTGCAAGACACTATACAAATTAGGAGGGAAGAGTTGCAAGCTATGGAAGATAGGTCTGTGCCCCTCAAGTGTTACTTAATGAAACACGTGATGCCTACATTGCGCCAAGGTCTCTTGGAATGTGCGGGAACCAGGCCTGGAGATCCACTAGACTTTTTGGGCGAATATCTGTTCATTGCTGACCCGCAGACAAACTTGAAAGAATGGGAGAAACTGCAAAAGAGCAAGCTACTGGCGAAGACTACTATGCGCAGCGAATCGATGACTGAGGGAGTTGACAGTGAGCCTTCGGAGTATGTACACGCATGTCTTAACCCTCTGATCTCAAGCAGGGAATTGATCAGTTAGACGGCAACAGATTCCGACACCTTAGAGATGATATGATCAACGTTATGTGCCATTTCTTGCTACAAGCGACTCTGCAGTCATTTGCAGGTTGTAGATTCGTCGTTCATTTCGGTCATATGCATTGTATATGATTGCCCCATATGAGTGAACTGTGCTGCATATATGCATATTTATCTTAGCTCAGTAACTGGTTGACGAATAAATATCGACCCTACTCCATAATTATTGCCATGTTTCGCAAATAATCACGCAGCATTGTTCCAATTTCATTGCTGTTTAATCCAACCAGCTATTCACTACTAGCGAATTCAACTAAAATAAACTCTATTCATTTCAAGCAATAATCGCACAATAGCTATGCAGGCAGGATTAGGCGTAGGCATTACTAACTCCTACAAGCAAGTCGGCACTTGCCGGTGGTCACGCAGTCTAACATGAGTGTGTGCAGTGTGTGTGCAGCAGCGTCTATGTCGTAAGTGACAATGGCGTGGGTCTTACAATTAGGGGTCTGGGGGTACATGCACCGTCTCCCCATTTCGACACTAGAACACCACCCCATTTTTACCACTCTGTTCTGAACATATTGCCGATTTTAGTACTCGTAGAAATGCAGGCAACTGCTTTGCGAATATGCATGACTTCGGAATTGATATTAAGCAGATGCAGTTTCACGAGTAAAGAACAGCAAGCCAATCGATTCGGAGGTTTTGTGCAACTCGAACCACTTGAAGCTACCATGTTCGCGATGCATCGCTGCGGCAGATACTGCTCAACAGCAGTCACCAGCTGACCATCGGGTGCATCGCATTGCTGTTCCTCAGTGCAGCAGCGGTCACCAGCTGGCCACATTGGGCTCATCGCATTGCTGTGCCTCTTATATGTTGCAGTGTTCATGATCAGGCGCACAGGCAGGCAGGAGTGCAGGCTTTGAATACAAACTTCTATATATATATGCATACATATATCGCTTGCTGTATTTTTACTCTAACGTTGGCTTGTTCGTGAAGCAGATTCTGCTTCATCTTGAACAATTTTCTCCTTAAGAATGTTCAGTTCAATGCTTCATCCCTTTCACCCAACTTTACTTCAGAAAACGCACCCAGGTATGGATCTGAAATACTCTTTGATTCGCAGCGGGCGCATGGATATATTACTTACTTTTTCAGACTCGGTGCTAATATATCATGTCTGGTCTTGTCTTCAATGTCTTCAATGCGATGTAATACTTTGTACATTTAAGTATGTCATCACATGGGCGTTTCCACGATGGGAGAGGGGGGACGAGGGACGGGGACGGAGGACGCGGGACGTGTCCCCTATCCCCAAGCTTTGTGAAACTTAGCATCACGCCTGTGGCGTTGCGTAGATGAATCTACCTCAATGCCCTCCTTTCCCCTCCCGATCCATGGTCCTTGGCAACGCCCAAGTGACAGTATGAGATGTTCCCGAGAGCAGTTGCTTTAGTGCGTCTCGGGTTGCCCTGTGCGGCGCTGGTAGGCTCCTGGTGCCTCCCATGCTCTGTTGACAGGACCTACTCGGGAGCGCCATGGCGCGTGACTGCGGCAGCCCTGGAGTCGGGCCGGTCGGGCCTCAGAGCACGTATTTGAGAATGAGACGTTCAGGCGGAAGATGCTGAAGCAAAGATGGCCATTTGCTTTCGTATGTCTCAGCAAAACACAGTTAAGATTGAAGTAAAATATGTGGGCGTAGGTTCCTCAGAGAACCATGCCACGGATACGGTATACGGATACGCGGTTGCGGATCGACACGCTTTATAATTTTAAACCAGTCGATGGACTAACAATGGAAGGAATTATTAGTGAATTAGTTGACTTAATTATACTATTACTCTGTAACATTTATTGTATTTATTGTTTTATTTTATTATATTTCGCTTATAATAATACTATTTTAATAATTACTGTCATTATACCATTATTTTAACCACATCACTAATCCCGAAAAAGTACGCAAAACTAATATGTCAAGTGATATACATCCAAATAATTTTATGGGCGACTTTCGGTCGCGTGGGCCCGACTTTGGCCGTGCAGTCCCCGATTTTCAGTCGGGTGGGCTGGTCAGCAGTGGGGCGGCGTCGACGCTGTGACGACAGCGTGGCCTGCGGCTAATATCGACATTGTCGTCAGGCTTTCGGCGGTGCGGGTTGCATCAGGACGACGGCCACTGGGCCAGGCCGCTCAGCATACAAATGTGGTGAGACGCCGGCCGCCGGGTGGTTCGGCCGGCTGCTTCTTACCACCCCCTCCCCTCCCGGCAACCGGGCACCACCGTCATACTGCAAAAAAACGCGGGCAGATATATATATATATATATATATATATATATATATTTTTATTTTTTTTATATATGTATATATATATTTATTATATTTATATATATATATATATATATATATATATATATATATATATATATATATATATATATATATATATTTATATATATATATATATATATATATATATATATATATATATATATATATATATATATATATATATATAGAAACGTTCGTATACTCGAGGGAAAGTCGGCAGGCAAGGGGGAGGGTGGAGGGTCTGCCTGCAGTGATTGGGCCTGTCAGACCAAGACATGCCAAGATACCGGTACACGATATACCGGTACACGATATACCGGTACACGATATACCGGTACACGATACCGGTACACGATATACCGGTACACGATATACCGGTACACGATATACCGGTACACGATACCGGTACACGATATACCGGTACACGATATACCGGTACACGATATACCGGTACACGATATACCGGTACACGATACCGGTACACGATACCGGTACACGATATACCGGTACACGATATACCGGTACACGATATACCGGTACACGATATACCGGTACACGATACCGGTACACGATATACCGGTACACGATATACCGGTACACGATATACCGGTACACGATATACCGGTACACGATATACCGGTACACGATATACCGGTACACGATATTTCGCAAATTGTAGCCAAGTCCACTTAAAAAGTGATTTTGTTTTCCAATCGTGTGGAAGGCGTCGGGCAGGAACTAGATGGGCCCCATGTAGTTTCGGGTGCCGAGAGGAGGGGATCACCCTGTCATCTCAGTTGGCCCCCATATAATTCCGGATGGGGTGGGAAGGGCCTCATGTCATCCCGGTACAGTCTCCTATGATCCCGGAGGCCTACTGCAGTGCAAGGGGTCCTTCTATTGTTCAAGAGGAGCCTCCTGTAATCCCCGTGGATCCCAACTGCGATCACAAGTGGCCTCCTGTGGTCCCAGGGGCCCTATATAATCACGGCAGCCTTCTGTAATCCCAGTGGGGCCTCCTGTAGTTTCGGATGAATTGATCAGACTCGCGTTTGCAACGTTTCTGGATCAGGTGGTGGGGGGGGGATGAGGATATCTACTAAGAACTGCCACATTTTCTGAAGTTTCATCACTTATACTACTTATAAAAAAAACGGTTCTAACCTTACCGTAATGTGTGTGTACGTCAATCATAGAGACATGTTTTGTGGTCCCGTATAGCCTTCCCTCGTCGGGCCTGCCAGCAAATCAACATTTGCCGAACCGGGAAGGGGGTGGGCTTTTCAAAGCACCCACTCTACTAACTTCCGAACAACGTAAGCTAGGATAAAATGTGAAGACCGTTGGGAAGATGTGGCCATGGAGAGCCCGCAGCATATCTTGCATTTGTATTTTGACTGATATTGACGTCACCAGAGGTCATGTCAGGTCAATGTACGGACTCCGCAATAAATTCTTGGAATAGTGACGATTTTATGGCTCTCCGGTGCGATATGCTTGGACCACTGCACGATTCTAGTGGTCCAGGCACAATTTATAGTGGCCCGAGCTCGCTTCTTTGGAATCCCACGCAATTTGTAGGCCTTTAGCACGATTTGTGGGGTCCCGGCGTGGTTTGTTCTGGTTCCCATGCGAGTTCTCTGACCTGGGCGCGATTTCCTGGGGCTCCAGCGTCACTTTTCGTAGCCCGGTGCAATCATTTCGAGCCCCTGCACGATTGTTTGTGGGCCCACCACCTCTCAGGGAAGGGGACAATTTCCCATGTTCCTCCCCATTCCGTACGCTTCTGCCTGCTCCAATTGAATTATGTTCAATTGAGCGCCAGTTATTCTCTGGAACAGTTGGTACTCCCAACCACAGGTACCCACACATGAATAATACATTAATCCATATGCAAAATTTGCTAGTTCTGGAATGAAAAAGGCACCATTGAATTAAAGGCCTGTTTACACGCGACAGGAACCCGGTGAAATCCCGGCAGAGTCGTGACGTTGGCAGAACTGAGCAGGACCCGGCAGAACCGAGCAGAATCTCGAGCAGAGCCCGGACGTCGGCGACATCTGCAGCTTCTGGTGTCACAGCGTAAATGGATGGCGTCACGCAATGTATTAGCCATAGCAATTACGATTTAGTAGCTTTGCTCGAGGTCGGCGACGTCGGCGGCAGACAACTTGAAACATTTCAAGTTGTCTGCCGCGTTCTACCGTCGGACGCGGGCGTCGGACGGTTTCTGTGGTTGTTGCTTGCCTTTCGATGGCTACATTAAAATTTAATACTGAGTGTTGTGGATGGACATATTGAGAAGTAAATTGTGCTTTCCTTTGTCCTTAGTGAGATGTCCTGCACTGCAATTGAAACAAATGCAAAAGGTGTTATACCTAATTCACTTTTTTGGAAGGAGGCTCATGCCACCAAATGGAGTCTGCTCATGGGTGGAACTTTGTGCGCTTTTGGTGTTGCTGAAGCAGCACCAATTACCAAGTTTAACATTAGACCTGTGTTGTTGCATGGAATGAATGAACTCAAAATTTGGTTTTGTAACATAAATCATTTTGGGAAGTTGATTCTTTATATGCAACATCCATTCGGATAATTGATCAACTTGTTCAAAGTTGGGGTCGCTACCCCCTTGACCCTAACGCCCACTCGGTTCCTACGGCCTTGTCCCTCATCTTGGTAGGGATGAACATTTTTCGGCACTTCAGTTTTCGGCGCCTTTTTCAGCTCTGTAATAGGAAGAAATTTTCCTCTGCTCCCCTATTATCGTAACCCCACTACCATGTCCTCCTTAAAAACCATTACCGTTGATGCGCAAGGGCTCTTCTTGTCGTGAGGTATTACCAAATATCTAGGAATCAATACTATCTAGGTAATGCTGTGAGTGATACTACTTGAGTCAATTAGTACTGCATCGAATCATTTATGGCGCAGTAAACAAGCAACCGAGACGCCTCATGGTGCATTCGATAAATGACGTCAGCATGCTAGTACGACGTTCCAGAGTGAAACGTGACATAAGAATCTGCCGCCGCCGCCTGCCAATTTCTGCCTCTGACGTCGCGAACGTCTGGGCTGCGGAACCAAGATTATGACGGAATTATGTCACGTGTAAATAGGCCTGAAGGCTTCTAGACAGTGTTTGGAAATCAAAAGTTGATGTATCCATTAATTTTGGAATTGTGGGTGTATGTCGTGTAATCTTACAACTTCATCCTACCAATGTGAGAAAAAAAACAACACCATCTGACGTATCTTAACCTATACGTTTTTGGCCATGAAATCAACCCACAACCATTCGGCAAATCATTAATTGATGCAAGGATAATTGTTCCTAATGACAAATAAGCGTATGACAGATGTACGTAAGAAATCCACTTAAGCAAATGTACGTATGCGTAAATGTACGTATTGCAGATGTACGCAAGCGCAGATGTCCGTAATCGCAAAAAAAACATATCGCAAATGTACGTATGGCGAATGCCCCATGAAAAATACACGTAAGAAGAAATGTACGTATTGCAAATGTTCGTAAGCAAATGTACACAAGCACAAATGTGCATATGATCAGACATGCAAGCATAAACATACGTAATCGCAAATGAGCATATCCTCAAATGTACCTAAGCACGTGCTTGACGTACGTACGTACGCAAGAGCAAAAACACACAAGCGCAAATGTACGCATGCACACATGTGCGTGGGGCAAGTATGAAAAGCTTCGATTTGGTTCATTATTGCTGATTGAAACTTCATCAGGAAACCATTCCAAACTTTGTTTCTTTGAGCAATAGTGCTGCTGATGGATTTGGGAATGCTAGGTTTACTGACAGGTGGTTGACGATGCAGGGTGTGAAAATAGCGGGCAGCCCCTTCTCACATTATCAATTTAATGCCAGATAAATATACTGTCGAGTTATACCTAAAAATGTGCCCGGGGACATTGCAAACTTAGTAACTTTGGAGTTACAGGCATCCACATAGCTTTCACTACTAACTGTAAATTTGAAGTCATAAAGCACCAAGAGCCTAAATCTTATAGTTTTTATTTACAAAAAAAAGAATCCTATCCGAGTACTTATACATGAAAATCGATGGGACGGCCTTGGCTTCCGCCAGGGACGGGGGCTGAGCCCCACCCTGCTGGCACAACACCACTCTGAGCCCCAGAGGCCCATGTGTTCCGCCACCAGTGGCTAGGCCCAGGGCTAGGCTAGACACGGAAGCCCCACCCTGCTGGCACAACACCACTCTGAGCCCCAGAGGCCCATATGTTCCGCCACCAGTGGCTAGGCCCAGGGCTAGGCTAGACACGGAAGCCCCACCCTGCTGGCACAACACCACTCTGAGCCCCAGAGGCCCATGTGTTCCGCCAACAGTGGCTAGGCCCAGGGCTAGGCTAGACACGGAAGCCCCACCCTGCTGGCACAACACCACTCTGAGCCCCAGAGGCCCATGTGTTCCGCCACCAGTGGCTAGGCCCAGGGCTAGGCTAGACACGGAAGCTAAAGACAGAGGAGATGCACTGCAAACTGAAATCAAAAGCGGTACGTCACCGGCTGAGATTTTGCAGCATGGACGAGACCGGCGCATATCCTGACGGTGGCTGCGGAGCAACACCGGACACCGACGTGATGCACCAACGGTGTGTGGCACCCTCTAGCAAGCAAAGATGCTTGGGCAACAAGCGCCAAATTAGAAGTAATAACGTATAGTCATCCAAGTTCTGTCCTATTCTGTGCCATGTCATGCATGTGTTGTCAGCTATTTTCACTGGAGACTTCTTCATGTTCTGCAATGGCCCGAAGCCAGACCTTACTCTTGTATATATATATAAATATATATATATATATATATATATATATATATATATATATATATATATATATATATATATATGTATATATATACACATATATATATATATATATATTTATATATATATATATATATATATATATATATATATATATATATATATATATATATATATGTATATATATATATATATATATACATATGTAGATATGTATATATATATATATATATATATATATATATATATATATATATATCATGTTCTTGTGAGCTATCTGACCCGACCCGACACGACAATACACAACCCGGCATGACAGCTATGCTCTTGAAAGCTGCACATTTGATTCCTGTTACAGCGATTCAGGCGCGCTCCCTTGACCCGGAATTCACGGAATTCTCAAATGTTCATATTTACCAATTCGTGCGAAAATATTTTTCGCTGAAACACTCGCAATCTTTGTGCAAAGGTGGTGTTTTGCGGCAGCACTTCTCGTTCCTGTGCAGGGCACCTCGCCGCGTATTGCGACCTAGGAATTGGTCCCCACCATCTGCCAGGCGAGTGCCGTTGTGGTGGGCCCACACGCCATCTGCTGACGGCACTGCGGTGCCCGATCCTGAGCCTGCAGCACGGGAACACCCTAGCCCCCCCTCCTGGCTTCCTCAATTAGCGCGAATAGCACGCTATCCTGGTGAATAGCACGCTATCCTGGTGAATAGCACGCTATCCTGGTGAATGAAAAACTAATTTGCTCTTGTATGGACTGTGATGCGGCAGAATGGCGTAAGACCGGCCCACCGGCTTATCACAAATACGCCGGCGGGCGAGTTGATTTCGGAACAGACGACTTCTTCTTTTGGAGGAGGTCCTTCGATGCAGTTCATGAGAAACCTTGATGACGGTATTCACAAGAATGCAATGGAGATTTTGTGGACTCTTGTATACGGCAGGTCGCACTCTTTGCACCACCTCCGACGAATTTTCAATACCGACTGACAAATGACACTAAGTTGATATTTTTGTCAAAAGCACTGCATTGGACCATGCGAAGACATTCGCCAACCCCATGCGGACATTTATTTACTTTATTTACTACCCTGTTGCCCAACCGTTGCCTTCCTATCCTTCTCTTGCCCTGCTGTTTTGTTGCTCTGCTGTCCCTGCCAGAACGAACAGCAATTTGCGATTTCTTTTTCAAACTCACATCCCACAGCCCAGAAAACATGATATGTCCCATGATATTAAGTTGTAGGTCCCCGATCTCGCACTGAGATGGGGAAGAGGCGATTTAGCTCCAGAGCACCACTCATGTACAACTCGTTGCCACCCGAGCTGATGCGGCTTCCCGTGCCAATCTTTGGTCGCCACCTACGGCGGCACCTGTCTAACGTACGGCTCGTGCCGGACTGATTTGCCGCTCGCCCTGCTGCATTTCTTAAAAAAAATTGTATTATGTCATGTATGACCAACGGTTTAACTGTTCTGTGAGTTTGACCTTTTCTGCTTTGCTGTTTTATCTAATTACGCGAGGTTGTAATAGCCACAAGTCAATTATAATAATAATGACCTTTATTTCGCACCATTCTCGGTACATATCTGGGCTACCATACTACAACACACAATGACTTCATACATACAGACCAGCAACGCATAACCAAACTGAGACTGCAACCACAGGGTGCCACACCCGCCCCGTTCTACCCTGGGTTATGCACATTAGCCTGATCGGCTCTTTCCAGTACAATTCGTTCCAGCCGGACCTAAATGTGTTTTTGATGTCAGCTTTACTGGCCACCGATAAATCCATAGATACAAGTTCATATTCATACCACCACTCGCCGACACTATAGGGCGCAGTGGAACCTCTAGTTTGTGGTTTTGGGGAGCCCGCATAATTCAGCTGTGCGGCTGGAATGAGGAACGAGAGATAACACTGTGTCTTTATGTAACTTCCCTGATAAAGTTTCCTTGATGATAGTACATGTTTCGATTTCGAGACGTTTGGTATGGTTTGGTTGGGATGGAATGCTCTGATAATCGTCCGTTATTTTCCTGGCATTTTCAATGTAATCAGTTGTGCTTAGCATGACGAATCCTTTGCATTTATCTCACGGCTTTACTATTACATTCTCGTTCTTTTTAATTTCCGGAAGTACTTCCCTCTGTTTCGCATAATTGTCCGACATTTTGTTCGATGCTTTGTTGTGATATTTATATGCTTTTAGCAGTTTTGTCTTCAAATCTTTAAACTCAGATTCTATTTGAGTTGTGGCTTTCGGTGGTTGGCATGCCGGATTGTCGGGGAATATGGGGCGAAGCTTTAAAGAACCTGTGCTAGAGGTGCTTTGTGATAAGCCTGCATGCGGTACCTGAGGTACAGTTTGCTGTTTTGTCTCCCTCACATGCCTCCACCGCAAAACATAGATCGCCCTTTCTATCTATGGTTCCACTGCGCCCTATAGTGTCGGCGAGTGGTGACCCCCTAGACAAGTTATCTTGGTTCTTGAGTAAGATTCTCGTCCAGATACTAGCGTTGATTCCCGCCCACGTGACAAACTCGGAGTCGTACCTGCAGAGGGTGAAAGAAGCGTTTCCTACCAAACTTCCGGAAGGCAGTATTGTTTTCACCATGGACGTGAAAATCTATATGGCAGCATTCCGATAAAGGAGGGAATAGATGCTGTGATTCGTCTAATCGAGGACAATCTGGATGATATTCTTCTTTTCGGGATTGGTGTACAGGACTGTGTGAAATTACTAACATATATTTTCAGCAATAACCTCATACGTTTCGGTAACTCCATGTACAAGCAGACCAAAGGAGTGGCTATGGGTAACCGATGTGCACCTCCTTTAGCGATTGCTTTTATGCACCGCCTTGAGTCGATCTTCTTAGCTTCGTATGATTTGAAACCAGCTCTCTACATGAGGTATATAGACGATATTTTTGGTGTTTGGACACACGGCTTGGCCTCTCTGCTCGACATCTTTGCAGACATTAACCAACAACATTCCAGCATCACGTTTACCTTAGAACACACTGGTCATAGCAGTTCGATTCCTTTCCTTGATACGTTGTTTGTAGTTCAGGCTGATGGGAGCTACACCACCGAGCTGTACTTTAAACCAATGGCAGCCCCCATAATCTTGCACTATGATTCGGCCCACCCGATGGCCACTAAAAAGGTTGTTCTAACAACCCAAATGAGGAGAACAGCACGAGTCTCCTCCGATACTATTTCATGCGAGCGGAGCCTTGCGAAGATGACTACTCTTTTCCTGGAAAACGGATATCCAGCACATCGAGTACACTGCTCCGCTCGTGCTGTTCATCCTCACAACAGTAGTAGGATAGGTAGGCAACGTCAGCATCGAGCGGGTAGCAATCCCAACTATGTTTACATGAGACTTCCTTTTGTCGATGACCAACTATGTAGACAGGTAAACGCAGCCATCCGTTCGTCTCATCTAAACCATGTTAGGGTAGCCTGGACTAGCGGACCTACACTGAAATCTTACCTCGTCCGCTCAGCCCTGGAAATGCCGCCATGCCCTGCTGGTAGGAGAACGTGCCACACCTGCATCAACGGGCTCAAAGGTAGATGCACACGAAAAAACGTAGTTTACAAAATAACGTGCAACCGCTGTCTTGGAACATTTTATGTCGGTGAAACCAAACGTAGCATCAGGGATAGGTGCAATGAGCACTTAGGAGATGCCAGACTTCGGAGAGCATACACACCTTTAGGCGAACACATGATCGACAAACATTCTAACATGGAACACAGCGACACTAACACAAACTTCAAAGTAGAAATTCTAGCAACAGCCAGGGACAACGCTGATCTGAAGGTCCTCGATTCTCTACATATAGGTAATCTACTACCGCAACTAAACACGCAAACGTCTTGGTATATCACATAAAATATACATGAACATAAATTATATATAGTATGTATTACGCGTTATATTGGATATATGTCTATATATGTGCCTGAGTGTATGTATCGATATGCATATGTACACATGGCTCGGGCTTCCTCAGAGGATTCCTTCTTGACATAGTTTGTTTCTTGTTTGGAGTTTCTGTGAGTGTCTGCACCACTGAGGAGGCTTTTCTGCATTCCACGTGTCTTTTTGCACGCTTTTTCCCGCGTGCCTTTTTCAATTTTTTTAAGCTGAAGCTTTTCTCATCACTCATGAAGATGGCCCCTGGCCGAAACGTTGAGTAATAAAATATAACCTTTATCGTTACTTTTGATACCAACTCAGCACCTCCTGGTATATTGAAGGTCGTATGTTTTCTTTACACGTAATGTCTAAAACCCAGGAGCATCTAAGAGCCATTCTTTGTTGTATTAAACGATGAAAATAGTTTAGTATCTTATATGGCCAATCACTAAACGGAGTCCACAAAGCAAGATAGTCCTGTTCCACTAATCAGGGGTGGGGCATCCAAAGCATTTCGTTGACGGTGGGCGATGAATATTTTCTAAGCCCTCTTGCCTTTTTCGCCACAAAAAGTGTTTTTTTCTGCATGATCTTTGTTTTGACATGTCGACTTATGAAGCATCACTCTCCTTATTTTCTGTCTTCTTTAAAAAAAAACTCAATCCGAAGACACGCTTTCGTTTAGTTCACCTTTTCTGCATTTAATATCTGGAACCTCTGAAGACCCATACCCGTATTGGCCTCTGCAATTACCTTTACGCAATTATCTAGTGATTCGAGGCTCAGTTTGCAGAAAATTCGCCCGAGCAATTAGGCCAACGTGGCTGTCTCAGCTAGCAGTCGAGTTCTGAAAACTCGACGAATCCCTTCATGACTAGCTAATCTCCGGGATGTGTTCGCAGAACGCGCTCGGCGCGTGAACGGCGCTGACGGATCGCTCATCGGCGGACATGGCTGACCTTCTGCCTCCATCACGTGCGGATTCCAGGTGTCACCTCCATGTGTCAGCAGCCACATCCGTGCGACAAAAGTGGCGGCCGGCCGTCTGTCACAGCTCGGCGTGCGGCGGCTGCTGCGGCTCGCATCACGGCCCAGTGTCAAACATGGCAGCCACGTGACGGCTGGCACTCAGCGCCGATGACAAATTGTGGAAATGTCTCTGGAATGTTCGCCAGCGCTCCTGTGCCCGTCGACGATGTCGATAAGCAGCACCGCAAGGAGCGGTTAGTGTCGCCACAAAATAAGTCTTTGTGTTTGAACAAATGATTTAGATACTTCAGGGAGCACGTGGCGATGAAAGATCGCGGTTGTTATTTGTGGCTAAGGGGTGTTTCGACTGCCAAGGTCGTTACACGCCCGTGATGAAAGTCGATTAAACAAAATTGAAGAACTTGTCTAAGGCTGAGCGAAGAAATGAGAAGTTGAAGTGCTGGAACACCACAGTTCCAAATGTGTGGCATCCAAATACGTGGCGGTCAGGTCGCGTATAAAGCTAGTTGCATCGCTCAATGTTCGCCTCTTGTCATCAGTACATGTACTTGTCATCAGTACATCAGTACATCAGTGCATGTCATCAGTACATCAGTACTTGTCATCAGTACATCGGTACATGTCCATATCAACTCCGTACGTATAGAGTAACGTGCAAACATACTGACTGATTGGATGAAAAAGAACACCCCTTTGTGACCGAAGAGCCTTCAACATATCATGGCACACTTCCCCTGGATTGCATGGAAAGGGACGTTTACATGTTATGTACATTGATGTAGCACATATGTTTACATGGGGATGTTCGCATATTTGCACCGTCCTAACTCCGTAGATTCCCAAGCTTTCCATCTTTTCAGGAATATTGTTCACAGGCCAGGGAAATTCCCTTTTAAAAAAAAATTTTTTTTTATTTATATTTTTTTATATATAATATATATATATATATAAAAATTTTAAATTTATTAAAAATATAAAAAAAAAAATAAATAAAAAAAAAAAAAAAAAAAAAAAAAAAAAAAATATATATAAAAATATTAATTAATATATTTAAATTTTTTTTAATTTTAATTTAAATTAAAATAAAGATTAATTTTTATTTAATTTTTTTTTAAATTTTAAAAAAATTAAAATAAAAAATTAAAAAAAAAAAAAAAAAAAAAAAAAAAAAAAAACCACAAAAAAAGCCAAAGGAAAAAAAAAAATAAAAAATAAAAAAAAAAAAAAAAAAAAAAAAAAAAAAAAAAAAAAAAAAAAAAAAATAATTTATCTTTAAAACTATACCAGGGCTAAAAAAACCTTTCGGTGGTCGCCGACGAAATTCAATTCTGGGAAATTGGTCGCCGATCAGGAACGGGTCCAATGGAGGGGGGAGAGGAAGTGGCGGCCCTCCATCGGGATTGGATAACATCAAATTTCCGAAACGTGCTTTTTTAGTTTGCTACTTTTTGAAAATTTGTGTGCCTTCTAGCTTTTCATCGATTTTTTCCTCAGCAATAGGTGTCGCTTCGCACCCTGAATAAATTGTGGCGCGCCAAAAGGAGTGTCCTGCCGATAGGAACTTCTAAATCCGTCACCGTCGCATGCAAGGAAGAGACTGAGAGACTGTCTGTAAACCATTTGTCATTGACTGTGCAGATGAGCAAAGTCGGTCGGAGACGGTGGGGATGAACAAAATTTGCTCGAAGACAGCTAAGGATGACACAATCTGGAGTTTGGCACATAAAGATGAAAAATCCCAAGCGATATTTGGCAATCTGACATCAATTGTTCGCAATCTTCCATCGTGTATATATGAGATGAAATGCCAAGTCCCATATGAATACTTATAATTCCTATTAACTGTTATCTACATCATGCTGCACACAAAACAACGAACATTTAGTCATTGCTGACAGGTACAGTACTTCTATACGTGGATAGTAGTAACTGAACCAACTAGGAGGCATAAGCCCCTTTGTTTAAGATCTTCTTAAGCACATTTCTCAGCTGGGTACATTTTGTGGAATAAACATGAAAACACGCTTATATGAATGGTATCCTGGTCCAAATGAATGTCGGTGGTGCATTTCTAAATAGCGTCCTTCAGGAAGAATGATTTGGCTAGACAATATAAGATAAGGCGCAACTGATATCAACATTTACACCATTGCCTATCAGCTATATCCGTGGCAGTGGCCGCCTCATAGCCACGGCAGTGGCCGTAAGTGCGGCAGTGGTTACACCACAGCCGTCACAGTGGCCACCTCACAGGTGCTGCAGCGGTTTCCTCACAGCCATGACAGCGGCGATATCACGGCCATGACAACGACCGCCTCACAGTCCTGACAACGGCCGCCTCACAGCCGTGCCAGCGGCCGCCTCACAGCCGTGCCAGCGGCCGCCTCACAGCCGTGCCAGCGGCCGCCTCACAGTCGCAGCGTGGCCGCCTCACAGCCGTGACAGCGGCCGCCTCACAGTCGCAGCGTGGCCGCCTCACAGCCGTGACAGCGGCCGCCTCACAGCCATAGCAGAGGCCACCTCACAGCCGTGACAGCGGCCGCCTCACAGCACCAGCAGAGGCCACCTCACAGCCACAGCAGAGGCCGCCTCACAGCCGTGACAGCGGCCGACTCACAGGTACGGCAGTGGCCGCCTCCAATAGTCATCACAAGCATCACAAGTAGTCATTTCTACTTCACCATATCTCGAAAGACGAAAAATATGCTAAGTTCTAAAGATCCCTGGACGACTTGTGGTGGGAGATCACAGTTCCTTCCATCCATCCACCCCCCCCCCCCAATGCTTGTGAAGATAAAATTGTTCAAGCGAGGGTTTCTTTGCAGCACTCTGTATGTGATAGTCTATGTGTGCCACGTCACGGGCCCACGGCAGGGGCGTTCCGCCGAACAATCAACTGATGTGAGACGTTTTGGTGGTCAGCACGTGGTTTAAGCCAAACATGGCTATATCTGTGCTTGCCACACTTTCAACCACGCCCTCGGCGAGATAAGCCACAGATGCACCACCAGTGCCGAGACTTGAACTGCGAGCGCAGCAGTTTCTTCAGGACGTGGTAAGCGGTGCGGCCGGTCTCTGGTGGCACGGTGTTGGGAGTAAACACGCTAATGTGCAGGCGAGACGCAGCTGCCAGTGCAGTGCCGACGACGCTCCAGGCCGGCGACTCCCGGATGGCGCGCAGGTCACTGACTATGCGGATGTCAATCTTGTAGGATCACTTCTTGATATTGTTGTACTTTGGAGCAGCCTAGCGAATCCATGCTCATAGTTCGGTTGTTGCAGTGGGGAGTCAGTATCAAGGTGAAGGCCGACATCCCCTGAGCGTGATAAAAGAGAAAAGGGTTCACACAAAACGCAATGCATGCGGGGACTTTTATTAATAGGCGACGGTGGGGTAACTGAGATCAACGCTAATAATGCGAAGTTGAAGTGAAACATTTGGTCGGCCATAAGATATCAAGATATTGCGCCAACGATCCAAGTCTTGCACCATGTTATTGTCCCACTCAGTCGAACATGGAAGAATATGCAATCGATAGTGATCAGAAAAGGGGTGTATAGTTATACCACCAGATTAGTGACTGCTATGGTTGGAAAGGTAGGATATTCCTGTATTTGCAGTATCCAGCAAATTATCCTCTTTAGGAAATCTTGCTCATTTTATCCCTTGGAGGTTCGATGGTGCTGTTAGACTATGAACTGCTCTGTGATGTGCTCAAGATTAACTGGAAAGTGTAGGGCAATATTCCGATGTCATTGAGTGGAATAATAATATCCTCTCGCTGCATAACCTCTGCAGTCGATGCGCCCCTAAACCGCAATAACAATATCCTCTCCATATTCAATTACCCATACAATTTCCTCTCCACATCCAGGATTACAAAATACAAATCCAACCGTGGTGACTGCTGACATGCAATCTGTCCAACCAGAATTGGAAAAATGTTCCTGTGCTGGATGTTTGTCATCCAGAACACTATCCTCCATGAAAAGCATGGTTTTTTGGCCACAAGATTGGAGATGTTTGAAAATGACTACAAACTTCCTCCTGTTTTATACATGCCCAAGCTGACTGGACAAATACAAAAAGGAGTTTATGGTTCAAAAAGACAAAATTGTAACTTTGGAATGGAATGCCAAGCATTGTGCTCTCGAAATGCACCAGTAAAAAACAAATTGAGTCATGTTCAACATTCCTTTCTTTGAAACTAAAGAATTCCACCTGAATTTTGGCATACAGCACCAAACATACTGCATATATGCAAATATGTTACAGCTGATGACAGCTCTATTAAAAGGAAATGTATTATCCAAATTTTACTCCTTTTCAGTTTTTGCCATATGTTGAACTAAGTTGAAAAATACATATTATTCTGGACATATCTACCATAGTTCCAGAAAAAAAATATCATGGTGCATATCCAGGGATATTTGGCAAAAAGGATGCTTGAACCAAGCATCATTTTTTTTCAAGCATAACTCAACACATCTGTACATGTTCCATAATGTTTCTACAGTGCCCACAAATCCTGGCACAATTATTATAGTTTCAAATCTGACATAATAACATGCATGTATTCATTTTGCACTAAATTGGGATGCCAAAGACAGATATCCTCGCCAGAGTAGAAAAAAACCCATCTGTCCTAGAAATATCCTATTATAGATATATGGATGAAACTCATCCAAAGAAAAGTACCGGCATTGTGCCGTAATATTCATGCATATTAGCATTGCAGCTTATTCTTTAACAAAGCATTGGAAATGGCTCATCAAATTTTGATATGGCAAGCTGGATGGCAAAGAAAAGCAAAGCATTAAGACGAATTATGAGCACCAGTTCTATATTTCAATATTCTTACATATATCTTTACCTAAACCTTTTCTACTTGCCATCTTCAGAACTTCAGTAATTTGCAGGTTGGACTGCATGCAAGACGTGCTAATCAGTAATCAGATGTTTTCATCTGTAAAGCAGGTGTTAGGATAAGATATCCTAGGTTGCGGTTTTTAATTTAATTAACTAAAAAGTATCAGTTGATCTTCTTGCCACAAAAGGTGGTACATTTTTGACTTCAGGTATTTGTTAATTGTTGGATATACTTTTCCAATGGTTTATTAGCATGGTTAACATGATGTGGCCACTCATTTTCTCTGAAAATTATTACTTTTTCAATTGACAGGCAAAAGAACACCTGAAATGGGACTTTGTGTTGAGTAATGTTGGCATTTCACGAAACCAAATTGCATTAAATTGCACTTTTTGGTACATTTTTAATTCCTGTAATTTATTTTTCCAATGCAATGTTTATGTAGGTGGATAGCATTGTGTGACCACTCATTTCCTCTGCAAATGCATATTTTTCAGTTGACAGGCAAAATAACACCAAAAAACAGGCTGGAGTTTGATGACATAGCATAAAAATAATGTTCAAGAGTAAGCAAAAATGTAGCACAGCCTAACCTAAACTTGCATGCAGGAAAATAAATTCCCAAAGAAATGGAAAATTTGCCTTGTACTTCTGAAGAATTTTCAACTTAAAATTAAAAACCTTACATTGCAGAGCCTAGTTAACAAGGTTAACATATTAAATTAAGCCTGTTTTAAAGAAAGGAGCACTTTTTGTGAACAGAATCTACAAAAAATGGGACGATTTTTCAACTCAAGAGAAAAGCCTAGCCTAACCTATCCTAACCAAACCTAACCCCATTTTTGCTTTGTGGGGTAAAATGTGTGTACAATTTGTCTCCTGGATACCTTGGAGTGCAATAATACACAAAATTGTGAAATCATGTTTTCGAACATGATTAAGACAAGCTCCTGTGTAGGTAGGTACCTAGGTATGTATGTAGGTGGATAGGTACCTAGGTGGGTACATTCCTAGGTAAAAGGATATGGCCATGTGTAGCATTGTCCAGAGTGTAAATGTTGGGAGAAATCTACATAAAATGTCATATGGCATTTCAAGACATAAATATTGTAAAAACATGTTCCTTGATATGATTAAAATGATGTGGGATGTGGCCTATCTAGCCACTTATTACCAGCACAAGTGCATAGGCACTTTCCAGTTGGTATGCAATATAATACCAAAATATTGGTATTTGAGTGGGGTAGCATAATGAAGAATAATTTACAATGCCAAATAATGCCTAATGTAACCTAGATAGCTTGGGGAATTTGTAATGCCTTAGACCTGATGTGTCATTGCAGGCTTAGCATTCTAGCCTAGGCATTTTTTCTTAATAGAATATAGCAGAGCTAAACGTTCTTTCTTCGGGACAAGAGAAACCGAAGTTCTTCCGCAGAAATAAAGAGCAAAACAAATGTGGTATTTTGAATGGGAATGAATGGTCCCATTGTCTTAACGCTGGCCGTAACGATCGCACGATGGGTCCGTACTACCGACGTAACGACAGCACGCACGGTCTGTACCAGCGCAGTAGCGAGCGTACGTATGAACGGTCTATCTACCGTTCTGCAGTGGAACGTGCATACTTTCTGTACGTACGGGCGGTGCAGGTTGCGGTGGAGTGGAGGCTGGTTGTGACCTCATTTGACCCTGAAGGCATTGACCTGGGGTCATGAAATGTATACTGCAGCGAGTTCACTACACCCGTAAATCTGCCAAATTGTGTGCTTCTAGTTTCACTCATGCTCCTCATGTTTGTTCTTGGTGTGCTTGTGGATGTTCTGCTCGGCTCCTGAACACGAACATCCTTTGTGGCCACAAAACGCTTCCCCTTATTATTTTTCCGGCCTGCATCCTTCCCCTGTCATTTTAACCTTTTGCTGGCTTTCATCTTTTACAAATAGTCCACGCCTGGATATCTAACTACGCACCTACCTCGTAAATGGCAATATTAATTCAGGCAGTTCAGCAATCAATTCACAAAAACACGACATTAATCCACCACCACGGTTGGGCACAATTACCCATAAACCAATTTTCGAACGAACGACTGAACAAGTCACCAAGAGTTGCCTGATTTCAAACTCCATATTTATAACTAGATTTCTAGGCGACGACCACGACAACCATTTGGTCTCCGTCCGACGGCGCTTTTGGCGACCACGGTATGCCATTGGTTTAGCATTGTGGTTGTCGGTTAAAGCGCCGTCCTGTGCCGACGGGAGGTTCTAGTATAAACGTGGTAAGCAAGAGGTACGGGATATTTGGTAGAATTCGCGATACGATCCTAGTATACTTTTCATCTGGAAAAAGATCAGTGCTGCTAAATACAACTTACTGATATATCGACGTCCTTCATGGCTAAAATCTTGACGGACGTATCAAAACAAAATTCTGGTTTCGGTCGCCACTGAAGCCTGGTAAGCCAGCATTTGGTCGCCGACGCTATCGCTAGGACGGCGCTTATTTTGAGTCCTGGTTTATACATCGCCATCGGACGATTATCGTCAGATTTGCACAAATGCGCCCCGCAGAAAAAACAAACAAAAAAACGTCAACTCCGTCACAACGTCGCTCTAACCATCCACAGGAGTTGAAAGAGCTGGCGGTTAGTTGGTGTCACACGTTTGACAGTCTCTAGAGTCACACCAATGTCTTTAGAACCAGGAAAAAAACACCAGAACATGGTTGCCAGTGCCGGCATACCCCTGCTGTCTATTGATGGAAAGCGTACACACAGGTTGGTGATTTCACCGTGAGGAGAGGTCTCCATTAAATAACTTTGAATGGGAGGCAGTAACCATTGGTGATTGCAGCACCACCATCCGAGCAAACCAGATTCCGCCCCCAGCCATGCTGAAACAGTGGGGAAAGGTAGCTGTCTGTGGGAGTGGGGAGGGCGGCACGCTCGCCCCTCCACCTAACATGTTAGAGGATGTCGTAGCGCTCCGGAAGATATTGTGTGCCAGATAGGAGGTAATCTTCAAATGCATGTGACAGGCTGACAACTGTTTGCTCCTCTGGACAGTTCAGCCTCTCCAATATCCGGTGTAATTCGTGCAATAATTCTACATCTGTTTAATGAATCATGTGATTCAGCATCTTCGATGCATTTCAATCCATCAGGTTTAGCATGACTGAACGTTCTCAATGGCAGCTCGACCCACGATTCAAGCTTTACTTCAATGCGTTCATACAGCGTGTTCATACAGCGTGTTCATACAGCGAATGTACGTCAGTGAAAATGAGCTTTGGGTACTGTGCTTCTGTACTTGAAGGTTTGGATCGGCATATTATAGTCTTCCTGGTCAATGTATGCCAACACAATTTTCCTCTTCCTCTGTTTCCATTTCATCATGTTCCTCCGGCATGCCGCATTCGCTTCGTTCGGTTGCACGCATCAACGTATGATTTGAGACCAAGGGTGTCACTAGGATTTTTTTCGCCCAGAATGTTTGGTGTGTTGCCTGCTTGGTTGGCTGTAGCTGATGTCAGGGGAGGTTCCCTGGGAGGTAGGGGAGATACCCAGTCTCAATTGATTCACATGTAGGGGAGATACCCAGTCTCAATTGATTCACATGTAGGGGAGATACCCAGTCTCAATTGATTCACATGCAGGGGAGATACCCAGTCTCAATTGATTCACATGCACAATTAAAGTCCTAGGGAGCCACAGGCCAAGAGGAGGGTGCAAGGCTCACCTGCCCTATCCCCTGGAGATGCCTCTGGTCGGAACTGTCCATGCGTCATATTACCATCTTCTCTGAATGTACATGCGATTGGATAGAACTTTGAAGCAACGAATTGTTGTTTGTGATCAGGAATCTGTAAGTTATCCATACCACACTATTAACTTTCCATCGGGGGAAATTAGAGGAGTCGGAAATAACCACCCTCTTCCTCCACGACAGATTCTGTTCTCATTCCATTTCAAGCTCACGTCTCATTGCGCATCATACTGTCTTCTTCCTCCACGCCATCCACTTCCTTCACAACAAGCTGCTATGCCTTCACACTGAGCTGTTTTGCCTACACACGATTCCCTCCCTTCACACCAGGTTCTTCTGGTTTCACATCCGACTGATGTGACTTTGCACCAGACTGCTTTGTCTTCTCACCATGCACTGTTCTTCTCCACAGTATCTTTTTTCTTCCCATCAGCTGCTAAATCTTGCTCTGCCTTGACACTAGACTTCCTCTTCACACTCTTATATCCCCTTCACACTAACACTATGCTCGCCTCCGCCTTCACTCCAGAATCTCCTCCGACTTCACAGTAGCATCTCCTCTGTTGGCACACAGTAACATCTCGCTCCTGATTGCGCTCCCGACTCAACGTATTGTCCCACAAAGGGCTCCGAATCTCCCGGCATGCTCCGAGTTCGCTTCCCCACGCACGGCAGGAACGAACAACACACCTCGCGCTGTCGCCGGCTATTTCATTACGACGAGCTCCACTAATTCTTTTTGGACTCACTTGCGCGTGTAATGTAAGGGCTGCGTCTTGTTATTCCGGAGCAATGGGCCGTGAAGCGACTCGCGATCCTGCCACGGCATGACCACGCAGCTTGTGCTAATTTGCCGGTTGATGGGCAATCAAATTACGTCCAGAATCAGCTGATCAAGTACGCACTTCGATGAGCTTGATAATGGATAATTCGCTGTCGACAGATCGAGATGATCAGCAGCTACATATTCATCATTTGTCGGCTGCTTTCGCCGTGATGTTTGTGTGATTTTCTTCCAGAATTTCAGCTTACATGCGGATGTATTTTCCTGCTGCACATTTGAGACACCATCAGTATATAAATGTATCTCTTATAAACTCGTCGCATCACATATTATTGCATTAACAGTTTAGAAGCCGTGGGAACGGGGCCTCACGGGAAAGTCCCCTGATAGTAAGGATTGGCATTATTTTGCAAAAATGCATGCATGGAGAGGATCAACTGAAAAAAACGGGGTCATTCATTCTGATCATGCTGTGAAATTTTCAGCTCGATAGCACCAATCCTACCCCCTTCAACACCTCCACCCCCACCCCTCCTCTGAAGATTCCGTGATCTTAGACAGGCTGGCAGAGCGTCGTTATGGGTGAAGACCGCCGCACGGTAGCAGTAATCTCGCCCGTACTGTCACGCCGCTGCTCTTGGCCCAGTAATGCAGGTGTAACCTCGGGTGTAACTCAGTGCTCTGTTTTTAGTTCCGAAAGTGGCTGTAGTCTCCATGTGCAGATCCTTCCATTATTGTCCGCAGTTGGCGTCACGGTACAGCTGGTCGTCCGTTGCTGAGGTCATCAGTTGCTGTTGTGCTGTGAGCCAGTAGTAGTGATCAGGGCGGTTCTCCTGCCAGCATATCTGTGTGCTGCATACACTTTTCACTCACGCGATGACCGGGATATACTCGAAGTTCGCCACAAGATTGGCGGCCAAGATTTGCGACCTTATCGCGTACAAATGGTAAGCGATAAGCCTTTCGGAGGGCAGCGGAAATTCGCATCGATGGTGCCCGAAGACGAAGAGCTGCCGGTTGGCATCAAAGCTTGGCACGCAAAACAAGCCGAGCTGTCATCGATGGTGCCCAAAGACGGAGAGCTGCCGGTTGGCATCAAAGCTTGGCACGCAAAACAAGCCGAGCTGTCATCGATGGTGCCCAAAGACGAAGAGCTGCCGGCTGTCATCAAAGCTTGGCACGCAAAACAAGCCGAGCTGTCATCGATGGTGCCCAAAGACGAAGAGCTGCCGGCTGTCATCAAAGCTTGGCACGCAAAACAAGCCGAGCTGCGTGCCGAAGGCATGTCAAAGAAGCAAGTCGCAAGTGCTGCGCTGGACAAAAACTACGGATCAATAATTTGGAATATCTTAAAAGTCAGGGAAACAAATTCACCAGTGCAAGTGAAATACGTCAAATGCGTTTTAACGTCAAATGCATCAGAAAAGCAAAGACAGAAGCGATTGTGTGTAAAGGTGCGTTACGCTCGTGATACCTCTCTGTATCTCCCAAAAGAATCGTGATATTTTCGGACTGAAAAGTCAATATGAAAACCTTTCATTGAAAGCATATGCCAAAACATATGTTAGGATATCTCGAAAAGGCCAAGTCAAAACCCTCTGTCCGTTTCCGTGATTTTGACACCGCGCTGTCGCATTGCTTGACATCAATGCATGGGTGATTGTGATGCACATCTGTATCTTTTGCTAGTTTGACAAACCATGCAGCTGCAGTTGTTGGTCGACTTGGCCGGACCGCCGGGGCGCGGCGCGGTGCTTCCCGCCCACTCGCACACACCGCGCCGGTACGGCCGATAACTGCGGCCAGCTGGTAAGCCGGTCCCGCCAAGCCGCGCCGGCCCATGTCGACGGCCGGCCGGTCCCAGCATAAGCAGCCAAACTTCAGAGGCGGGGAGCAATCAAAGTCGTGGGTAGCAATCAAACATTTTTGGAAACGTTCGAAACCAAATTGTTATATATTTGTGCACAAAATTATCAATTAATTGAAACACATTTTGTCTGAGCATCACTTGACTACAGCCGGTTTGAAAATGTCGTTGCTCAATGGCCCATGGCCATTTTCAACGGTTCATCACATGTTTTCAAGTACCTGACCGTACCTTGATCTGTGATCTTCACCTTTACACGTGACATTGCGCAAGAATAAGTCACATCACATCGTTATTGAAGCACGAAATGGCATTTCGTTCACGACTAGATTCAGAAATCTACGGCGTAGGTCGGGTAACTGACTATACCTCGACATTGACCTGCTGAACCTGATATGGAGAGTCAGATACAGGGGGTAAGGGAAACTTGCACGAGTATCTCTGAAAGTTAACGGACGAAGCTACTTCCTGCCGTCTGTCTCATCTTTATTTAGCTTGGAACAAAAGTTAGTTTGGATCAAATCCTCCCTATTCCAGCATACCGACGGGTGGGAAATTCTGCGGCATTGCGAGAATTAGGAATCATAATACGTTTTATTTATGTTTTTTTAGTCGTAGGTGGTTGCTAAGTCATACTATGTAGTTCATGTATTTCGTGTCAATTATGAAGTATATTATTAAAGTTTCTCCATTGCGCTATGAAGCATGCGTCAGTGTCGGCATTCCTTTTACATTTCATTCATTCTCTTCAAGGCTGTATCTAACTTCACAACTGCTGCTTCTTAGAAAAAGATGTGGAGACATGGACACGATCCATGGTGTCCCATGCCTTCAAGTCCAACACCAATCCGGCTAGCAGTTCTGGAGACTCTTCCTCGATCAAAATCTGCATGTTTGTAGGCAAAAATTGTTTGTCCCTACAGTCCTATGACGACCAGAGGGACGGAATCTTTGATTTGACAGCACGCTACTTCCTTATGATCAGATTCAAATACACATTGGCACATGTAAGTTCAATCTCAAGTCGAGGTGACAACACCAGGTGGAGAGTTTTCATCCCACAAGTGAGATCATGCCACGCATGCTGCCCGGACCCACGCAGTGAATCAGGCAGCTGTCGGGTGACAAACGTGCGCTGAGTAGGGCGCGCCACCGTCGCGAAAAAGAGTGCGCCACCGTCGCTGTAGTCCATTAAGAATATTACTGCCTCCTTTGATGTGTGGCATGTTCAAATTTCCGTCATCGATCATCCGACAGTTCGGGTGGCGAGCCATCGCCGATCGAAGGCCGCCATTGTTCTCTGACACGGACCTGCAACAGCTGGCCTGCAACACCGGACTGCTGCAACAAACCTTGGCTACGACCAACCATCGTTGATTGCGAGCGAAGGCCGGACTAGAGCGAGTCCACTGCTGCCGTGAATATGCTCGTTTGAGCGCCCGATCTGGGCGGACCGTCACGCTTTTGAAACGGTGGCAACTTTTTTCTGCTACGGTGTGCAGCTTTTCGTGTAGCTGGCACCGCAGCCGGAACTTCCATCCGTCCTGGGTGACAAACGGGAAAAATCTTTGAATTGTATCCCGGCGTTTCCAGTTCAGTGCCGGGAAGGGATTGCACTTTTTGATTTCTGTCGCTAGTTATGGAATTTGGTGGATGTATCGCATCCGAAGTCACCTTCGCTTTGCATGCATACCTGAAGGAGGTGCTGGTGGATGAGGATGCATCCTCCAAACAGCATGTCCATTATGTCAGTCAGAAATGAAACATTGAAATTGGGTTCATGCATTGGTCGCGCGATAATCTTCCTCTTCCAGCCACACAATTCAAACTTTATGCAATAGCCTGTTATTTCCCCACTTACCTACCTGTCATCTAATTTGCAGGATGCACCATGCAACCACTACTCAGCTGCTCCTTATCCTACAAAAACATGCCACACGTGATATTTTCTGGTCAGAATATTGTGAATCGGTCACGTTTAAAATGAAAGATATAGGCATCCAACCACTTCAAATAATGCTCAGAATGGAGTGCATGATCTTGCTTCACGAGGTAAAAATGGACGAGCATCATTGCAACTTAATCACTTAATTCAGTGGAATGTGATAACACCTCAAACGATATGCTTCGGAAAGATGACATGCTGACATGACGGTTTACTGGGACGGTGTACAGGCAATATACTTTCCGTATTATTCCTCCAAGTTACGCAACAGCCTAGATTCTACTTCTGCTATGCATCTTCGAATCTCCACTTCCTCATTTACGTGACAAATGAAGGAACTGCTGGACAGGATGTGAACCCCCGCCACCTCTGGGAATAATTCCATCCGTGCGATCATTGAGTCTGCTGGCCACATTTGGCTCATCAGTTGGTTTCAGCTGGGTCGTGGGCCTAGACCCGCTGCAGCAGGCACAGACAGGCTCTGCCTGGCTGAGGTTTGATCCGACTCTTTCGTCCCGATGCCTCCTGTATTCCCGGCCCTCCAGCCAGGGGGCCGCAGTAGCGCAGTCGGTAGGGTGTCGGATTCTTGATCGCAAGGTTGCGGGTTCGAATCTCGCAGCCGGCGGCATTACCGGGTCCACCCGCGACCAATCGGCGTGAGAAGTTGGCGACGTTATGTGACCTAGCGGTTGAATGCGTCTTAAAATAACCCAAGGCCCTCCAGCAAATTCCGGAGGATTCGGGGCGGGCGTATCTTCTGTGGGTCAGCTGGCGCGGGGACGGCAGTCTACCATCACGGTGCTGGAGAGGCTGCCGTCAGAGTGAACGAGCTTAGTGCTGGCCACCGGGCTGACCGCGGGTCGCAGGAACTCGGGTACCGCAAAAGCAACGCTTTTGTTCTTAGTCTGACCTGCATTTGAAGTTTTTGAGTTTGTCGAATTCCATTCCATTGGGCAGCGGTACATTTCTGCATGTGTTCGAGGAGCGTGAATCCCCCACTGGGCTTGACGCGGGATCGCTTCTTGCTCTGGGCGGTGCTTGGCGGTCATCTCGACTGTTGCAGATGACTTCGACTCCCGACGGTGATGCTCGTCGGTGATTCGTGGAGGTGGGGCAGTGGTGGGGCAGTGGTGGGGCAATGGTGGCCGGCGGGGCGCCGTAACCGATCGCCTCGGCAAGGATCTGCTATACTCTATGCTCATTGATGCAGGATGGCTTAGTCTAAGTTGGAGCCCCGCTCGGCCGGTCTGTCGAGCAATCCGATGTCTATCTCGCGGTGGCGTAAAGCTGTGCCAAAATGTGCGAGATTAGCTTGGACTAAATAATTGCATGAAAGGTAAATCGTGGTCGATGAATGGAGAGCACAGATCATGAAGGCGCGCATGGCTGCATAAGCATTCCAGACAATGCGCCTATGGCTGATAAACTCGGATATTCGCCTTCATTGCGCTCTCAGCACATGTCCTCGCCCGTCCCGTACCTTCACAGGCGCCTTGTCCTAGCATAGCCTCCGCCACGAAGGTCTGATTATCGTTCGCGTCCAGATCCGCTCTTCGAATAGAGTGCAGCTGTGGTCGGACAGCACAGACCACGTCTGCGCCTGGACCCTCTCTGTCTCGCCGGACCGGGCGAGGCTTCTCAGCCTCTCCTGCAGCTCCGAGTGATCCGTCCTGTCAGCTGTGGTCAGGGCTTCTTTCCGGTGGACTCAGGCCACGCCTAAGCCTGGACTCTCTCTGTCTCGCCGGACCGGGCGAGGCTTCTCAGCCTCTCCTGCAGCTCCGAGTGATCCGTCCTGTCAGCTGTGGTCGGGTGACTCAGGCCACGCCTAAGCCTGGACTCTCTCTGTCTCGCCGGACCGGGCGAGGCTTCTCAGCCTCTCCTGCAGCTCCGAGTGATCCGTCCTGTCAGCTGTGGTCGGACAGCACAGACCACGTCTGCGCCTGGACCCTCTGTCTCGCCGGACCGGGCGAGGCTTCTCAGCCTCTCCTGATTCTCGCCGGACCGGGCGAGGCTTCTCAGCCTCTCCTGCAGCTCCGAGTGATCCGTCCTGTCAGCTGTGGTCGGACACACAACCCCCCCCCCTCCGTGGGTTTGGGGACTCAGGCCACGCCTAAGCCTGGACTCTCTCTGTCTCGCCGGACCGGGCGAGGCTTCTCAGCCTCTCCTGCAGCTCCGAGTGATCCGTCCTGTCAGCTGTGGTCGGACAGCACAGACCACGTCTGCGCCTGGACCCTCTGTCTCGCCGGACCGGGCGAGGCTTCTCAGCCTCTCCTGCAGCTCCGAGTGATCCGTCCTGTCAGCTGTGGTCGGGGGACTCAGGCCACGCCTAAGCCTGGACCCTCTGTCTCGCCGGACCGGGCGAGGCTTCTCAGCCTCTCCTGCAGCTCCGAGTGATCCGTCCTGTCAGCTGTGGTCGGGGGACTCAGGCCACGCCTAAGCCTGGACTCTCTCTGTCTCGCCGGACCGGGCGAGGCTTCTCAGCCTCTCCTGCAGCTCCGAGTGATCCGTCCTGTCAGCTGTGGTCGGGGGACTCAGGCCACGCCTAAGCCTGGACACTCTCTGTCAGACCGGGCGTGCTTTTTCAGTTTATTCTGCACCCCGGAATGGCCTGTCCTGACTCCTGACGCTATTCCGCCTTCATCCTGCAGCTCCATCTTGCGTGATCATGCGAGCAAAACATAGGATAATACATGGGATATCCTATTTGGGTATTAAAGCATTATCACGAATGCTCCAGTACATGACCTTGAGGAGGAAGTATCCGGCCAATGAAAGCGTATCCTGTCGGCCATCCTGGTAGAGCGGGTGGGGTGGGGGAGGGGACAACCGATCTCATGGAACAATGACATGCAAGGGTCGAACCAAAAATTGCACTCCATTCCGAAGCCTCCATCGGTATTCAGTATGTTAGACTGTTAGATAATGTGCATTCTGTCGGTAATATTTGGTTTCCGTAAAACTCGTCCAGAATTAGAAAAGACGCGCAAAACACAGGAACGTCATTGCATTTCGTGACCTTCCGTGGTGACAGTATCTTCCCTTCCCTGTTTGGATCCACCTCCGCTGGTTAGTTGCGGCGGGCTGCTGATGCAATGCATGCAGATCTCACGTGATGTATTCCAGAGATTCATGTATGCCAGATGTATTCCAGAGTCCAAACATCAGACTCTAAGCGTCAGGCTACGTAGACCAACCACTGGAGACATTCGAAAATGCGCATGAACACACTTACAATTCACCACGCTTGGCCAAGCTCACACGTCAGAGGTCACAGGTGAAGCTGCAGAGGTCACGTGCTGTCCGCCCTAGCTCGGCGTGCCGACTCGCGCGGCTGGTGGCCGCCGTGCACGAGGTAGCCCCGCTCGTCGGCCGTGTAGTGGATCAGCAGGTGGGCACCCTCGGGCGACACGTACTCGAGCGAGCCGGTGACGCGCACGACTCCGTTGGGCCCCACGTGGCCGGCAGTCCGCACGTCCGTGCCGTCCGACAGTCGGTAGTTGCTGATCCAGCTGCCGTCGGCGCCTCTGAACAGCACCTGCACGGGCCAGTGACGTCACGGTCACGTCAGACGTCTCGTCACGCCCGTCTGAGGTCACACACGTCGGACAGGCGGGTCTGCCGCGGGCTGCAGGTCAGAGGGTGACACAGGCGGGTCTGCCGCGGGCTGTAGGTCAGAGGGTGATACAGGCTGTAGGTCAGAGGGTGATACAGGCTGTAGGTCAGAGGGTGACACAGGCGGGTCTGACGCGGGCTGTAGGTCAGAGGGTGATACAGGCTGTAGGTCAGAGGGTGACACAGGCTGTAGGTCAGAGGGTGACACAGGCTGTAGGTTAGAGGGTGATACAACTGGAACAGATGCGGGCTATAGGTTAGAGGGTGACACAGGCGGGTCTGACGCGGGCTGTAGATCAGAGGGTGATACAGGCTGTAGGTTAGAGGGTGATACAACTGGAACAGATGCGGGCTATAGGTTAGAGGGTGACACAGGCGGGTCTGACGCGGGCTGTAGATCAGAGGGTGATACAGGCTGTAGGTCAGAGGGTGACGCAGCTTGAACAGGTGCGGGCTGTAGGTCAGAGGGTGATACAGGCGGGTCTGACGCGGGCTGTAGATCAGAGGGTGATACAGGCTGTAGGTCAGAGGGTGATACAGGCCGTAGGTCAGAGGGTGACACAGGCTGTGGGTCAGAGGGTGACACAGCTGGAACAGATGCGGGCTGTAGGTCAGAGGGTGACACAGGCTGTAGGTCAGAGGGTGACACAGGCTGTAGGTCAGAGGGTGATACAGGCCGTAGGTCAGAGGGTGACACAGGCTGTAGGTCAGAGGGTGACACAGGCTGTAGGTCAGAGGGTGATACAGGCTGTAGGTCAGAGGGTGACACAGGCTGTAGGTCGGAGGGTGATACAGGCCGTAGGTCAGAGGGTGACACAGGCTGTAGGTCAGAGGGTGATACAGGCGGGTCTGACGCGGGCTGTAGATCAGAGGGTGATACAGGCTGTAGGTCAGAGGGTGATACAGGCCGTAGGTCAGAGGGTGACACAGGCTGTGGGTCAGAGGGTGACGCAGCTTGAACAGGTGCGGGCTGTAGGTCAGAGGGTGATACGGGCGGGTCTGACGCGGGCTGTAGATCAGAGGGTGATACAGGCTGTAGGTCAGAGGGTGATACAGGCCGTAGGTCAGAGGGTGACACAGGCTGTGGGTCAGAGGGTGACACAGCTGGAACAGATGCGGGCTGTAGGTCAGAGGGTGACACAGGCTGTAGGTCAGAGGGTGACACAGGCTGTAGATCAGAGGGTGATACAGGCTGTAGGTCAGAGGGTGACACAGGCTGTAGGTCAGAGGGTGACACAGGCTGTAGGTCAGAGGGTGATACAGGCTGTAGGTCAGAGGGTGACACAGGCTGTAGGTCAGAGGGTGATACAGGCGGGTCTGACGCGGGCTGTAGGTCAGAGGGTGATACAGGCCGTAGGTCAGAGGGTGACACAGGCTGTAGGTCAGAGGGTGATACAGGCGGGTCTGACGCGGGCTGTAGGTCAGAGGGTGATACAGGCTGTAGGTCAGAGGGTGACACAGGCGGGTCTGACGCGGGCTGTAGGTCAGAGGGTGATACAGGCCGTAGGTCAGAGGGTGACACAGGCTGTAGGTCAGAGGGTGACACAGACTGTAGGTCAGAGGGTGACACAGGCTGTAGGTCAGAGGGTGACACAGCTGGAACAGATGCGGGTTGTAGGTCAGAGGGCGACAGACAGCTCTGACGCGGGCTGTAGATGTCATGCACACGGGGGTAGACTCGTTCGGGCTTCACTCTCGCTCGTAATAATAAAGCTGTAATTCGTCGATATACGGGGTGAAGAATCATTGAAGACCACCATCGTTCCAAATCGGACCTTACCTCCACGCGTCTTATGCCGGCCAAAACAGCTCGACTGGTTACTGGCCGACGGTAGGTACATACCCCCACAAAACCCATCCACAGTCACGCTTTAGCTGGTGTGGATACACGGACGCATAGACTGGTGACGAGTCGACAGTAGGTACCTCCACAAAGCCCACCTACAGCCACGCATTTAGCTGGTGTGGATACACTGACGCATACCTGACTGAGAAGCGTTGCTTTGTACTTGGAGCTGGGTGCGCCCAGTGCGCCAGTGAGAAGCATGGAGAAGACCAGAGGCCACTGCGGCACATACGTCAGCCGTTGTCACGGACTATGTACGGTCAGCGTGCCAGTCACGGCCACGATGTTCCCTATGTTACACACAACCTCTCAACAGGGCTGCGATGTTCTCTATGTTACACACAACGTACAAATAAGGCCACGATGTTCCATATCTCACACACAACCTACCAACAACGCCACGATGTTCTCTATGTTACACACAACGTACAAACAAGGGCACGATGTTCTCTATGTTGTGCACAACCTCCCAACAAGACCACGATATTCTCCACGTCACACATAAACTACCAACAGGGTCGCAATGTTCCATATGTCACATGCAACCTCCCAACAGGCCACGATGTTTCCTTTGTCACACACGACCTACCAACAGGCAGCGGTGTTCCCTATGCTACACACAACATACCAACAAGGCCGCGATGTTTCCTTTGTCACACACGACCTACCAACAGGCAGCGGTGTTCCCTGTGTTACACACAACCTCCCGACAGGGCCACGCTGTTCTCTATGTCACACACAACCTATCAACAAGGTCGCGATGTTTCCTATGTGACACACGACCTGCTAACAAGGCCGCGATGTTCTCCATGTCACACACAGCCTATCAACAAGGCCGCGATGCGCATTATATCACACACGACCTACCAACAAGGCCGCGATATTCTCCATGTCACACACAACACACCAACAAGGCCGCGATGTTCCGTATGTCACACACGACCTGCCAGCATGGCGGTGACGTTCTCCATGCCACACACGACCTACCAGCAGGGCAGCGACGTTCTCCATGTCACGTCGGGGCTTCTCACTTCGATGGGCAAACAGACAGACAGACAGACAGACAGACGGCAGTCTGATACACGCGAGCACGCGCACCACAGCTAGGTGCTCCGCTGGGTGGTGCCGTGCTCCGACTGTGGCGGTGGCGTGCCCCCGGCCCGGCCGCAGGTGCGCCGGACCAGCCGGAGCCGGCGGTCGGCCCGTGCGGCGGCGGCGGCTTAACTCGGCGGCGTAGCGCCCGGCTGGGGGATCATCTGGCCGCTTCGAGCACCGCCGAACGGACGTGCCCAACTGACGCGGACCGGGCCGGCTAACGCTACGCTACGCAAATGCTGCGTGTACAGCGGCCGTTTATCGCTAGCACGCGACGGCACGCCGGCCGGTCAAGGTCAAATCCGCGTCGGAGTCCGCAGTCAAACGCTCTAACGCTCTCCTGTCGAGGGTCGGACTCTAACTGGAGGTGGCTGCCACCCCCAGTCGGATTGTTAAAGTCGTGGACGTTAAGCCGCTCTGAAATGTGGTAGATCTGAGCATGCATCTTTTGCGCATGCTTCCATGCAGCGAAGTATCCGGGTCAGGTCAGGCCACTTAGACAAGACGTGATTATTCAGGGCATGTCAGACGGATTTGTGTCCAAACGGAGATGATGATATTGCACACACATCCGTATTACTGAACTAAAGCTTTCATCATCCTGCACAAATGGATGCTTGATTACTCAGATACACCTAAAGGTTGATTGTTTGACCATGACGCTTGACGCAAGGTTGTGACCGTTCCAAGATCACATAAGCAATAGTATACGTAGCATACATAAGTATTAATATATGTTGCAATTTGAACTCTTCAAACGCATTTTTAAAAGAAACATCAAGAAAACACGCTTATGTTTCTTTTGCCCTCACGATAACCCATCACAGAGGTCATGTAAGACCACCCACCCTCGCCGGTATTGGGAGGCTTGTCACCTTCGCATGGCACGGTATTGGCTGGTAAGCGCCTGCCCTGGCAATTCCAAACAGAGCAGACTAGAAAAACAATGCAAAAGCTAGCGTGCAGTTTGCTACAAGATCTCGCGGCTGACACCACTCACGGCTTTGTGCGGACGTGAGGAGTGAGGTCAAAGGTTAAACTTTGTCAACAGTCGAGAAATTTGACTTGTTGCAAATTCTAACAAATGTATGGCTCATATGAGTGTGAAGTATTTGCTGAAGCTTTCCTTCGGATATTGTCAGTCTAATGTCTAATTCGCTATGGATCATAGCGCCATGCGTAGCGCTATCATCCATAGTGCTATGGAAATGTAAATATATATATAACAGGAATGTGAACGGAAATGTAGGTACATTCCATGTCAGGTCTTAACGTTTCCATTTTCAACTCGGCTTGAGCAGAATGGCCGTCATGTTTGAATACCACATTCAGAATCACCCCAGAGTGGTCCCAAATTCGAAAATGGCTATACGAGCTCATCTTTGGTCAATGACATTGGATGACCCTCATGCTTGGATGACATTGAATGGCCCACCACAGCAGGAATTTGAGCTCAGCGTCCACTTTTATTCCCTGGCCATCTGAACTGTCACTTGACCACACTTCGCGAAATGCTTAAAAAATATATGTGGTCAGGAGTACTTTTATCCTGATCAAGATGCATATCTAAAGGTTCGATCATGATGTGCGGCATAAAAACCGATACGCCATGTCCGAATCTACACGCACAATCCTATCGTTGGGATTTTTGGGCGATTTTTGGGCGTGTTGGTGTTCTGCAGTCGAAATGTCCGATTTTCTCGACATATTTATTATCTTACCTGACCTAGGGGAACAAAAATTAACCTCACGAGGTCATGATAGGGACCTGGAAAAAAACACCTTACGGTGTTTTTTTTTCCAGGTCCCCAGTTCAATTAGGGGAAATGGCAAGGGGGTGGCAACCAACTCCACCACCACCACACCCCCACCCACCCCCTCGACGGGGAAACATAGCGAAATGCTCCCGCAAGGTGAGGGCCAAGGATCTAGAGATGTGCATGGAGTCTAACATAAATTATTTATCGTGAAGCATCGCGCAGATACATTTGCAAGTACAATTTATGTCGTTTTACTAAACACAGCTTACTTAGTGCTATTTTTCTGGATTTTAGATCCATGGAATATTTCGGCAAAAACGAGCGCACACTACCTAACACTACTCACGACATTCGTGAGAATGGCTTCGGAGAAACCGTTTTCAAGGGGTAGCCATGTGAACCTTAGGCACCAGCACACTCCCCCTTCTGTACGGTGTGGGCATAGTTAAGGTATCTCAGCCTTACAGTCTTGTATGAATGTGCATGTCCTCTACAAAATGCATTTCAAGGCGGTCGAAATGGTGATCCACAAATGGCTGGGTTGTTTTCAAAAGGGTCGAAGCATTTTCCTCCAATCTGTCAGTTCCCAAGACTTCATGCCCTTCTTTTGGAAACGTCACGACTTTACGCCTGCTTATGCACCGCAGATTAATGACAGTACTGTAGCTCGGTACCGCCTGTCAAGAGTTGATGAACTATTCCTTGGCGTGTATGTACGGACAGCACAGGCCATCGGGGGGAATAAGTAATCTCTCAATTGGCGGGCTTTTAAAGCAGCTGCTATTCATCTTCTCGTGGGTTCATCGTCCCCTCATGACGCTTATAAACATGCACAATATTAACATAGACGGCGAGGTTTCCTTTGTGATGCTGTAGCCGCCTGGTCCGATGGTTGATGGTCTGAAGCTTATGGTGTGATGTTGATGGTCTGGTGTTGATGGCTTGATGTCGATGGTTGAATGTTGATGGTCTAATGTTGATGGTCTGATGTTACTAGTCTAAAGTTTATGGTCTGATGTGGATGGTCTAATGACGATTGCCTAATGTTGTTAATCTGATGTTGATGGTCTGGTGTTGATGGTCTGATGTTGATGGTCTGATGTTGATGACCTAATGTTGATGGTCTGATGTTAATTGTCTGATGTTGATAGCATAATGTTGATGGTGTCGAAATGATGGTCTAATGTAAATGGTCTGATATTGATGGTCTGGTGTCAATAGTCTAATGTTGATGGTCTGATGTAGGTGGTCTGATGTTGATATTCTAATGTTGATGGCTTGATGTAATTTTCTGATGTTGATAGCATAATGTTGATGGTCTGATGGTAATAGTCTAATGTTGATGGTGTATAAATGATGGTCTGATGTTGATGGCCTGCTGTTGATGGTCTGATGTTGATGGTCCGATGTTGATGGCCTGATGTTGATAGTCTGATGTTGATGGTTTGATGTTGATGGTTGATGTAATGTGATGACGCATCGACTGGTCATGGCGTGATTCACTTGTGGATTGTGTAACACGTAGAGGTCAAGGTCAGAGGTGACGTCAGATGTGACGTAGGCATGCTCGTGCGTCTGACTCATGACGGATATGTAACCCGCGGCGCGAGGAGGGAGAGGGTCAGTCGGCCGCGACCTGAGCTCTTCGCAGGCTGCACCTGCGTGTGCTCTCACTGTTCTTTTTGGCAAACTGTCGGACTTCACCAACTAATATACTTCAGTTAACAAGCTATTTCGGCCAAGATGCCCGAAATATCAGCAGTAACCACAAGAGGCGAGGCGGCGACCGTCTCGGCTGGAGGTGCGGCGGCGCCCACGACGACAGGCGGTGAGACGACGAGGCGCGACGGAGGCGGCGCGTTCGACGCTCGTCTCATCTCGGCCTACGCAAGTCGCCACGCTACTTCTCATCTCGTCTCTCATGCCTACGCAAGTCGCCGCCTACAGCCCGGTGAGTCAGCAGACGTATATCTGGCAGATCTGCGGCGGATCGCCACTCTATATGGCGGGGTGCCAGAGAGCGCGCTCACCTGCGCGTGACGATCCGGTCCGCATGACGATCCGGGCCGGCACTCGCGCGGAGGCCATGGACCTCGCCAGCATCTTGGCGCGCCTGCGGGCCGTCCTGAGCGATGAGCGCGTCGCAGTGACGGCGGCCGCGGCGCGCGAGGAGGCATCTCCGCGCGCTCCCGCAGCGCCGCGGGCGGTGAGACGCCCGCCGCGACGCTGCTGGTCGTGCGGCGAGCTGGGTCACTTCGCGGCCGCCTGTCCGCGGAAGGAGCAGGGAAACTCGCCGGGAGGCGACGCGTCAGCGCAAGCGCCGTCTCCACGACAATAAGAGGCGCGCTGCCCGTCACCTGGTTGGAGGTGGACGGGCGGACCTGTTGGTCGACACCGGCTGCACAGACACACTGGTGTACACCGACCGCTGCCGGCAGTGGTCGTCGCAGTCGGTCAGGATGCTGACGATCAGTGGCGACGAACTTCGATGCTGCGGCACCGGCAACGTGGTGGTCAGCACCAACGGCCGACAGGTGAGCCTCGATGTGTTGGTGGTGCCGGAGCGGCCGCTGGGGGTCGATGTCGTGCTCGGTATGACCGGCATCGCGGCCCTGGGCGGAGTCTGCCTGCGGACGCCGACAGATGTTCAGTTCTATGCGGCAGCGGCTGTGACCTCCCTGGGCCCGGCGGTGGACGCGACCGATTTCACGGCATGATTCGACGTTGAGCAGCGGGTCTGGACAGTGGCCTGGAAGTGGGCGGACGGCGCCGGCCCGGAGTGTCTGAGCAACGAAGTGGCTGAATATGCCGTCCCTCAGAGCGCTCGGCGGGCGTACGACGCGGAAATCGACACATGGATCAGCAACGGCTGGCTGAAGCCGTACGACAGTGAGGTGGACGGGCCGCCGCGCGGGTTGGTCCCCCTGATGGCGGTGCGGCAGGTCAACCAGGACAAAGTGAGACCCGTGCTGGACTACCGAGAACTGAACGGGTTTGTGACGGCCCACACAGCGGACGCTGACGTCTGCGCGGATCAACTAAGGAAGTGGCGGCGGCACGGCACGCGGATCGCAGTGGTGGACCTGCGAAGAGCTTATCTCCAGCTGCGGCTTGAGCGCCGGCTGTGGCCGTACCAGACGGTGATGGTGAGGGGGGGGGGGCGGTACTGTCTGACCCGACTGAGATTCGGACTCAACGTCGCCGCTGATCATGAAGGCCGTCATGCGGGCAATGCTGGCGGAGGACGCCGACATGCAGCGCGGCGTGCTCCCGTACGCAGACGACCTGCTGGTCGACGAAGATGTTGTCAGCGCTGACCGCGTGACGCAGCACTTCGCCCGCTTCGGCCTGGCCTGCAAGCCGCCGGAGCGCGCGGCGGACGGTGCGCGCCTGCTCGACCTGCACGTGCAACTGGTGGACGGTGAGCTGCACTGGACGCGCGACAACGCCATCGCGTCGCCGCCGGAGCGGGTCACGCGTCGCTCCGTGTTCGCCTGGTGCGGTCGGTTGGTGGCGCATCTGCCCGTCAGCGGCTGGCTCCGAACGGTGGCTGCCTGGCTGAAGCGCCGGGCGAACGCCGTGACGCGCGGCTGGGATGATGTCGCCACAGACGCCGCCCTCCTGTCCCAGATATCACAGGTCAGAGACCGGCTGGAAGCGCACGACCCGGCGCACGGGCCGTGGCGGCTGACCGGCGAGAAGGTCACCGTGTGGACGGACGCCAGTGCGATCGCCGCGGGGGTGGTCATCGAGAGCCCAGACGACGGTGTGGTTGAGGACGCCTGCTGGCTGCGGCCGGAGACTGCAGCATCGGCTCACATTAACATGGCCGAGCTCGATGCGGCAGTGCGCGGCGTCAACCTCGCCATCGCCTGGGGAATTCGCGACATCGACCTCCGTACGGACTCCGCCACGGTCCATCGGTGGATCAGCGAAGCACTGACTGGCCGCGCGCGCCTCCGCACAAAGGCGCACGGTGAGATGTTGCACGGGGCCATCGTCAGGAGTGACGATGGCCCCTGGCCGAAACGTTGAGTAAATAAAGTATAATCTTTATCGTTACTTTTGATGTCAACTCAGCACCTCCTGGTATATTGAAGGTCGTATATTTTATTTACACACAATGTCATATGCTTTGCTAATGTTTAAAAATACTGCGATGGTGTGTTCATGTTTTTTTTATAACCAAGGCGGATGTCAGTTTCTAATCGAATGAGATGATCCATTGTACTGTGGCCATGACGAAAGCCGCATTGAATTGGACATAAAGACATAAAAGATCAGTACAACTATGAGCCACAAGGGCACTTCTTGGTTGCACTCTGGACACTGAACCAGTTGTCCACCAAATCCGTCAAATCACATAAGGGTTAGATCAGGTCAATCTGAATGATGCTCTGCTATTTAGTATGTGTATGTGTGTATCACACAGTGGCCATCAATTCAAGTTAGACAAGTGGGTATTATTGCAGTTTGAGGTAACCACAAAACAAGTCTTACACACATTTTATCTCCATGAAGGAAACTAAGATAAAAGATAATTTGTTTCTAAGTACCAGGTCAGTCATTTTACAATCATACGTTCTAAAAGTTTTCCTAGACTACTGGTGAGAGCGATGGGTCGAAAATTGTTGGGGTTGCTGTGGTTTTTGCCGGGTTTTGGTATAGGAATGATGAGGGCTTCCTTCCGGGATTCGGGGAAAGTATGGCCAGAACATAATGCATTAAATGTTTGTAAGATGCAATGTTTTGTGTCGTTGGATAAATGTCTGAAAAATAATAATGTAAATTGTCGGGAACTACAGAAGTATTACCGGCGGAGGAAATTGCAGTATCCAGTTCTGAAACTTGAAAAGGGATATTGTATGTTTCAGTGTTGTCCGAATCGAATTGTGCCAAATCGGTGTGAAATGTGTGTTGTGCATTTTGTAGAAATTCCGGTCTGTAGTTTTTGTCACAGCTATTGTGAGCCATGGTGTCCGCTATTGTATTTACTATTGTTTGTGGGTCTGTAATTGTGGTGTTTTGAATTTTGTGGGCCGGGAGTGATTTAAATGGAGTGCGTCCTGATAATCGGCGGATTAATTGCCAGATTTTGCTTAAAGGTGTTTGAGAGGTGAGTTGCTGTAAATATAATGACCATGAACGGCGACGAGCTTCGCGAATGATGCGGCGTGTCTTCGCACGTTCATAATTACGGTTGACTAAATTTTGTTGGTCGGGATGGCGTAAATATTTTCTAAGTGCTCTTTTTCTTGCGGCTGTTCCTCGGGAAACTTCTATCGGCCACCAGGGGACTGGTGTTCTTTTTGTGAAAGGTTTTGTTAGTGGAATAGCGGTGGAAGCTGCTTCGAAACGTGTTTTTGTAACTTGGTTGATGTTTTCGACGGGAGAAATGTTGGGGTTATATTGAATATATGAATGTTCCTGAAACGTTGTCCAATCGGTCTTCGAAATTTTCCAGCGGGGGACAAGACTGGGTGTGGTATCTGCCGCAGTTGAAAATGTGGGTGTTAATTTGATGGGGTAGTGATCGCCGTCATGAATATCAGTGTCTATGGTCCAATCATAATCATTGGCCA
>JAOTOM010004126.1:0-226508 GCA_034440615.1 Ashinkailepas kermadecensis
CGTAAAAGGAAAAATATTCATCTGCAGGATATATACTACCACTTTCTCCCTAATATTGCATATTTGCTGGTAATCCAACGGCAAATTTATGTTCTATCCGACAACTCCTACCTCCCGGTCATGGTGCCAAATGCGGCCAGATTGGCTAGTTGTTTCTGTGAATTGAGCGCTTTTTTCAAACAGTGCCACAATTTGAATATGTTGGTTAAGTTTAATATTGAATTGATTACTTCATAGTTAAAACTTCTTGAACATTCCATATATACAGATAAAGTACATATATTTAAATGATATGCCCTTCATACTAGACGAAGTAATCGACATTGCATCCAGGTGCTTATTGGCCGTCGTGAAAAGGGCTAATGCCTGCAGCCAGCCTACAGCACCTACGGCCCGAGCCTCAATTGTCGGGAGTTTCTCCACAGACGTCCAGAACAACTTGGCCTCCACTCACCTCCTGGTTCCGGGAAACTTGCCGTGGTCGTAGAAGCGTTTGAGCGCTTCGATGGGTCGCGTCTGGAAGCGCACTTTGTAGATGTACTCCCAGAGGTAGATCTCGTCCTTGAGCAAGTGCCGCGGCCGGTTGGACATGACGTGCAGGAACGCCTCGTGGTAGCGCTGGCGCAGCCACTCGTCCTCGATGGACGCTGCCGGCGGCGTGACGTCAGACTGGTGGCCCAAACTGGCGCCAGTGGAGGGGAGGCGCACACGCACACCAACACAGACACACGGGCACACGTACACACAGACACGCACAGCAACACATATACACACAGAGAGACACACATATACACATGCATACAGACACACACACACAGACATCAGGCCGTGCACAGACGTACACTGGAGGCGTAATGCCTTACCGAAATGTAGAATCAAAGGCCGTACGTACTGCATAGCCACTGCAAAGTTAGCGCTCATATTTATAGCAAGAATCAACTCTTCAGGAAGCATTTTCCACACTGGTGCAAGGCAAGAAAATACAGTGAAAAGTTTGCCACGTCTCTGAAAATTTGACACCACCACCAACAGCGACTATCTTCGTCACATCCAAGAACGGCTGAAATCAGCTATGCCGGAACAACACAAGCTGGAAGACGCATCCACAGCGAAAAGCAGGACGATCACACGATCATCTGAGGGATTGGAAGGCGGCCAGGCCGGGTAGTGCTGGCTGGCCTACCTACACTTTTGGCCGGGGAAGGGCAGTGCTGCTGACCTACCCAGGCTCTGGGCTGGGGCAGGGTGGTGCCGGCAGACATACCCAGGCTCTGGGCCGGGGAAGGGCCCGGCCAGCGCTGCTGACCTACCTATGCTCTCGGTTGGGTCCAGGTACGGCCGCAGGTCGATCCCGCCCCGCTCACTTGTCCTCAGTAGGTACATCTGCAGCACCTTCCTGAGCACTTCTTCATTGAGGCCCACCACCTGGTGAAACAACTGATGAGTAACACAGACCACAGCTAATGGGGCTAGGAGCACGGCCCACATAACTAGGTACTCACAATCTATGACACACAAACCATGGGAACAGGGCGTAGGAGCCCTTGGAAAGGGTGTGGACGAAGCACCTTCATATCGTACGTGCATGACCTGAACGGCTGTTGAGCCAATTAGATGCACCTGTATAATTTTACGAACTATATTATGGGGTAGCTGAATCTGCTAAATATTTTCATCTCGAAGTTTAGAGCGTTTTGCTCGGCACTCCTGAGTCGAATCCCATGATTCACGTGGCAACGGCACAGCGAGAGTTCCACTTTGAGTAAATTCGACTCTGTAAATATGTTCATGCCTTCTATACTATAATTCACTGTTCGCCTCCCTATTACAGTTTTCTGCTACCGATGAAAAAGCCCAATCACGAAAGTATATTTCACAGCGACGCTCCATGTGGTGAGTGAGTTTTTTTCTTCTATTTCAATGTCTACAGTTCGTTGTAAGCGCTAAGAATGCCCGAAAGTCGACATATGCCATTCGAAACCTGGATGTGCTGATTACGAATGTCATTTTATCGAAATCTATCCATAGCTCTTCTTGAAAAAACATGCTTTTGTTCGATATTCCAATTACTTCAATTGATCGGGCCGGCTGGTTAAGCTGTGGTTATACGGTTGCCTTTTTCAACATCTACCCGATTCCCAAAACATAGGTATTAACACCTAGTACGTTGCACTGCTTTGGACCTCTCGCAGTGTGTGCATTAACCAGAGGCGAGTCAAGGGGACCGGGGGCCCGGCGCCGCCCCTTAACAAAATTACACTAAATCAAACAATAAATTTTGGGACTTCCACCATGCCAAGCTAACAAATTTGATGTGCTTCACGCGCCGAAAATGGTTTCCATGACGTGCTTTTTTGGGGGATGGGGTCGGGACCCCACAAGAAAATCCAGGTTGCTCCTGCGGAAATAATTCATCAAACCTGATCCTCTGCGTAACCATTACGTTTTACATGCGGTCGCATACGAGCAAGAAATTGCCCGAACGACACGCCGGCTGAAATTTCACCCCGGGGACAGATGCGAGGACGGAGGACTATACCTGCATACCGAATACAATTTAACACTGGATTTATCATACGTGAAATATCTGACCAGCTGTCATTTCCGCAGAGCAGCTCCCGGGCGGTGAATTCTCAGCCGGCGTATCGCCACGGCCCATTTCATGTGCATATGCGACCGAAAGTAACACGAAATGGCAACATGACGTGCTGCTTTCCAACGAAATACAAGGAAGATTAACGACACAATGCGTGGGTGGTCAGGGTTTTGTAAATAATTGCGCCTGCTGTGATAAGTCCAATGCGATACAACCTACTGGATAGTATGGCCTACAGTCTGATTAGGTCACAGGTACAAAATAATACAGCTGCATAACCATAGCTTAAGCACCCAACCCAGTTAACTGAAATAAATGCAAAATCAGACGAAAATACCTTTAAAAGGTTGTAGATAGATTGACATACAAATTACATATTCGCCATTAGCGCACGATGAGCTTTCGAATGGCATGAGTCTAATGTTTTGAATCTTATGAGCCTTCCCAACTAACCGTGTGTTGCGCATCTCTATGGGAATACACGCACGCAGACTACTCTGCGGACCTTCATATATGTTCGCCTCAGTGAATGGCGTCCGCGTGTAGCTCGCCCTGCGACACGGATGCCAGGCGTGGTTGCTTGCCCCACCACCGAGAGTGGAGGGGCTAGGCGAAGAGCATCCCCTCTCCCACGTCCACGCATGTGATCAGATGTGTTGTTACATGATTGTTGCAGTGGCTGATGTCGCGTGTTGAAGGCGCTGACTAACACCACACAGGCCTATTTTCCTGGGCTCATGCTAAGCCAGGGTTATATTTATACCCTGTAATCCTGATCGTGGGGAGAAACCTTTTGAGGAAATCGCATATGGAGAGGATCTTTTTCTTCGAACTCGTGACAAAATCAGAATCTTCGTTTGCTCGAATGAATATGAAGCACTTTATCACAGAGCAGTTCGTTGTCAAACAGCACCATTCAACCTCCAAATGAGAAAAATGAGATGACAATTTTCTGGAAAGGATAATGATATGGATGCCCACGATGCAGGAACCTATTTTTCAACCCTGTGCAAAGCTTAAGCCCATGATCTTTTCCTGGCATTGTTCATTACCTCATTATCTCTACATGGTCATTATGCATCAACACAAAATACCTATAGAAAGTTACATTTGATGAGATAAGCAATACTTATACCAAGTAAATCGATATCTTCTTCCGGAACGAGTCATGTGCTACAATGGCAATGGCTAGGGTTACTGGGAAAAGCGTGTTCGCTTTTTCAGCTCTTTATTCAAATGGGCATCCATTTTATCTGAGCGCTTCCAGTCGTCTACCTCATCTTAATGTCCACTGTTCATAGTAAGACAGTTTATCCTTGTAATTGACAGTCCAGATTGCATGAGGCTAAAGAAGGGAAGAACTAAACCATTCCGTTAAAGACACTTTTTTTTGCTTACAATCTTTAGCCTCACTAGCAGTTTGCTGTAATTTCCACACTACCTTTGTCACACCTGATAGTCCATGATCATACATAACCATGTTGTCCCTGTACAAAAGTGCTGCATACGGCCGATGGATCGGGCCACGATCATGCATGACCGCGTTACCCCTGTACAGCCGTGATGTGTACAGCGGAGGGTCGGGCCATGATCATACGTGACCGTGTTACCCCTGTATAACAGTGCTGTATACAGCCGAGGGTCAGGCCACGATCATACACGACTGCGTTGTCCCTGTACAACAGTGCTGTATATAGTCAAGGATCGGGCCATGATCATACATGACCATGTTACCCGTGTACAGCAGTGCTGCATACAGCCGAGGGGTCGCGGAGGCCGGCGAGGCGTCCGGCACTTACGCCGGCTTCTGTGACACTTTCGTAGAGCGGCATCTCGGCGGTGGCCCAGCACACGTTGCCGGGCTGGCCCTGGGCAGGCAGCGTGTGCAGCGCGCTGGTCGTGTTCAGCTGGTACGCGTAGAAGGACCACAGTCGGCCGCTGGTGATGACCGTCTGCGACGTCAGCGGGTACGTCAGCTCCGTCAGCGGCGAGAAGCCTGTCGACAGCGTCAGCGGTCACTGTCTGTGACGTGAGCGGTCACTGTCTGCGGAGGTGGGGTGTCTGGGCTCAGAGCACCGTCTGTAGCGGCGGGGTGGTGGAGCTTATGTCACAATGTGTACGGGGCAAAACCCTGCCAGCAGTGACAACGGAGGTTAGGTACCATTCTGCAGCAGAGATACAGAATAGGAGAGGTGAAAACAGAACTTACGATTGCTAGGAGACACTGATAATTTGAGACCAAAATCTGCAAAGGAAAGAAGGAGAAGACGAGGCCGTAGCCTGCAGGACACGAGAAAATCAAGATCATCAGCCATATATTGGTTTTCTGTCAGTGGGACGTCCTGTCCCACAACAGGGGCCAGCCCGCGGCGGAGGACAGCTTGCTATATGGAGCCGCAGGTCAAGTCGGGTCAACTCAGCTGTCAGCGTCATCTGACGTACCCAAATTGCATGCCTGTGCCAGGCAGGAGGCGAAGCCGGTCAGACAGCCCTGTGCGTGCAGAGCGTCGGCACGGTCGGTGACGGCGTGAGGTCCGTACCGGCGCGCGTGCAGCAGCAGGTGTTCACGAGACAGCCACGTGACCACGCCGAACTGGCGGGGGTCTTCCGGCCACACACCTGCGGCCAGTACACACGACTGTCGGGGGTAGTCCGACCACACACACACACACGACTGTCGGGGGTCATCCGACAACACACATAACTGTCGGGGGTTATCCGACAACACACAACTGTCGGGGTTATCCGACAACACAAACACACACACGACTGTCGGGGGTCATCCGACAACACGTATAACTGTCGGGGGTCATCCGACAACACACATAACTGTCGGGGGTTATCCGACAACACACAACTGTCGGGGTTATCCGACAACACAAACACACACACGACTGTCGGGGGTCATCCGACAACACGTATAACTGTCGGGGGTTATCCGACAACTCACATAACTGTCGGGGGTTATTAGACAACACACATAACTGTCGGGGGTTATCCGACAACACACATAACTGTCGGGGGTTATCCGGCAACACAACTGTCGGGGGTTATCCGACAACACACATAACTGTCGGTGGTTATCAGACAACACACATAACTGTCGTTGGTTATCCGACAACACACATAAATGTCGGGTATTATCCGACAACACACATAACTGTCGGGGGTTATCCGACAACACACACACACACACACACACGACTGTCGGGGTCATCCGACAACACGTATAACTGTCGGGGGTTATCCGACAACACACATAACTGTCGGGGGTTATCAGACAACACACAGAACTGTCGGGGGTTATCCGACAACACACATAACTGTCGGGGTTTATCAGACAACACACACAACTGTCGGGGGTTATCCGTCAACACACATAAATGTCGGGGATTATCCGACAACACACATAACTGTCGGGGGTTATCCGACAACACATACAACTGTCGGGGGTTATCCGACAACACACATAACTGTCGGTGGTTATCTGATGTGATTGTTGGTTTTACGACACGTCGACTGTTGAGTCATGTAGCGTCGCCAATCTCTCACGCCGATTGGTCGCGGGCGAAGAGTAGCGACAGGTGAGACTCGAACCCACAATCTTTCGATTGTGAGACGGGTAACTTACCCCTAGACTACTCGTCCCCTCGGTGGTTATCTGACAACACACATAACTGTCGGGGGTTATCCGACAAAACACAGAACTGTCGGGGGTTATCCGACAACACACACAACTGTCGGGGGGGTTATCCGACAACACACACAACTGTCGGGGGTTATCCGACAACACACACAACTGTCGGGGGTTATCCGACAACACACATAACTGTCGGGGGTTATCCGACAACACACATAACTGTCGGTGGTTATCTGACAACACACATAAATGTCGGGGATTATCCGACAACACACATAACTGTCGGGGGTTATCTGACAACACACACAACTGTCGGGGGTTATCCGACAACACACATAACTGTCGGTGGTTATCTGACAACACACATAACTGTCGGGGGTTATCCGACAAAACACACGCACGTCTGTCGGGGGTCACCCGACTACACACCCGCGGTCAGCATACACGACTGTCGGTGGTAGTCCAACAATACACACACACACACGTCAGTCGAGGGTCACCCGACCACACACCCGCGGTCAGCACACACGTCTGACGGGTCGTCCGACCACAAACTCGCGGTCAGCACGCACGACTGTCGGGGTCGCCCGACCACAAACCCGCGGTCAGCACACACGACTGTCGGGGTCGTCCGACCACACACCCGCGGGCAGCACACACGACTGTCGGGGTCGCCCGACCACACACCTGCGGCCAGCACACACGACTGTCGGGGTCGTCCGACCACACACCCGCGGTCAGCACACACGACTGTCGGGGTCGCCCGACCACACACCTGCGGCCAGCACGCACGTATGACGGGGTCGTCCGACCACACATCTGACAGGGTCGTCCGACAACTAACCTACCAGCTACTTAGGAAAGCCAACCCTTCTAGTTCCAGCAAACTGCCCTTCTAGTTCCAGCAAAAGGATAAACTTTACGCTACAAAAGAAGTAATACTCTTATTACCTCCAACATACGGCTTCCTTACGGGTGCTTTATGACACTGACCAGGTATGTTTGTGCCGTGCCGATACTGGTAGCCGCAGTGTCTGGTGCGCGGCTCGCGGCTCTGCAGCGGCAGCGGCTCCTGCTGGCGGCAGGACGGGTGGTCGGCCGGCACCAGCTGCACCAGCGGCAGTCGGCTGCGCACCAGCAGTGACGGCCGACCCACGTACTGCACTGGCCGGCTGACGGGCGCGTCCTGCTCCTCCGGCGGCACGCGACGGTTTCGCCTGCGCAGCGCCGTCTGGTGGCTGTCGGCAGGGATGCCGTGCAGCCACCAGAAGGCCTCCAGGCGTGGCGACAGGTCCGACTGTGGACGGCAGCAACCGCAGCTCAGTCACACCTCAACACACGCACGCACGCACGCACGCACGCACGCACGCACGCACGCACGCACGCACGCACGCACGCACGCACGCACGCACGCACGCACGCACGCACGCACGCACGCACGCACGCACGCGCGCACACACACCACCTGCAGGTGGCTTACGGCACATCAAACCCAGCGTAACAGGGGCAAACATGAACTGCGCAGTGCATAATCCTCCCCTTGCAATTTCCAGCATTCAACATGGGTTCTTCGAAAAAAAAGCAGAGCATTGTCTTTGGAGACCCAAGTCATCAAGGCCGCACTTAAGGTGGCCGTACGTGGGGTCCTTCAGGAACGGTCAAGGGGCCTCGTGAAGACTACGAGCTAGAAGAACGTTCCCTTGATGGTCATTCACGATCAAGTTCAAAGGACCATCTCATTCATCATCTAGAGATCCATAATGATAGATTCCATCCAAGAGAGATCGCTGGACACGTACGGTGGAACATCGTTTGGAGACACAGAGAGGATTTTAAAGTCCGTCATGGCTCAGACACGGCCGCGGACTTTTTACGATCGTCATTACCTCAATACACAGACAAAAATAATCCATGCTGAGTTATCTCCGAGGCGGACAGACTGGCCTCAGGGGTCCAGACACCATCATGGTCTCCGATGGTCTCCGATGGTCCAGACACCATCATGGTCTCCGATGGTGACCGTGATGGTGACACCATCATGGTCTCCGATGGTCCAGACACCATCATCATGGTCCAGACACCATCATGGTCTCCGATGGTGACCGTGATGGTGACACCATCATGGTCTCCGATGGTGTCCGTGATGGTGACACCATCATGGTCTCCGACGGTGACCGTGATGGTGACACCATCATGGTCCAGACACCATCATGGTCTCCGACAGCTGTTGATTGAGAAAATGTTACGGGGGTGGCACTCGAGTGTCTCTGGAGGGGAGCATTTTCTACTGAGATAAGTGTCCTCGGCTGTAAAATTCCAGGGGACAGAGATACACTCGAGCGCCTATTCTACTTTCAGAGCCTTATACCCATCAGAGTGCCCTTTCTACTCTTCGGCTGAAATAAACAAATCAACACCTGAATGCAGAGAGGAGGGGTGCGTTCAAGCGTCCTTGAAGGGCGTCGCATTTTCATGGAAAGGGACAAGTTCCCTGTTGTCTCCTTGGATTTGCCACTGTCTGGATATGCTGGTGGCTGCAATAAACACCAACACCACACCAATACCAATCCAAGGTCATAATGATCGACATCTATTGGCAGCAACCTGGAAACTTGGGACAATAGACCAATGGCGTGGGGAAACGTAACGAGGAGTTGTACATGCGTAGAACGCATGTCCACTGAATGTGCTTGCATGCCCCCAAATGTGCATGCAGAAATCACCTGTGAATCTGCCACCACATGGTCGACATCCTCACATGCGAATCTGCTGCATGGCCAACATCCTCACCATTGAGTCTGCTATCTGGTCGACCTCCTCACCTGCGAGTCTGCTACATGGTCGACATACTCACATGCAAGTCTGCTACATGGTCGGCATACTCATCTGCTACATGGTTGGCATACTCACCTGCGAGTCTGCTACATGGTCGCCATACTCACCTGCGAGTCTGCTACATGGTCGACACTCACCTGCGAGTCTGCTATATGGTCGACATCCTCGGAGAGAAGGCTGATTAGGGCATGGTTGATGGCCCAGATTATGTTGTCGCTGATCTCCTTTTCCAGCCGATCTTCAGTACGGTCCTTGTACGATCTGAGGAGTCACGTGGGTGGCATCCATTACGGGTGTATTCCGAGTTCAGCCCGGGGACAGGTGGGGCACGTGGGTAGTGTCCATTACAGGTGTAATCCGAGTACAGCCTGGTGACAGGCGAGGTACGTGGATAGTGTTAATTACGGGTGTTATCCCAGTACAGCCTGGGGACAGGCAGGATATGTAGGTAGTGTTAATTACGTGTGTCCCAGGTACGGCCTGATGACAGCCAGGGCACGGCGAGGGTAGCATTCACTACGTGGTGTGCACATTCAAACTAGAAGTTCGAACTACCACACAGGTTGGACACCGTGGCTAGGATATTTTGCCAGCACAGTCTGTATACTTTGGACGGTCACCAGTGGGGACAAAACTCGATCGTTTCCCACATTTATACACAAGTACTCATATGAGCGATCCGACCCAGCCCGGTCCGATCCAGCCTGACTCGATCCGACTATACCCAGTCCAACTCAACCCGACGCGACCTAACACGACCCACTTTGGCTAAGTTCAACAGTCAAGCTTCCAGAAACTTTCTAGCTCTGTTAAAACACATCGAGCACTGTTGTCTTCATCCAGGGGCAGACATGCATTTTCTTCTGCAATGTCAGCCAAGTTTCATCACAATATATCCACTGCAGTACTCATATCACTGTTCCGGCATTGTGGCGCCATTTACGCGCCGGGTTACCAGGTGGCGGTATAGATGGCACTGCACGCCGCCACCTATGGTGCCAGCTGTGGCACCAGCACCATTATCTGTTGATGGTTGGTTGGTTATTGGTTTTACGACACGTCGACCGTTGAGTCATATAGCGTCGCCAATCTCTCACGCCGATTGGTCGCGGGCGAAGGGTAGCGACAGGTGAGATTCGAACCCACAATCTTTCGATTGTGAGACGAGCATCTAACCCCCATTATCTGTTGACAACAGAAAGGTGTCACATCCTGTGCTTTCATGTGCCAGTGTCCTGTGGGTCACCTTTTACCATGAGTGCTGGACTAACACCCCTAGTGGCGAATGTACTAGCATTTAAGAATTTTGACATCATATTATGCCAACTTGAACTTTGTGCCAAGCTTGCACTCCAGTATAGGACTTGAGAAGGTATGGTGTCTAGTAGGTAAATGGGCACAGCGGCCACTGCACCACCATCCAGCATGAACAAGAACAACAGCATGGCAAATTATTCAGTGGGTCAACCAGAGGCTGCCTGGCTTGTGACATTACCAGCCACAAGTTCACTCCACTCAGCTAATGCAGGTGCAGATCATTAGCTGGCTGAGTCCTGCTTGGCATGAAAACAAAACCTACCACCACGATCAGGCTGCCTCAGCAGTGAGAGTGAGAGGATGAGAGGAAGGGAGAGAGTGAAGAGAGCAGAGATGTCAGATAAGCTTCCCATCCATCTCACACTTTGTTGCTTTGAGCACTGCTGGAGATCCTGGGTGGGATGGGGATGTGGGGGTCTGGACAGGGTTAAAATAATGGATTTTCGTTAGGTGTGAGATGTCAAAACGTGCACAGTAGGATGTAAAAATTTTCCATGGAATTAGTGTCTTTTAAAATGCTCTTTATGTCTTTCAGACACAAATTTGAGCCAATGGCATACTTATGACTGTACCTTTATCATTGGTTTTGGTATTCATAATTTGGTTGATTATTGGTTTTACGACAAGTCGACCGTTGAGTCATGTAGCGTCGCCAATCTCTCACGCCGATTGGTTGCAGGCGAAGAGTAGCGACAGGTGAGATTCGAACCCACAATCTTTTGATTGTGAGACGAGCATCTTACCCCTAGACCACTTGTCCCCTGGTATTCATAATTTAGGAAGAGCTATATTCTGGATAACGAGAAAGATACCTTGCAATAAACTGGTATTGTATTGCATATCACATTATCGATAATCCATTTACCTCAAATTGTGTTGCGAAATGTTTGTGTATCACCATACTTTATTGAGAGCATGAGTATGGTACTTATGAACCAGATACTGTTAGAAAGGAGATGCAAAGACTTCATAAGCACCCATCAAGAAGCAGGAGGTTTGTACTTCTTGGATAAGGATGTCGATTGAGTGTTCAGAAAAGTGGTATATTCCACCATATTTCACGAATAATTTATCACTGTGTCTGGACACCCCCTGGTTTGGTACCCTACTAATGTTGATTTATTATTTTCCCTATTCAATCTGCAGTATGTCCTGAAAACAAAGACTTGGATCCATTGGCTTGGTCAGAGATCTCCAGCCCTGGCTTAGAGGAATTGCCAGAAAAGGTGGTTTCATCTCCTGGTAGGCCATTCATTATGTGATTATTGCCTCACCAAGGGAGGCAGTCACTTCCATACCAACCATGTGCTGTACTAAACAGGAATCACAACAAAATGATACTTATCATTCCCCCTCCTATCTGGGGACATTATGATGAATCCAGCATCCAGGACAACCCAGAGTGGTTGGGATAAAGGTTTAGTGAGTGGATATCAAACTCAATACTTCAGGTCATACTCCAGAATGAATTTACCAGAAATAACTACATAGAAGAAATAAGCTTGGAGCATTTTCAGCTGATGCTCATGACAAGGCTGGGGATCTCTCATAAAGCCAGAGGGTCCAAGCCCATATTTACAAAATATATTTTCAGATTGAATAGGGAAAAGAACAACTTAACATTAGCAGGGTAACACACCAGGAGGTCCAGACAACCTCCAAGCCCACTAAGGGTATCCAGCCATGGTTCATGAATTCAGTAAGTTAGCACAGCTATCACTTTCACATAAACCTAGTAGGTAGATTTATTATGTCACTGATGCTAACTTAGATGATTGCATGCCTAATCATAACTGCTTTTATCCTGACAAGGGCAGTATGGGGTGGCATCTGATGACTTTGCCCTTGTACTACATACTGATAGGTCAGTGATGTCTACTGAACAACTACCCCAACCCCTTATAGGCCTAGGCAATGGTATGTTAAAATTAAAATTTTGACCTACCTAGGTACCTAGGTACCTATGTCAAAATTGTTCACAGGGTATTGCTGCTGTGTGGGAGATGGATTACATTGTAGTCAATTTTACCATGTGGCAACAAGTTGCAGAATACTGAAACATGGAGATCATTCATCTCCATTTTCCATTCTTTTTCTAGATTGAGAGATGCACTTCCACTCAGGGTGGGAATTAAGGCACTTCTTAAGAGATTTTATCTCTGAAAACATTTTTGCACTCCAGGTTCATACTGGATAGAATGGGCTTCACATGTACTCCGACACAAATGTGGGAACAAAGATATCAATAAAAACAAACAGAACGACACCCAAAAGATGCTGGTTATTCCACTTACGGTCACAACTCAAACTAATCACTTTTGTAGCAGTCAGCAGCCAGACCACAGCTTCACACACTCCATCCATCTCAACCACCGGAATTGCCGACAACAACGCGCCAACAGCAACTTGCAAGACTATGTGCATGCACACTGAGAACACTTCTCTGGCTCTGGAGCCGAGTCTCAGAATACCTTTGTACCTGCCACCCTATAGTGGGAAACTGACAGTTTTAAGAGACGTCCTCCGGAGTCCTGGAGTCCACCGATCAGAATTGGCTGTGCTAGCATTTTCTGTTTTGAAATCTGTCTGTCAACCAATCAATGCAAGGTATTTTGTATATGATATCATAACCATTAGCAACTTTGAACACATGGTTAACAGTGTCCACACAAGTTAACAGTATACACAAGACCTTGACTGATCCTTTGCTTTGATCACATCCAACTGGCATGTGTGGAAGCGGAGTTGCGTTCGTATTACGTGGGAACTGGCTGCGTAGGTATGTATGCGCTCTGAGCGGAGGGTGAAGTGTGAAATATTTTTGTTTGTTTTTCATATGGCTAGCCTTGTACTAAGACCAACAGTGAAAGGAAAACACATTTATGCTGTGAGTTATAAGAACCGAAACAGTGCTGATTATTACGGGTCACTGCCGGGCAGTGCCACCCATTGTTCACTTCTTTGTTTGTATGTTTTGGCATTTGATTTGACCAAAAATGAGAATGATATTACTTATGCATATTATGTAGGTACTGATTTAGGTTTTTCTGGTCGGTTACTGGTAAACAGATTCCATGCATAAAAAATAATGTCCATGAAAATGTACTCCAGAAGAAATTGGTATGCACTCCGACTCCCAACCCTGAAAGTAAGTTTCCCACTCTGCTTCCACTCCATTTCCTTGGGGAAGGCACGAGGATTGCCTCTTTCCACCATTGGCCATCACTGTTCATCATACAAACATCAATTGCTGTAAACTTATAATCAATGTAGGTACCTACCTGTGAACAACTTCTAGAAGAAGCACATCCTCCACTTTTTGCTTCAGCACGGGGAGAAGTTTATTCACCTCACCATCTAATGAGGAATATGTGTCAGGCCATGACTCATTGGTCACATTGGTTCTTGTGGCAAACTGTATAAACTCAGCATGGTTATACCTCACATCATGTGATGAAAGGTTACAGGTCCAGTGTCCATAATACTTGGACAAATTTAGCTCGACCTGTTTTTCCTGCACTGTTGGCAGTTTTTGAATGAGCCTGTGCCACTGCTGCACATCCCTTTCTTTCGAAGCCTTGTACGACGTATCGACGATAGGTGGATATTTGGTAGCATTTTCATTGGTCAATACCACACTGTTAATATTAGAAGCACTTGTGGTTGTAGCCAGCCTTCTCCTAAACACCGCTTCCCGGAGCAAATTTAACCGGGAACGACTCAGCCCACAACTCCGCCACGGAGGTCGCCATGTTTATACTATGATAGAGATGACAGTGAAGCGAAGGAAATAAATTAATGTTGAGTTTATTGTAAATTTAATCTTATAATTGTGAAAAATAAAACATTCGGAAGCTATTAAAATTGCGGAAGCAATATTTTAGTATACTATTACTTACTACTTTTGCAATTAGAGGTGTACTATTACAATAATTGAGACAGTTACAACGTATCTGAGACAAATCTGGCTGCAGAAAAGTGTTTTGTGGAAGCCATGAACGACCTTGCCATAAACTAAGGGTCCGCAAGGGGACAAACATGCGTGCAGCTTTGTGGATGCGCCGTCCCATTGTTTTAAAGTGAATACAGGCATGTTGTTATTTTAAAGTAAATGCTTTCCTTGTAATAGTATAGCAAAGACCTGTGATGTAAAATCATCAGCTTATTCTCAGTGGTTGTGGAAGCTGTTGTACGTAGATAGGAACAGAACGGTTTTAATCAAGAAGAGATAAGCATGTCGTCAAAAGGGTAAGTAGATACAAGTTTTGGGCATGTGGGGGAGAAAATGTGACTGATGTAACAGTAGTTGGTGTAAGGGCTTCCATTGACTACTTATGCAGGTATATTCCTCTCTTTGTCATGATGAATAAGAATAGATACCTAGGTACCTACCTAATGTAGTGACAGGTGAAGAATATATTTGCCTAACCTCAAAGCATGCATTGGCTTAAAGCTAGTTTCACATGGCTCACCTCCCAGGCATGAATGTGTCAGCTAATTATCAGCTGAAGGTGAGTTCACATTTTGGGATCACTAGGTAGGTACCTACCTACTTCCAAGTGATGGTAGATCACGGTGCAAAAAGCCTAATTATACCTAATCAGCTCAACCATGAGCTGGAAGTGCTGCTAGGCTAGTAGGGCAATTGCACTGTATGTATTTCTTTGCACAAATAATCATAGTTTTGTAAAAATTAATACAGAGAAACTGATCACCTGGTTTGGTTAAATTATACTTAGGATATACCTATTCATCTGAACATCAGGGTGTGAATCAAGACACTTTGATATATTTTATGTCTGAAAACATTTGTTGCATGCTAGGTTCAAACTGGATATGAAGTACACAGATGCAAATATATAGAGCAAATATAATTATAAAAACCAACAAGTAATGACATCTACAAAATGTCAAGTTATTCCACTCACTTTCACCACACAAATTATCCACTTTTCCCAGCCACCAGCAGCAAAGAACATGTTACTTCATATCCTGAACCACTGAAAATGTTGATGGCAGGCAACAATTACCTACATGGTAAGACATCTTGTAAGACCATTGATCTGCACACTGAATAAAATGTTGTCTGAGAGCTGTGGAAATGGAGCAGGCATGAATGTAGTCAAATCACCTATCTAGCTAGTGGGAAAGACCTACATTTTCATAGACATCATCTGGAGCTGCTAGAGAACATTGCTCAGAATTTGCTGCTTTAGGGAGAAGGGTCAGCACAAAAAATCAATGGAAGTATCAAATATGTGCCACCATACTTCGTCCTTGTCAACCTGTGTACATGTGGAAAAATCAAGAATCAATGTTTTGGGTTGTGGTGCTATAATATATTGAACTAATATAATCTAACCAATGGTCTTCATAATCTAGCCTTATGTATTAAAGTTTATCATTAAGTTGTTTGGAATGGGGTGTCAATAGCTCAGTGGTTAAGCTGAGAATCTGGCATGCCAGAGGTATGGGTTTTGATTCCACATGATGCCTGCCCTTCCTGCCAGGGTGAGAGGCAGGTGATGCCATATGGCCTCAGCTGCTGAGTGTGTCGTAAAGCCACAATCCAATCCAAGTTGTTTGGAAGAGCCATGGTTTGGTCCTACTGAAGATTACCTAGGCACTTTTGGAACTGAGTACTATATGGCAGCAGGCATACTGCCTGTTCAAGAGTAGCCATGAAAAGGGATCCCACAGGATAAGATGCACCAATCCTTGGGAAAAAGGTCTTATGCAATGCCAGGTACATCAATTATCATTATTTTAAAAAGCTAAGTGACATGAATTAGCTGATACATGACTACTCTAAAAGTTTGTGCATGACAAAGGTTACTACACATACCTCTATGCAACTTAAATTTGACTGCAAGAACTTTTACAGAATTTCTTGTATATGAAGCATGACTTCCTCACTGCTAAGGCATCTGCTTCATGTCACTCCTACGTGATCCAGCTTTTTCACAAGCACATCTACAGTATTTAGTATGCATGACAATCATTTCCACTTCTCATTTCACATTACTTTTTAGAAACATTTAGATATGGTTAAGCTGAGCATCTGGTGAACCAGAGGTATGGGATTCAATTCCCTGTGTGCCTACTCTTCCTGTCAGGGAGAGAGGTAGGTGACACCATGTGACCTCTGCTTCTGGGTGCATCATAGTCACAACCACCACCACCATGACCAGAAACATTTGGATCCATATCACCCCTCAGGGATTTGTAGTATGTAGTCCTGATAATGGGTTTGGTATGTATTCCTGAAAATGATATGCAGTGAACCACAGCCTATATTTAGAAGTGTAATAGGTTATATGGATGTATGGTTTCCCACTTGACTACATATACAAAAGCAATGCCACATGATAATCCTTTCCATGTTTATCATGTGTTATGTGTCAAATACACATTGTTGTGCTCCCTGAGCACCTGGTCTTAGTCATGGGTCAGTAAGTAATTGTTTCAAATTAATAGCATATGAGAAGTGTGAAATCACAATACTGTTGTGAAAGTTGTGTTTATTTTGACAGGTATTGCCAACATTTGTGAAAAGTGTACTTGGAAGTTAGTTTCCATGACCTTTCCTTTAAGTGCAATTTTGAGAATATATTATTGTACATAGATGATTTCTCAAGCCTGAAAATAATGTTGAGCAGGACATTTCAGATCAGATTATCATGGAGAGGGTTTAGAAAATGTTGTGATGTCAGTTAAGCATGACATGAGGCATATCACAGCATTTGTAAAGGGCTCCCCAAACATATTCATCTTAGCTGTCATGCCAGTCAAAAATAATTCTGAGATTTAAGACTACCATGCACATTCCCAGATTAGTAGCTACAAAAGTAGCTAAGCTTGCACCATGCATTTCATCATGGTGCCAAGTCCAGTGTGTCTAAATTTGTGAGTGAATGTACAAAATGACACCAATGGAGATAAATGATTTATGAGAAGTGACAGTTCTCTGCTCTTACTTGCATCATTGATAGTCTCTTTTGACACCTTCCTGGTTGTTCTTGGGATATCAGATGGACATAAGATAAATCCCTTTGCTTTCATATCCTTAGTTCTTCTTGAATATTGCTCATCCATCCAATTGTAATTGGCAGCTTTATTTACATGCAAAATTTGCCATTCTATTTTCATCTTACATGATAAGATTTGAAGTATTTTATTGGCATCTAATGCTCAATTGGAAATTAATTTTAACACTGACAAAGACTGAATGTGAAACATAGGTAAATAATTGCCAATGTACTTTGCATTACTGTTCAGGCTGTTTCTATAAAAATGTGAAATAGTGGTGAGAGAGCAGACTCATGCTGAGTACTGACCACAATATAGTAGTTTTTATCAGATCAGAAACTGAATGTCATTGATATATTTTGTGATGACACTGCCAGCATAATACAAATTGTGATTGTTGACAAACATGCAAATAAATGAGTAGAGCTCCAAAGGGAGACCCCTGGTTGCACCGTGATGGCCGGCAACAGCCTTAGAGTTGTGTTCATGCAAATACATTACTAGAATACTTATTGGACACCACAATATCGTTTAAAACTACTTTGAACCATTTTTATGATACTCCCCAAAATGTACAACAAATTGAGCTGATGTGACCTGAGATAACCTTGCTTTCCACCCCCAAAAAAATGAATTGACATCACCTGACATAATTGCACTTGGTGTGGTATCATTTTGTGCAGTTTTTACCTCTTGACCCTGGTAAGTCAAGTCGGTTGTCAGTTTTTTTATTCCTGTGGAAATCGAGGTCATGTAAAGTCATATTGGTCCGATTGGTGTCAATATCTATGAAGTATCAGATTGAATGTTTCAGAGTGCTATGAAGCGATTTTGTAGTGTCTCATGGGTATATGTATGAAACAGATTTGGATCTTCATGACCTTGACAGCTATTTGGTGCATATTTCAAACACGAGCAACTAGTATTACATGAGTCATTGATTTCCAAAGTTTGCATGTAGTTTGTAGTGCTTTGCAAGATTTGTGATATTACCTGTGACATCATAGGTTTTGTGACATGTGCTACACTTCGGTCTGCTGGGACGAGAAAAAGTGCCATCTCTTCATTGCTGCTGGATTTATTATCATCTGTTGGCTGGTCCCTGATATGTAAGATGGGTTTGTTTCCTCCGAGCCACAGCCCAGGGTGTTGCAGACTACTTCGGTCAGTGCCATAGGGTGGGATAGATGTGAACATGGAATTTTCCAAGAAGAGGTGGCAAGGCTGCCACTCTTCTAGGAAGCTGCTAGCAAGCTCTGCAAGCTGAGTGGGACCGTGAGTATAAATATAAAACCATTGATCGCCAACTCCAAAATGATGCGCCCAGACTAGTAGCTTAAAACGATCGATAGCGCCAAAAAGCTTGATCAGCTCAGAGAGACAGATAAAGAAAATTGGTCTGACCAGCCCGAGTGTCGGTCACGTCTGCTGCGCATTGCTGGCCGGAGCCGTTATGCTCGTGTATTGTGGACGGCAGCCGTGCTGTTGAAGGCTAGGGTGTGTAGAAATTGGCCGGCTGAAGCGTGATGCCGTGGCTGGGATGAATGCATATGCAATGTGAAGAACAGATTAACCAGCGATATTTGAAGAGAGTTCCGAATTTGAAATGCGAAGCTTGTCATGTGTGTCGCGGCTGATGATACGCTAGCTAGCTGTCGCGTTTTTGTCAGCGACAAGTTTGGACTTTTTCGGCTAATGAGGTGCCCTGAAGCGCCCTAAAGCACAAATAACTAACTAACGAGGTGCGCTGATTATGTAATTATCCTATGCTATTGCTCGCACATGCTGTTGGAACCGATCCTAGATGGCACCATCTTATTTTCAGTGTGGTTAGCCCACGGTAAATTTGAATCAAGCACTGTCAAGGTTGCACCCTCAAATAGTGCAACGGATTTTAAGGCCAGGGAAGGGTGGACACGATCCACTTCACTACCGCCCTATTTTCTTGACATCGTCACTATGCAAACTGATGAAGAAGATGGTGAATGTTCGCTTGGGATGGTTCTTGGAAGACATAAACATTTTAACAAACTGTCCAGTGTGCTTTTAGAAAACACCGTGGCACGGTAGACCATCTTATCACCCTTGACACTGACATTCGTGCTGCTGAAGCAGAATCAACATGTTGGAGCAGTGTTCTTCGACATTGAGGGAGCCTTCGACATGGCATGGCGTCATGGCATACTTGCAAAAATACACGAATGTGGCCTCCGTAGCCCTCTAGCAATCTTCATTCGTAACTATCTAACAAACCGCCGATTCCGCGTTCGGATCAGTAACCAATTTTCAGACTGGTTCCAGCAAGTGAACGGAGTGCCGCAGGGCGGAGTTCTCAGTGTGCCTCTGTTTGCTCTTATCATAAATGACATCGCCAGCACACAGCCACCATCTATCAGTAGTTCGCTTTTTGCAGACGACTTTGCGATCTGGACGACAAGCATTTCCGCGCCTGCATTACAGAGGAGGCTACAGCTTGCTGTTTCCCGCCTGGAGCGCTGGGCTAATATGAGCGGTTTCCGTTTTTCCGCCGGAAAAACTGTCGCCATGCATTTCTGTCGACGTCAGAGGTTTTTGGGCGATTGCGGTCAACGGTGTAATTAAGCTTACGGCTTCTTTGTATGAAACTTGCGTGCAGAAGTATAATAACTATAGTTTCAGTTCACTGCCTTTCGCGGTGTCCTGATATTTTAAGTTTTGGATGGAAAACAATGCATCATGGGTTAACCTCCCTTGGGTTCTTTTACGACGCATTCAACTGCCAGATCAAATAGCGTCGCAAAACTCCCATGCCGATTGGCCGCGGGTGGACTCGGTAGTCCCGCCGGTTATGGAATTCGAACCAACGATCTTGCGATCCCTAGTCCAACGCCCCACCGACTGAGCTACCGCGACCCTCGTTTTGGCTTCCTATATTGTTGCGATGTGAGATATTCAAGTCATTATAACAACACATACTGAGAGATGTGTTAAGAAGTGTGTGTCTCGCCGAATTCGGCATAAGCGCATGTGCATATGTTGATGGGTTCAGATGGGCCCCGACAGGGAGCGTGGCTATCGTAGGAAGTGTGCTGTGAAAACAATCTTTTTGAAAACATCCTGACACAGAACCTACCTCCTGACGGGTTTTCACTTCCTGGAATAATTGCTTTACACCTTTCCAAAAAAGAGCATCTCTGTCCTGTTCATGCACATAATCTCTGCAAACATGTAGCTGAACAGGGCAGTTTCAGCTGCGTTGCAACTATTGCGACCGTCAGGACTCTGTACGAACCAGTGGAATATGTGAGAAAAGCAAAATGTGACTTGGGATTCGAATGCGTTTTCTGTCGATGCCAATTCGGACATACTGTGATCACGTGATACGTGAACTAAAACGACAAACCTCCAACACAACCACTGGCAGAGGCACCATCCTGCTATTAAGGCGTTATATCTAGCAATGACCCAGGTGAACATGTTGCGTGCTTAGAACACCTAAAGCTCATGGAGATCAAGTCGGTCGAGACACTTCCAGGATGGCTGGAGCCGCACCAAGTACTAATATTTGCCAATAGTTACTAGGGGTGGGCGTATCAAAGTGTGGTATTTTAAATGTATTTGGTGAAGGTGGCTGCCGGGCCGGCACCACTGGCGCACACCCTGGCGAATATATCGGAGCATGCTCTAACTCCCCGCATTCCATGGGATGAAATCGATGAACGAACATATTTTCTCAAAAACCTGACACATGGTTTTGTGAAAGTTTATTTTATGAGTGGCCCTGTATGTTTCTGAAGTTTATTTTATGGGCGTTTGTGCGGATTTGAAGTACTCCTTCCATTGTACTTAAAATTATGTGAAGTTTCATAGTCCTTCATATGATCATGTTCAGTTGCCTTCGGTGATTTGCCCTCCCCAGCCCACCCCCTCCCCAGCCCAACGGGTTTATGACCTCGACGCCAGGCGACTAGATCGGCCATTGGGGGCATAGGGAGACGCGGACGCTTTAGCTCACATATTCAGCGTACACCAAGACCACCGGCTCTCCCAGGCGCCATTCATCTCGCTAATGCTCGAGGCGGCGCCTGGCGGTGTCGTCGTCGGCGGGTGGCGACGCCACCGTCGTCGACCGCTGATGTATCGCCGTCCGTGCCCGCCCTTCGCCACGTGCCGTCGACAGCCTCCTACCTCGTCCACGTCACTGTCCTGCCCCTCCCCCGTCCCCCGGGACTGCGCCGGCGGCGGCTGGAGCCGGATGCGCGGCGCGCTCTATCGTCGCCGTATCCGCAGCGGCGGCCGCCCCAGTCGATACTCGCCGGTCTTGACGTGACGTGACGTGACGTGACGCTCGACTGTGCCGACGCGTCCGACGGAGCCGGCCTGTGCGGCTGACTGGTGCGGTGGCTGGTGGCCTGTGCCGCGGTGTGCGTGTGTGTGTGAGGCGGCTCCATCGGTCTCCCGCCGACACGGCCGGCACCGACCCCGTGCGTGTGCCGCGGTGGCCGCGGTGGCCCGTGACGAGCCCGCCGTCCGGTCAATAGGCCGCCGGTCGGCTCGCGCTGCCGCCGACGCGACGGTGCCGATGCGCCAGTCTGGCGGCCGTGGAGCACGACGCTGGCGACATGGTGGTGTTGCGGCGCAGCATCCGTCGGCGCCGCAAGTACAGCGATGTTGACTGGTGCGTGTGCGTTGCGGCTGGTGTTTGCCCACGTCCTGCCCTCCGTGATCTTGCGTAATACATGATGCACAATGGATCATGCGTAACACATGATACATTGTTACATGTTATTGCATAACAGCATACTTATTACTATTCATTTAAGCCACTACCATGATAAATGTGCGTATGCGTGTTTGTGCATACGTACGTATGTTTTGCGAGTGAGCGAGTGACGAATGAGAGTAATTGTGTGGATGCATGAGAGAATGAATGAACGAATGAATGCATTAATGAACGAGGGGATGATTTAATGTTTGAATGAACGACTGAATGAAAGAATGGCTAATTTAATTAAGCAATTCATTGATGAGTTAGTGAATGAAGAGAAACAAATGTCGATGGATTATTTTCAGGTAACGCTCCTAAGTTCCATGCTAAATTTCGAACTCGTCAATGGCACATACGTCTCCGATAGTGTCCCATGACATGGCGGTTTTCCCTGTTGCAGGCGAATGATCTCGTTCATCACACGTACCCATTTTGCTGTCGGATGCATTTGATGCGTCTGCTTCATAATCAGGGAGGAATGTGGTCCATTTATCTGAGATATAATCCCTGGCCACTTAACGAAATAGAACAGACTAAAATCCTAACGCACAGAACAGTTACGGGTGCTCAAGCATCGGCACCTAAGAAGCTCCACCACGAGGACGACGACCTGTTTTCCGACGTCGACTCCATGTATGCCGTGGCGGTCAGGTTTGCTGATATACACGCCAAGCATAGTACACTAGCTTTGCACACCAGCACTTTGCGATGAACTTGGCAAGCGTGGCAACATGCACTATTGACGCAACTCTTCATTTCCCATCACAGATTGATCCTGGAACATGACTGTCAACCCAAGCCGATCCCGTTCCGTGAACCAAACGCATCCCGTCACCATCAACGTCGTATTCTACGGCTGCAAGGAGGCAGAAAGCCTCCGCCGTGGCGAGTCGTCTTCAACTGACGGTGAACTTTGGCTCCGTAAATCCAGAGGAAGTGGTCTGTGCCAAATGCCACTGGCCACGAACACTTGCCGCTGACGCCATCCCGCACCTGACCTGCACCTGTGTCACTCTTGTTCAGTCGGCTGAACTGTACCTCCGCCAGGTTCTTAGCTGGGCGTGTGGTGGGCGGACCTACCCAAAGGTGTAACTGTCGGTGAGGCTGAGTGGGCGGATACTGTGATCACTTTTGAAAATCGCATGGCCACTGTTCACTGGATGGTGTGTGCAAATAGTCGATACCAAGCGGATTCCGGCTGTGATAACTTTGAAAAGTGACCCTGTGTATGCTGTAAAATATCGGCCCATCGTCCTTGGAAACGGCTAACGATTGTACCGTCCTTCGGCGGTACCGGATGCTGCGGTCATGCCAACGACGCACGCAGGGGAGCGGCAGACCGGCGTCCTTCCCATTGCGATCAAGATATGGATGATTAAAATTTTACCCAGTGCTGTTATTTTAGCCAAATTCCTATGTTTGGAATGGAACAAGACACCCCCGCCCCCTTGCGATCTCGAATGCCTGCTGCCTGATTCCCTCGCAAGATTTTCGAATGGATGATCATCGCGAAAGCTTCCTATCTGTTTCCGAAATTGTAACACTGAATAACCAGGGACCGCCCAGGAGCTCAAAATCAGTAAATTGCATGTGCTTTCACGCATAGAGTCTCAATGGATTTGACTCCAATTTTCGTGCCTTGGTGATTATACTGTTTTGTGTTCCATTCACCCTTTTCCGAATGCAAGATGCAGATCCAATGCTGCATGACCGACGCAGTCGATGCGCCCCTAAATCCCCCCAGATTCTAAATCGATGTTGTCAGCGTACTTCTGCCCCCCCCCCCCTCTGTTATGGTTATTTCCAAGGATATATCACCAGGGGCGCAGTCAGGATTTTCTTAAGGGGCGGAACTAAAAAGAATTGGATGATATAGAACAAGCAGTGGGCGGTGGTGAGTATCTTAATTGATTTAGTGGATTTTTGTTACTAAAGGGGAAGAGGCTCGGGTCCCCTTGGCTGCACCTCTGTATATCATGTGTACTGACACGTGCACGCACGATTCGTTAGGAAGGTTGGGAATGCCCAAATTATGTGTTATATAATTCGAAAGCTGAATGTGTGCTGATAGCAAACATGCCATTTTTAGCAAAATATATCGATCGCTCTTTTAAAATCATTTATATTTTGTCACTTGTTCCCTCTTGCAATTATTTCACTTGACCTCGTCGGCTGCTTAAGCTTTGATTACACAGTTATCTTTCGTGCCTATCAAGTCAAATTCTGTGTAACAATATCGAGTAGGTTGGACCGCTTTGGATCTTTCACAGTGGGTGCAATACTTCATGAGACCATGGTTCTCCATGCATTTGTATTACGTCTTACTTTCGCCCGCGTATGCCCATGGAATATCCCGTAGCGTTGCGTCGGATGAGAATTCACCGCCCGGGGCTTAGTGTACGAAGACGATGTTTGACCAAATATATGATGAATGATTCAACTCTAGAAGTTAATTTGTATTAGGTATGTGAGTCTAGTCCTCTATGAAGGCTCCTATAAGCGGGGTTGCGGTAGCTCGGTCGGTATGGCGTTGGAATCTTGATGGTAAGCTCATGGGTTCGAATCCCACAGCCGGCGGGTTTACCGAGTCTGCCCGTGACCGATGGGCGTGTGACTGAGAAGTTGACAATGCTGTATCGGGTAGCAGCCGAATGCGTCGTAAAAAAACAAAGATCAAAGTTCCCAGATGGTCAGAGCCGTCAAAGATCGCCGCAATGTATACACGTATATCTTGCGCTTTTCTCGCACATAGTTTGTGCTATCTTTATCTAGCCATTGTCCGGACCATCTTAACCTTCGCCCGTATTCAACATTTTGCCACCTTCGGCGGTATATGGGGAGGGGGATTGCAAACCCTTGGTGTTTCCAACCTATAGGCGTTAGAGCGGAGGGGTTAGCGTGTTGCGGCTGACGAAATCCCGAGTTTGGTATGTAGTTTTCAGGTGTAAGAGTTAGGTGACCTTCCAGGTTTGGTCAGTGGTTAAAAATTCGAAGAAGCAGAGCATTTTCATCTTTAATGAGATGCTGAGATAAGGAATCCTCAATTTCTGGAATCGCAAGAACATAAGTGCGCATTGGCGTGTTCTGGGTTACTTGATGCATGATTCAGAGGTTGGGTCAAGTCAACATGATAACCCATTTTCGACCCTTTGAAAATGTGCTAAAATGTTGATATGTCGCCCCCTGGGTAAAGATGATCGCTGAGTTCAAATTTATGGCTTTATTTTATCCCGGAATGACCATAAACCCTGAAATATCACACGAGGTTATCCGAGGTCTACAATTCCATGCATTAATTACCTTTATTTACTGTCCTGAGTTTCAAGGAACAATAAAAGCGAATATCTATTATTTTTTAAACGATGAGTTCATGATTATGCAAATATTACGCATGACATTAAAGCATTCCAGTCAAGAGCAGTCAGCGCAATCAGCACTGTACACAGCCGAGCACTGCTCGCCGTCGAACTCTGACGGCGTCACCACTGGCACCCATCTCACTCACTCGTCACCGGCCATCTCTGACGGCGTCACCACTGGCACCCATCTCACTCACTCGTCACCGACCATCTCTGACGGCGTCACCACTGGCACCCATCTCACTCACTCGTCACCGACCATCTCTGACGGCGTCACCACTGACACCCATCTCACTCACTCGTCACCGACCATCTCTGACGGCGTCACCACTGACACCCATCTCACTCACTCGTCACCGACCATCTCTGACGGCGTCACCACTGGCACCCATCTCACTCGTCACCGGCCATCTCTGACGGCGTCACCACTGGCACCCATCTCACTCACTCGTCACCGGCCATCTCTGACGACGTCACCACTGGCACCCATCTCACTCACTCGTCGCCGGCCATCTCTGACGACGTCACCACTGGCACCCATCTCACTCACTCGTCGCCGGCCATCTCTGACGGCGTCACCACTGGCACCCATCTCACTCACTCGTCACCGGCCATCTCTGACGGCGTCACCACTGGCACCCATCTCACTCACTCGTCGCCGGCCATCTCTGACGGCGTCACCACTGGCACCCATCTCACTCACTCGTCGCCGGCCATCTCTGGCGACGTCACCACTGGCACCCATCTCACTCACTCGTCGCCGGCCATCTCTGACGGCGTCACCACTGGCACCCATCTCACTCACTCGTCACCGGCCATCTCTGGCGACGTCACCACTGGCACCCATCTCACTCACTCGTCACCGGCCATCTCTGGCGACGTCACCACTGGCACCCATCTCACTCACTCGTCACCGGCCATCTCTGACGGCGTCACCACTGGCACCCATCTCACTCACTCGTCGCCGGCCATCTCTGGCGACGTCACCACTGGCACCCATCTCACTCACTCGTCACCGGCCATCTCTGACGGTGTCACCACTGGCACCCATCTCACTCACTCGTCACCGGCCATCTCTGACGGCGTCACCACTGCCACCCATCTCACTCGTCACCGGCCATCTCTGACGGCGTCACCACTGGCACCCATCTCACTCACTCGTCACCGACCATCTCTGACGGCGTCACCACTGGCACCCATCTCACTCACTCGTCGCCGGCCATCTCTGACGGCGTCACCACTGGCACCCATCTCACTCACTCGTCGCCGGCCATCTCTGACGGCGTCACCACTGGCACCCATCTCACTCGTCACCGGCCATCTCTGGCGGCGTCACCACTGGCACCCATCTCACTCACTCGTCACCGGCCATCTCTGACGGCGTCACCACTGACACCCATCTCACTCGTCACCGACCATCTCTGACGGCGTCACCACTGGCACCCATCTCACTCACTCGTCGCCGACCATCTCTGACGGCGTCACCACTGGCACCCATCTCACTCACTCGTCGCCGACCATCTCTGACGGCGTCACCACTGGCACCCATCTCACTCACTCGTCACCGACCATCTCTGACGGCGTCACCACTGGCACCCATCTCACTCACTCGTCACCGACCATCTCTGACGGCGTCACCACTGGCACCCATCTCACTCACTCGTCACCGGCCATCTCTGACGGCGTCACCACTGGCACCCATCTCACTCACTCGTCGCCGGCCATCTCTGACGGCGTCACCACTGGCACCCATCTCACTCACTCGTCGCCGGCCATCTTTGACGGCGTCACCACTGGCACCCATCTCACTCACTCGTCACCGGCCATCTCTGACGGCGTCACCACTGGCACCCATCTCACTCACTCGTCACCGGCCATCTCTGACGGCGTCACCACTGGCACCCATCTCACTCACTCGTCACCGGCCATCTCTGACGGCGTCACCACTGGCACCCATCTCACTCACTCGTCGCCGGCCATCTCTGACGGCGTCACCACTGGCACCCATCTCACTCACTCGTCGCCGGCCATCTCTGACGGCGTCACCACTGGCACCCATCTCACTCACTCGTCGCCGGCCATCTCTGACGGCGTCACCACTGGCACCCATCTCACTCACTCGTCACCGACCATCTCTGACGGCGTCACCACTGGCACCCATCTCACTCACTCGTCACCGGCCATCTCTGACGGCGTCACCACTGGCACCCATCTCACTCACTTGTCACCGACCATCTCTGACGGCGTCACCACTGGCACCCATCTCACTCACTCGTCACCGACCATCTCTGACGGCGTCACCACTGGCACCCATCTCACTCACTCGTCACCGGTCGGATCCGACACCGCCCGGCACGTGTCGGTGCAGGCGGATCGCTCTGCGAGCGAGCGGAAGGCTCGCTCTGCTTGTTGAAAGCCGACGTGTAAGATCGGTCGGCGGTGACGTTGCGGAGCGGCGCCACCAGGTGTTGGACGTCGCTGCTGGCACCTGTCACCTGTCACGTGAAGCGCCGGGTCCGGCTCCTCAGTCCTGCCGGCGCCACCAGGTGTTGGACGTCGCTGCTGGCACCTGGCACGTGAAGCGCCGGGTCCGGCTCCTCAGTCCTGCCGGCGCCACCAGGTGTTGGACGTCGCTGCTGGCACCTGTCACCTGTCACGTGAAGCGCCGGGTCCGGCTCCTCAGTCCTGCCGGCGCCACCAGGTGTTGGAAGTCGCTGCTGGCACCTGGCACCTGTCACGTGAAGCGCCGGGTCCGGCTCCTCAGTCCTGCCGGCGTGCGGCAGCAGCAGCAGCAGGTAGCGTGGCCTGGCGTTGGGTCACATCGCTGATGAGCAGACAGTATTGCGCAGCAGTATTGCATGTGCGTGATGAAGCTGCAGCGACCTGAAGCTTCTCTGCGTCTCGTCAACGATACCAATATAGTCACTTTCGGAGTCTAATTATTTAACTATTTGGGGCATGATGTCGGTAGCTGTATTTCCAGGCGAGTGAAGTCAACATGATCGTAAAATTTGAACTCATGATCGGAAAATACCATGGAGCCTGTGCACTCTTCGGCATTGTGGCCCCTATCACATGTTTGTATATAGTCCCGGGCAATGGCTAGATAGCACTGTACACCACAGCACATGTGCATACAAAGTGAAAGGCATATACATTTCATTGATCTCCAACACCTTCAGCTTTCCGAGGACCATCGTGGGTAAATAAATTCGCATGCCTAATTCAAATTACCTGTTATAATTTTATCATACCTCAAATAGTTCATGAAGCATTGTCTACATTAGTTAGATCCCGTGCATTAAATTATCAGCCGGCTTGTCGGTACGGCCGATTTCGTGCGCATATCCGGTGGAAAGTAAGACGTAATGCTAATACATGGAGGACCGCCGTGGTTTATGAATCATTGCACCCCATGTGAGAGGTCTAAAGCAATCCAATGTACTGGATATTGTGTTCTATAACTTGATGAGTTCATGGATACCGAACAAAACAGCTGCATAACCATGGCTTAAGCAGCCATCCCCGGCCAATTTAAACGGTTGCAATGTACTGGAGCGGGAGCTTCAGAAGCGTGTCGACCTCTCCAACTCCAACCGAGCTGGATTGATTGGCGCGTTTGACCCAGCGTCTCGTCTGTTGCAGCGAGCTCAAGAAGCTCTCCGAGGAGAGCTTGGCGCGCCAGCCGGAGGAGGTTTTCGATATCATCTGCAAACTGGGGGAGGGGTGAGTCAGCCACCAGCGCGCCTGTGTACCAGTACCACAGTAGCACACACGCACACACACAGGAGCACATGTAGTGCCGTGTTCAGACGGGTCACCTGCGGTGCCACCCTGCTGGCGTCACGAACTCCACCTGGTCACGGTCCGCGCTCCAATGACAACTCGGCGTGCCTCACACCGCATTGGCCACCGGGATGGGGAGCGATCTCCGCTATTTCGTGGCATGAACAACTAATGTGTAAGCATTGACTTATGCTACATGCCGTATCAGACCGTGTCCACGAACATTGCTCCCGCCGTGTGTGCATTGTAAGCCATGTCTGCTGTGCTGACCGTTGAGCGCACTTAACCGGCGCCGACGTCGCCAGGTCGTACGGGTCCGTCTACAAGGCTCTGCACAAGGAGTCGGGCCAGGTCCTGGCCATCAAGCAGGTGCCGGTGGACACGGACCTGCAGGAGATCATCAAGGAGATCAGCATCATGCAGCAGTGCGACTCGCCGTACGTCGTCAAGTACTACGGCAGCTACTTCAAGAACACCGACCTTTGGGTAGGCGACGCGTCTGCCGTGTGACGAACGTGTGTTGACTGGAATTGCAGTGCGTTTCGATCAACATTTTTGTTTCCGAATACCAGTATGTAATCATAGAACGGAACGTTGTAGAAAGCCTGACTCACTATCTATCCTCTCTGACAAGCAATTATTTGTGCGTTGTCCAAATGAAATGCAAGGATATCATGATTAGAATATAAAACAATTGTTTCCATCAATGCATGGTAGAGTATTGCATTTTGTCGACTGTTCTCGCCACTTTGTAACCAACTGAACAAAACATCGAACATCGTTCATTTTTATTCTGAGTTAGCCGCCGCCAATGTTACCTTGCCGGACAGCACAATGCAGGTTATTCCAATATGCGACGTGACATCGATAAGCACGGTACAATTAACCGGATGTACTTCCATAAATCCCTCCGTAGAGCCGCACCGGTACTTGTCTTCAGCGATCAATCCTGCTCTTACTAGGGCCTAGTAAGGCTAGGATCGATCGCTTATGACGAGATGTATGAAAAAGATGGCGAGGAAAAGCGCCCAAGCTCCATAGCTTAATTTCAGGCAGTTCCAAAATAACGTGTAAAAAGGAAAACACTAGGATGTCGAATTGTAACCCTCCCCCGCATGGAAATAAGGGAAGCTAATGGCATTTGCAGGCATCAGTTTCCGCCGCGATTCTGACTAAGTGAATTCAGTGCAGTATGTGTGGTAGCAACTATGTAGTGATGTCTTTGTCTAAGTTGGTGCAGTGTGTCTGATAGTAACTATGTTGTGATGCATTTGTCTAAGTCGGTGTAGTGTGTCAGATAGTAACTATGTGGCGATGTTTTTGTTGGTGGTGCGTGTAGTAACTATATTGTTTTACGCATATGAAAACATCGTATGACTATTGTTTTATGGCTTTGATAATGCTTTCGACGATGTTTCATCCACTTATTGATATCAAGCTGGCCAGATAGCCTTACATTCTGGGTGCATAAGTCAATTTTTCATTGAGGTACCTCTGTTCTGAGAACTTCAAAACACCAACTTTCGGAGACAAAATGAAGCGTTGTAAAAGGTGTTTTTTTGTCATCGGTTTACCAAAAAAACTTCAATTGAACATTACAGAACCCAAAGACTTTCCAGAAGGAAGTATGACTTGTCTGTGGCTTTTCGTAGGCACTGTTGGAGTGAACAACTTCCTGCTTTGCTCTATTTCTTAGCACATTGATATAAACCGCTAAAAGTTGTAGTAGAATGTGTGGATCTGGTGCGTCCGACGAACACCATTCAACCTGTCATTTTTGTAACTGAATTTTGAGCTGTAAAACAGTTTTTGCTTGACTTCATCGTACACCTCACCTGCTTACTGTAATAGCACGTGTTTGTGCTCTGCTTACTGTAATAGCACGTGTTTGTGCTCTGCTTACTGTAATAGCACGTGTTTGTGCTCTGCTTACTGTAATAGCACGTGTTTGTGCTCTGCTTACTGTAATAGCACGTGTTTATGCTCGCTTACTTAATATGTTTGTGCTCTGCTTACTGTAATAACACGTGTTTGTGCTCTGCTTACTGTAATAACACGTGTTTGTGCTCTGCTTACTGTAATAACACGTGTTTGTGCTCTGCTTACTGTAATAACACGTGTTTGTGCTCTGCTTACTGTAATAACACGTGTTTGTGCTCTGCTTACTGTAATAGCACGTGTTTGTGCTCTGCTTACTGTAATAGCACGTGTTTGTGCTCTGCTTACTGTAATAACACGTGTTTGTGCTCTGCTTACTGTAATAACACGTGTTTGTGCTCTGCTTACTGTAATAACACGTGTTTGTGCTCTGCTTACTGTAATAACACGTGTTTGTGTTGATCATGGCACGCCGTTGGAACATTTTTATTGCCAGTCTTTTGGGTCCTTCTGCAAGCTGACGACGATCTGCCAGTAGGTATGTACACTGCCAGGGAGTTATGCGACTTAGCCTACATATCGTGATAAAATGTTGTGAACTGTTCTGCAGATCGCGACTGAGTACTGTGGGTTGATCTGCAGATCGTGATGGAATACTGCGGTGCCGGCTCGGTCAGCGACATCATGAAGCTGCGGAAGAAGACGTTGTCGGAGGCGGAGATCTCCACCATCCTGTCGGACACGCTGCGCGGACTACAGTACCTCCATCTGCGCAGGAAGATACACAGAGACATCAAGGCCGGCAACATACTGCTCAACAATGAAGGTCACGCCAAGGTCAGAGCCTGCTGTCGGGCCGACGCGCCCCAGGGCAGCACGATGTGACTATTCTGCGCTGGATCTGAGGATAACCCCGCAGGGTGCTTCAGGTTACCTGCTGCTTTATCAGTGTACTTGTCTTCTCAACTGGTGATGACAAGTCACCACCACCCGCAGTGGTACCAACCTCGGGTCTTGTAGGACTGGGCAACGTTCCCGCCAAATCCTGTATTGGCATCCATCTGTGATTTATGTGGCGGCTATCAAGGATGAGCCAAGCCACCATCTGCCAACATCACGTCAAAATGGCATTGTCCAGACTCTGGCTAGGACACGTGGAACAGGTGGACTTGGCAGTGGAGATATTGTGTTGTCTTAGATTGTCCGGGTAATCTTTTGAATCTTTTTGAAAATTAGCATTTGTTTTGTATTCGGTTTATTTATTTTACACGATATTCAAACATCAGCAAATGTCAAGTCTCTGAGGCGTGGATACTACACGAGGACTTCATTTGTTTCCTGGCATGTTCGGCCGCTAAAATGGACAATTTTGACACATTCCTTTATCTCAAAGATAAACAACTCTCGATGGCAGATCCGAAACAATGTCTATGATAGTCTCCGTAATTTGTATAGCCCATTTGCTATGCTAGATAGATCATATCACAAGACGCCGGTACAGCTGAAGTGTTTTTTTTTGCAATGCACAGATGGAAACTGAAGGCACTATTTCCGCAATTAGGTCCCTCTGTCAAATATCGAACACGCATACCAAATTAGAATGCATTGTGCTGAATTGTCGAGATAAGGTTTACCGATTTCTGAGGTGCCTATGCTTCCGCGATAATTGAGTGCAGTAGAGCAAGGTCGGAACCGTGGGAATTGCTGGATGCGCGCTCCGGAGAACAAACGTAGCCGGATCATCCCTGCCTGCCCGCGGTCTCCCGGCCGGCCTGCCGACCCACACGGCCAAACAGCCGCCTGGCGACTGGTCAAGGTCATTCGGTTGGCCAGGCCAGATTGTACGAGGGGGACGAGTGGTCTAGGGGTAAGATGCTCGTCTCACAATCGAAAGATTGTGGGTTCGAATCTCACCTGTCGCTACTCTTCGCCCGCGACCAATCGGCGTGAGAGATTGGCGACGCTATATGACTCAACGGTCGACGTGTCGTAAAACCAATAACCAACCAACCAGATTGCACGAGAATGGCCCAGGTGTCTACTTGTCCTCTCCGGGCCCAAATCCAGAATGGCCCGTTACTTTTAACGTTGCAATATGATGCACGTCTGTACTGGCTGTCAAGGGAGCTCGGTGGCGGTCTGTCCACAAGTTGTCTGTCGCGGAATGGTACCCGATTATGTGCCTGCAGCAGGAGAGTCCCAGGGACCGGATTTTGCTCTCACTCATCACTCACCAGCGCCCCTAATGGCGCTGTGTACTGGTTGATCAGTGTATGCATCATATGGCCGTGCTGTATGACCTGTGCAGTCGATGCACCCCTAAACCACATCATATGACCGTTATCAGAATGCGTACCCGGCAATCCCTGTCCATCAAGCGATCATCAGAAAACAAATGATGTGCCCTTACTAGAGACCGGAAAAGTGTTCATTTAGTGTAAGATTCTTCTTTGTTGTTTGTCGTATTGACTTGCAGTGTTCTTCGGGTGGTTGACAAGCTGAAAAACAGATTTAGTCAGCATGTTTCAAGCACCATTGACTTCCAGCAGGTTAGTGAGATTCTCCGCTGATATGGTTGTCCTGTATGAAGGATGATATTGTTTGCAATGGTCTAACTAAGGAGCAGATTGATCAGGTTAAGTTATTATTTTAGGCACGCTACAGAACACGAATGTTGTGTACATGGAAATATAAGTCCTTCCACTACTGTGTCCTCTACTTACCTACAGGTGGACACTTCCATAAGTGATGTGAAGCACTGAACTTGGGGCTGAGCCCGCTTAATCTTCTCGTTTCGATCACAGAAAACGCAGTGGTAGGTCGCGCCGTCATCACACCCACGAGGGATGTTACAGGAGGACCGTGCGCTACAACTGTGTGCCTTAGTCTCTACTACCCGAGTATTTAGCAGCGGAACCATAGAATACGGCTGTGGCCAAACTGCCATCAGCGCGCACTACGTCCACCGGGCCCCACCAGCTCGCAGTGCTTCTGCCATGCTCATTAATCGTCAGATGAGGTTACGCGCCAATAAATCCCAATATCTAACTAACTAGCTAACTAACCGGCGACGATGGGGTGCCGGAGGTTGCACGTTAGGCGATATTTTTCCGTCTCAGACTCGTTGGAAACACGCTGGGTGCCATCAATCAGTTGGTGTGTAATGACCCTGGTTTTGTTGGGCTACTGTGACTTATTTAAAAATAGCATGTTGCAATCCGTGTTGCATCATTCTGCCCGTGTCATGCTATGTGAAGTTCGTGGACTTGGCTTATTGGAGTGGAGGGTACCAGTGGAATACGTTAAGACCCACAATGGCATCCTTGGGCGCTGTATCAACGCAATCGATGCCGCCCCTAAGCCCAAATACCAACGAACCAACCAACCACAATGGCATCCAAATGGTCGACCACTGAATGAGCATGAATTATTTCCAAATTTCAAGAGTAGCATTTGTTGACAAATAATGATAATACTACCAGCATTGTGACATTATAGATAATGGTAAACTTGCGTGCTGTGCTTGCTGTTGGGCGCTATCATGTGCATCTTAGGAAAGTCAGTCCGTTACGTCAAAACTTCGTTAACGAGAAGCCGATATAAGTGTCCGCGTAGAGTTTATTTTTACTTTATTTTTTTCCCATTTTAGGACTCTGCTCCGTTGTACTAGTTGGAACAGTTTAAGCGGATTAAGACCAGAAGGTGGTATGAAGTAATTTTGGCTGGCTAAAATCAGAACCTTGCCAAAAGCCACAATACCAATGTATCACCTGATGCGAATTTGGATGCACAAGAAATGCTGTGTGACTATTATGTCATCCGATTCTGCTATCGATTGTAGCCACCTACAGCCAGATCTAACCGCTGCCTGACTGAGGTTGGTGCTCCCTCCAAAGTCCCAATAATCAGCCGGTAAAGCAGTCAGTTGGTCGCGAAGACCTGTCACCCCCACCCCGCCGTGAAGGCTGTTTGTTCGCTGGCTGTTGTGATATTGGTTTGTGTGCTCAGCTGGTCGTATCTGTCCTGTGTGGTGTCTGACGCCTGCGTTGGTGTGACGGGCACCTGTGACGTCTGCGACAACACGCGTCCTTGTCGGCTGTGTTGGAGGCGTGTTGTAATCGGGTGTGCGGCGGCGAGGGTACGCTCGATATCATTTGCGGCTGACATTGACCTGGTTGGACGCGCCGCGCGTAAGTCGGGTGGGTGTGTCAGTGTGTGCTCGCGCCGTTTCAGTTGGCCGACTTCGGAGTGGCGGGTCAGCTCACCGATACCATGGCCAAACGCAACACGGTGATCGGAACTCCATTCTGGATGGCCCCGGAGGTCATTCAAGAAATAGGTCAGTGGCGGGCGCGGGTCGTGCGCTGGCGGCAGGCCTACGGCCACTTTTTCTTACCTTCTTCGCAGTTTCTTACCTCTCTGGTCCTCCTCTACTTCGTGCTTCTGTTCCCCCTTTCAATATATTTTGAATAACCTACTTGCCTGATGCAGGTAGGTAGTGTGCAGGGGATCTACACGGCAGACCGGCTGGCAGGTCAGCATCAAGTTGATAGTCTGGATGTATCATCAGTGCGCTACTTGAATGTTGAGGGTTTTACGGAAGATTGGTCAATGTGTGAAGTATTAATGATGAGGACAAATGCCGAAGGAGTATTTTCACGCGAAATAAGTGGATATGAGCATCTCTGTCCAACTCGACCGTCACGCTTTTGAGACTCTAACTTCTTTTTGTACAGGGTTATTACTTTCATCACTTATCACTAGACCCGTTCTTTTGCTTTTAATTCTCCCGCGACAGCAGACCGCCGGCAGGCTTCGTTAGCTCAGCTAGTAGAGAGCCCAATTGCAATCTGGAGGTATTGTGCTTTAACCCAGCAGGGAAGCTTTTCCATCAGTGCAGTGAAATTGGGTATAATTGCTGCAGTTCTAGTTGGTGGGTGATGCTATTTGATGATTGTGGTACATCTGAGGTTACTTCAGTTAATCATTCGTAAAATTGGCATGAAATTAACATAAAATCCGTGTTCGAAGTCATGTGGCTGTGAAAACACTAAAGGCACACATGATCGATTTACACAGGTCACAGTTAACTACATTGTGTATTAGCACTTAGCGCGCTTTCCACGTTCCGATGTCCCCCTATGCTGATGGATTTCATACTTCTATGGGCTTTATATGTCAGTGTTAGGCTCAGAAATTGATCATAAGATTAACGTACACTGCCTGAAAATGTCACAACTTTTTATTAAGTTTACTTCGAAAGATGTTTTATCTTGCACCAATGGGTACGTAGAGCATTTTATTACCTTTTCGTTTGCTCCCCGACCCCCCCCCCCTCCTAGTCCTCCTTCACTTCATGCTTTGCTTTTCCCCCTTTTATATCTAGTGTTAATGATTGGTTTTCAATTTGTTGGTAATCCTGTTCTGTCCCATGCGTTTTGGGCCTCATCGCAGTGATGGGCATTGTAATGTGTCTTCCAACGGCAGATACCTGCGTCATACGGCAGGTTGTGCAACGCTACTGGTACATACGATACATGCGGTATATACGGTACGGATAATGGTAAAAGGTACATACGGCAGGTTGTCTGACCATAATGCCATTTGCCCCGACTCAGCCAGCCTTCTTTGATCCCGTCAACCCGAGGCCCGTATTCTGGGCAAGACATTTACCCTTCAGAACAGTGCCCAGCTTGGTTAGTGTGAGACACTGAGACATGGTGCGAGTGACATGTCTCACCACACCGTCGCCGCTGTCGAAGTTAGTCCATCTCTCATTCATATAAAACCTCCGAGGAAGTCACATGAGCCTGCACGTCCCACTGTCAGTGTCGTAATGCCCTCTGAGGTGAAAGGCCAGAAGAATACAGCAGGTTATACTGTAAAATCGGTCCGCTCTATTGTTGTCGGCTTGGTGATGTAGAAATTGTTCGGCATGCGTTGTTCCTCGTAATTGCGTGTCCGGTGGTGTTACCCTGTGGCACCTGTCAGGTAGCGGTCATATCTCCTACTGACATGCATGACCCCCCCCCCCCCAGCCCGTGGACGGCCTGTGACCGACTGACCTTGCGTGACGGCCGCAGGGTACGATTGCGTGGCTGACATTTGGTCGCTGGGCATCACGGCTCTGGAGATGGCCGAGGGTCGGCCTCCGTACGGCGACATACACCCCATGCGCGCCATCTTCATGATCCCCACCAAGCCGCCACCGAGCTTCCGCGACCTGAACCAGTGGTCGGCCGAGTTCATCGACTTCGTGCAGCGGTTAGTGGCTTGGCGGTGATGGCGGGGGCTCACCACTCCGGGTGCTGCCCGACGTATAGGTGGATCTGTCATCTCATGTCGCAGCTGGTCCGGGGATCTTCCTGGAATTAGTTCACTGCAGTATTATTGTGACTACTGTGATTGTATTGTGATCACTCTTGACATTGCTGTAGACTATTTTGTACTAGAACTATGTTTGTATCCATGTAGGATGTGACTAATGTTAATGTATCACTCTTGACTTTGCTGTGGACTATTCTGTACTGAGAACTGTGTTTATTGTATCCTTGTAGGATGTGACTAATGCTAATATTTCCCAAAGTTACCCTACTACATGAAGTCTCCGCCCCAAATATCTCATCAATTTCATATTAACGTATGCTTCATCGATGTTTCACCATTCATTCCTTCCTTATTGGACCGTTGTGATTGAGTCATGATCGATCGATCCATTTAGTTGGTGGCAGAAACGGGGTACCCGAATGCATTGCCCGTCATCAGTGAACGAATTTATGATTCAGCAGGGTCCGAATGATAAAACAGCCACTTGTCCTTAAAGCATGAGCTGGATGTAATTTCGCACGCATTGTGCTCGCAAAGGTTGTTCGGATAAACCCGCGTTTTGTTCTGGAATTTTTTCTTCACTTGGATGCATCTTCATCTTCTGCCAACTATTTATCAGTATCTCAACAGCGTTATGGGCGCAAAATGACAAGCGCAGTCGACGCGCCCTAAAGCACAAATCCTCCCCCTCAGTATCTCAACATTCTTCTACATCCAGACTGTTCCTCCTTCTCGCCACCTGTGTTATGCCTCCTCGCCACAGACATCCTTTGACCTATCATCACCACCTAGTGCACCTGCCACAGTACATAATCCACCTACCATAGTATCGAGCACACATAGTATATTACTAACCCAACTACCACAGTACCTAACCTACCTACTACCGTACCCAACTCAACTGCTGCAGTGCTAAGCCCACCACCTACCTCTCAGACTGGCTACTATCACTCCCATCACAGCTCGGTAGTTCCTTTCCAATCTGGGTAGTCCCTTTGCTCTTAACAACTCTGCAGCCTACACTTTGTCCTCGCTTATCCCTTCAGTAGCACGTGTGTGTTTCGTTAACGATTGATGCCCTGGACGAGGAAATGAATAGCCACCATGGAAGTGGACGTGCCAGCGTGAATGCAGCACAATTGTGCTGGCCGCGCGACCGATCGCGGCGCACCTCCGTGCTGTTCTTGTGACGTGCAGCGGGCGACTGGTCCTTCCGCCACCGCCAGGTGTGTCTGGTGAAGAACCAGCTGACCTACTGCCCACAGGTGTGTCTGGTAAAGAGCCAGCTGATCTACTGTCCCCGTGTTCTCAGTGAAGGACCAGCTGACATACTGTCCCCAGATATGTATGGTGAAGAACTAGCTGACCCACTGCTCCCCGATGAAGAACCAGCTGACCTTTCGCCCGCCCCCAGATGTCCGATGAAGAATCAGCAGACCATCCCGCCGTCCCAGGTACTCAGTGAAGAACCAGCTAATCTTTCTGCGGCCTCCAAGTGTCCGGTGAAGAACCACCTGATCCTCCCGCCGCCCCCAGGTGTTCGGTAAAGAATCACCCGACGCTACATGGCCAGTGCAGTCGATGCGCCCTAAAGCCCCCAAATAACCCGACCCTCCCGCTTCCGCAGATGTCTGGTGAAGAACCCCGACGAGCGGGCGACGGCCACCGAGCTGTTGGATCACCAGTTCATCGTTGCCGCCCAGCCGGCGGCTGTCACACTGACCCGCATCATCAGCGAGGCCACCGAGTCGCGCGCGCAGCAGCAGCTCGCGAAGAGCAACAAACTCATCCACATTCAGCCGCAGCCTGTCGACGACAACCAGGTGCGCTGGCGGCCACCGTTGGCTGGTGGGGCTCCGCTGGCGGCCACCGTCGGCTGGCGGGGCTCCGCTGGCGGCCACGGTCGGCTGGTGGGACTCCGCTGGCGGCCACGGTCGGCTGGTGGGGTTCCGCTGGCGGCCACCGTCGGCTGGTGGGGCTCCGCTGGCGGCCACCGTCGGCTGGCGGGGCTCCGCTGGCGGCTATGGTTGGCTGGTGGGGCTCCGCTGGCACGGTGTAGTGGGGCTCCGCTGGCGGCCACCGTCGGCTGGCGGGGCTCCGCTGGCGGCCACCGTCGGCTGGTGGGGCTCCGCTGGCGGCTATGGTCGGCTGGTGGGGCTCCGCTGGCGGCCACGGTCGGCTGGTGGGGCTCCGCTGGCGGCTATGGTTGGCTGGTGGGGCTCCGCTGGCGGCCACGGTCGGCTAGTGGGGCTCCGCTGGCGGCCACGGTCGGCTGGTGGGGCTCCGCTGGCGGCCACGGTCGGCTGGTGGGGCTCCGCTGGCGGCCACGGTCGGCTGGTGGGGCTCCGCTGGCGGCCACGGTCGGCTGGTGGGGCTCCGCTGGCGGCCACGGTCGGCTGGTGGGGCTCCGCGTGAGGCCGCAACCCGGGAAGGGATGAGTGGTCGGATGTTCCTGTGGTATGGAATGGGTCTCCGCGTATGATTTTGTCTCCGACGAGAAATTCACTCGTGTTGTGAATGGAACTATACTGTCGGAAATTTCGTAGTCGTACGTAGAATAGTGGGATACCCCGACGTTCCGGAATGCTCACGCGACGGTGAAGGAGACATTTTCTCAACAGCCATAGCACGTTGTCGCCAGCCCCAGTTCGACAACATAAATGAACGTCCCCCAATGTTGCCCGACAAACCGATGAGTTCGGTCCCACAACAGCAAGACTGCTACAGCCAGATTCATAGCGCCGGAAAGCATGGGTATGCGAGAGCAATGCAATTTGGTGGGTTATTTCCCGCGAAAGATGGATTCCACCATGTCTTTCGGGTTTAGCAAGAAACCAAATAGAGTTACCCCTCCCCGTCTCACTGGCCCATGTAAATGATTTCCTGAAACTTCGTCCGTACCGTAGGGTGAGGTTGGTGTGAAGATGATCCCTTCACCCAGCGCTGTTTTAATGCACGTGTGCTCTGGCCAACACGCGCTCTTCTCACCGTCCCTCTTGTGCGATCTCATACGTCACCGCCTGTGTGACTACGTGCTTGTCTTGTGTGGCTTCTTGTCAGGAGGTGCGTGGTCTCTTGTGTAACCTCATGTGCGACACTTATCTTTTGTGACCTCGTGTGTGCCCTCTTGCGTGCATCGTGTGTGAACGCTTGTGACCCTGTACATGACCTGGTGTGTGGCCCCGTGTAAGACACCACGTGTGTGCCCGGACAGACGGTGGAGACCACGTGCCACGGCACGATGGTGCCAGCCGACCCGGGCACGCTGGTTCCGACCGAGCTCTCGGGCACTCTGGTGGAGCGCGACGTACCGGACGGCACGCTCGTGTCGGTCGCCTCCAGTCTGAACACCATGCTCATCAACTCGGACTCGGAGGATGACGAGTCCACCATGAAACGTGAGCGCGGCGACCACAGCGCCGGAACGGGTTTGGCAGGCTCGTAGGAGGCGTGTGTGGTGTTCATGTGACCTGCTGTAGACGAGGTGGAAAAGACCGGGATGGCGCTGTTAATGTTGCCAGTGAGCATGCTATGTCGCGCGACTATTGTGTTTCTGTGCTCCTCTACCACAGATGCATTTATATTATCGCCAGCTCATTTTGTCCTCCGCATGACGCTAAAGGGGGATAAGTAGGTTTATCCAGATTGACCGCAATCTATTTCATACTTAGGCAATGCTTCGTTCGTCACTCGGTGTATCTGGAGATGATTGCAACATACGGAAACTCAGTGTTATCGGCCAATCTTCTAAGTGTGACAGACTTGCCGTGTGTGTGTGATCTGAGTGACCTGACGTCCCACAGGTCACGACACAGGACAGGACAGCCTCAATTACCGGCCGCTGTTCCTCGACCACTTCGACAAAAAGGAGGCAGAACAGCGGGTGGGTTTCCCCGCCGGTTCCGGCCCGCCACCCCGCCCGGGTCGCCGCTCGCATGCCGAGAGCCATCCTGGTGCTCGGCTTCCCCATGCGCACGCTTGCTTCCACGGAATCCGGAACGCTTGCCGGCCAGTTGTCAATGAATGTGTCGCCGATGTCGCCAGCTACCGACACGCCTGAACGCTTATCACATGATCCTGAGTTATGGCGGGTATCCGCCCGCCGCTTACGGCATGCTTCGCTTTTCCAGCGCCTCTTACAGCAGCAGCAACAGCAACAACAGCAGCAGCAACAACAGCAGCAGCAACAGCAGCAGCAGCAACAACAACAACAGCAGCAGCAGCAGCAGCAGCAGCAGCAGCAGCAGCAGCAACAACAACAACAGCAGCAGCAGCAGCAGCAGCAGCAGCAGCAGCAGCAGCAGCAACAACAACAACAACAACAACAGCAACAGCAGCACCAGCAGCACCTGGTACAGCAGCAGCAGCAGCAGCAGCAGCAGCAGCAGCAGCAGGTGCCTGTTCAGCCTGCGCCGCCTCAGCTGGCGCAGCAGGCAGCGCCGTCACCTGCCGCCTCGCTACCGCTGCTGCCGCCGGCCAACCACTACGCGGCCGCGCCGCCACCGCCGCTGCCCGGCGCCGAGTACCACCCGACGCCGCGGCCGCAGCAGCTGGAGAACCTGCACAGCGAGCGGGAGCGGCTGCAGCCATACCAGGTAGTCGGCTGGCTCGGGACCCGGCGGCGGCGCCTAGCTTAGCGTCCTCCGGCACAGCTTATCCCACCCCGCGTCGACATGGGATCCGATTGGTGGGCTCAAATACATACGCGACTTGGCTTCGCCTGCAAATAAATACCTCCGTTGTTTGCATCACTGATGGAAGTAAGTTGTTAACTTGATACTGATAATCTTTATGTTCGGTTGCATAATGTAAGTTTATCTTGTGCAGCGCCTAACTATGCTGTAGATACCTGAAGCTGAAGGGAATTGTTTTGTTGTTGACGTTAGCGACGTGTAGACTGCTGTGGTCGCATGGCGTCGTCAGTCTCGCATGCCGATTGGTCGCGGACGAAGAGCCGGGACAGGCGGAACTCGAACCCGCAACCGTTCGGTTGGAAGACGGGCCTTTGTGAAACAGCCTCTAGGGTATTTCACCTCACCAAGCTGAAGGAAGAGCCATCATCTGGATGCCAAATGCGGTAGTTTTCTGAGATGTAATTTACATTGGCTATTCAAGGATGTAAGTTAAGCAACAAAGCACCACAAAACTGACTAGATGTAAATGCTTTTCCCTTCCTGTGACGTTTTCCGCACAAATTCCAGTATTTGATCATGCTGGACCTGACGGCCGCACGGTGACCCCGCGGCATCACTGCCGACCACCCGTCGTTGGCGGCGAAACCTACCGCTCGACCCTTTGTCCTACTTCGACAACGTAGGATTCGACCGGTGTACGTCATCACTGCCGCGTCGGCAGGGGTGTCGTCCTCAGGCCGGTGTACGTCATCACTGCCCGTCGGCAGGGGTGTCGTCCTCAGGCCGGTGCAATGTTTAGCAACATATTCTTAGTTCCAGTCTTCACCGATCCATTATTACTGCTGCGATATCCACGTCATGTCGGTGATTGTCTCAGATGATGGTGCCTATGCGTGTCTGCAATAGGTGTGCACACCGGCGTGGCCAGGGTCATGCGGTGGGTCAATTGACTGCGCCATCAGCAACTGAGTCTGTTTGATCCTTCCTTCCATTGCCTTTGAAGCCGTCCTACTCGTTGTACCACAGTGCTCCTGTCGAAACTCCTGATGAGTTCGGAAGTTTCAACAGTCCACCAACTGCGCCGGCTCGTGTGTGCCACCCAGGGACCCCCACACTCCCGCCCCTCGTATGATAGGGTGCATGGTGACGGGAGGGTACGTGTTGCACAGGCACGTGGTCTGGTCGCAGACATTTCCCTGCGCCACCGTGAGCGATGGGTGTTCAACGTCCGCCACAGTCGCAGCCGCCTCAAGCTCCAATAGCTAATGCATGCGCATTCTTTCGCATTCATCCTATGAAATAGTGAATTGATTTCCATGCCGACAACCCCGTGATAATGTTCAGTTATTGCTATGCCTCGACCGCTATCAATATGTATGTGTGTGTTTGTGTACACAGGGTGTGTCAGTGTCAGCCTTGTGCTCGGCTGTCTGCGTGCGGGCACCAGGTTCTGAGGGCCGCCAGGTGACCACGTGTACACACCGCCTGAGCCGATGTGGCCTCAGTTTCAGCCGGGACAGGTGCCGCCGCCGCCGGCCGCTCGGATGCCAGGAGCCGGCCTGTCCCCGGCGGGCCCGTCCGCCCCCGCCCTCTCCCAGCAGATGTACGCCCCGACGCCGCCCATACCGGATCTGGCGCCCAAACCGGGCCGCGGCCAGTTCATGGACACCTCGTTTGAGTTTGTGAGTAAACGCCAGCTGGTGCTGAGCGCGTGCACGGTTATGGTTTAGGTGCCTAAGTTGTATGTTGTCGTATTCGTGCTTTCTACTGTCGACCAGGAGAACATGGGTTACAGCGGTTCGAATCAGGTTAGATTTGAGGTTGTCAGTTTTAACCGGTTTAAATCGGTTGACACCGGCATTAGATACCAAAACATATACATAATTTGGGTTCAAATATGTAATTAGTGAAAGTAAATTAAGTACGGCATGTCAGGAAATACTGATTAGCATTTGAAAATGAACATACTGTAAGGAAGAGTAAAGTTTAATTACGCACCACACTGACCCCACCCCTCCATAGCCTGGGTTATTGCTCCGATTTTTGCCTTTTGGTGATAAACAGCATTGCAATGGGCCGGATGTTTTTTTCTGGATGACTATAGGTCATTCCTAATAAGTTGATTTTATCCATGGCTACGAACTGAAAACAGCCAAATCGTGTGTAGGAATGATACAAGTGTGCTTTAAATGCATCGGAGCTTGGAGAATGTATAAGTTCGCGATTCCCGTCATATTACTTGCCTCATTTTTTGGCCCCTATTTTCAGCCAACCACATTAACCGGCTAAAACAGTCGGCAGAAAATAATGTCGAACGGCACGTATGTTTCGCACGTATGGTTCGGCCATACAAGTACACATAATGCGGTGTGACTATGAGGCGTTAGTACTGCAATATTTCACATCAGCATAAACGGAACCTATATAAACGGGTAGGTTGTTCGAAGACAAAATTGCAAATATGTTTCATCGTTAGATCCGATAATTTATCCATTGTTTTGCGCCCACCAAGCTCATGTGTTCATGATCATGGTACTGGTCTCGCGGGTCATCATCCATGGCTGACTTACCTTTCCTGCCGTTCCAGATTCGTTTTATGAGCTATGACCAACTGCAAACGCGCATGAACAGTTTGGACTCTGAGATGGAGCGCGAAATAGACGATCTGAGGCGGCGCTACATGGCCAAACGGCAGCCAATTCTCGACGCCATGGACACCAAGCGCAAACGCCAGCAGAACAGTCAAAACTTTTAGCCGCAGTGTGCGAGTGCGCGTGTAGTGGGCGCGTGGCCGGCGACGGTGCTGGATGGCGTGCTGGCGAGCGACGCTCGTGACGGGCCGGCCACCGTGCGGCCACTCGGCCGGGCGCGTGATCACCACGCGCAGGTGCCATACCAAGCCGGCTCTGGCCCCGGCGCCGGCGGCGTCGACATCGCGTGCCGCACCCGCCGCGGGCATTATCTTTCACGGGCCTCGGTGGTCCGGTAGCCCGCACCTGGTACTTACGCGACCGAGATCTCGGCGCCGGCCGGCGTCCGCGCGGCCGAGAGCGCCGCGCAGTGCTGTGTGTGCGTCACCTAACCCGGGCCTGCGTGCTGTCCGCGGGCGCGCGAGCTCTAGGGAACCGTGGGTCTGGGCGTCTTACCGCGCGCCGCCGCATCAAGTGCAAATGAGTGTGTTGTTGTGGACCGGTGTATCGATGACAGCCACTGTCGACCTCCGTGGGGCACACTGCAGCGTGCCTGTTTAACCCATCATGAACGTTTTATACATCGCAGGTAAATATACTAACATCAAATGCTCGTTATCGGCATCGGGGCGATGGTCCCAGGGTCGGCCGTCCCAAAGCAATCCAGCAGCATCTGTTTGTGCCGGATACAAATTTCGTGGAGTCACTGAAACAGATTCGCATCGATTAATCGAACGCCCGGATTGACGGAAGTATAGCGGTGGCAGCGAGGTCGAACGCGGTACTCTGTCGTCCGCGGAGGGGCGTGGGCCTGGGTCCCACGTGACGTCCATAATTACGCGCCGCGCCGGCTGGCTACTAGACAAAGGGCCCGAAAGCACCTAAACACTCCGTGTTTGAACAGTAATGTGGCGACATTTCTCGCGTCTGTCACTCGTGGCGGTACAGGTGCAGCTGCGTACCGCAACAAAAATGGTGAGCGAGGCCGCGCCACCGCAGTCCTCTCGAGCAGGTGTGGTGCCCGCTGCTGTCTGCAACACGACACAGGAGCCCCAGAGCCCACCTCGTAACCGCACCCTTTCAGTGCCCCCAATTGCGTTTTGCACCGACTGAAGTCGACCCGGGAGGGACGTGGCCGGTTACGGTCGCTCGAGCAAACGAGCGGAATGTGGCGTGACGGAAAATCCGGCCTCCGCGGACGAGACGAGACTAGATGTATCGCAACCACATAATTCCCTTGTTCTCGCCTTCGATTCGCATCACAACCAGGTCATCCATGTCTAAAGACGTCGCCTTCCTTCTGGGTCGAATCTTCGGCTTGGCTGAAACTGACATGATCTGGTGTACCCCCCCCCATAAATACGCCCCTGTAGGCAAGTGAACACGTCAATGATGGTACAGGTGGGAGACCATCTGCCATCTGCCATCAGCCGTCACACCTGATGTCACGTTTGGACACTACTGCGTCGCATGTGGTCGCAGTCACCCAACAAATCCAGCACTACAGGTTTGCAAAAAAAACAGCCGCGTTCTGAATTTTACACGTCAAGAACACAATGACCTGTGCAGACCTTGCTTGGATTTTGAATGGTGCTGATCGACGGTTCACTAACCGAAGTGTATTGCGTTAATAATAAAAAAACGATGTTCAGTCGTTTTTCTCCTCTGGCTCTAATTCTGGTGATAGCATAACATTTCGCATGGTTCAATTTTGTCCGCGACTCATCTTGTCCTTTTGATTTATTTCCCTCACCTGAACTGTACTTCCACTATAAACAAAACGTGTCTATCGCCGTTCACCACTGATTTCCGTCACGCTCATCGCCATTAACTGCCAGCTCGCCCGACGAGAACAATCACACAATCTCACAGTGTCGCAGGTTTGTATTTCGTCTCATCAGCACCCCTTCCCACCCAGGCCAGTCACTCGGCATCCGACCCCAGATCGGACGCATCCGAGCCGTCCTCCATCGGATCGGCGGGCTGGTCCCTGGTCTTGAGCACCTCCACATCGCCTCCGCTCGTCCACACGCAGTGCAGGGTGACGCGGAACTCGGCCTGCTGCTGGCCGAGCAGCTTCTGTGGATCGCCACGCAGGTAGTCAGAGCCGCGAGGCGGCAATACTGTGTATCCCAGCACACCTGTATGGAGGCGATGCATTACGCCACCCAAATGGCTTAAACGAAGCATTTCTGCAAGCGATAATTGATTAAAAGAACTTGTCCTCAGCCAGCAAAAGTTCTTGGCGACACACTTGTTTTCTGTCGACACCGTTCCTTACACAACAGCCTATCCCATTTGGCTATGCATTGTCACAGGTTCCGTTAACGTGGGGCTTCCCTAGGCTAGCTGCCCATTGACACGGGATGCGTCGTCGGATATGGCCAAATTTAGTTGTTTCATTATTTGGGCTTGAGGGCCATATGTATAGGAGCAGGGAGGCCATCCACCCCCACCAGTGATACATTATTCGTGAAATAGGGTGGAATATACCACTTTCTGAACACTCAATTGACATCCTTCTCCCATAATTATTGACATCCTACTCCTTGATGCATGCTTATGGAGTCTTCGTGTCTCCTTTCTAACAGTATCTTGTTGATAAGTAGCATGTACATGCTCTCGATAAGAAATGGTGATACACTAACATTTTGCAATTAAATTTCAGGTAAAGGGAGTACCTATAATGTGATATGACACACAATAACAGTTTACAGCATAGTTATTATTCTCCCTATCCAGAATATAACTCTTCTTAACTTATGAATCTCAAAACAAGTGATAAAGGTACAGTCATAAGTACCTACACCATTGGCTCAAATTTCAGTCTGAAGGACATCAAAAGCATTTTAAATGACACTAATCCCATGGTAAATTTTGACATCCTACTGTTCTTGTTTCGACATCTCACACCTAACGAAAAACCATTATTTTAACCCTGACCCCCACCCTATCCACACACACTTCTCATGAAAGTTTAACGTTAACGCTACGGAGATGCATAGCGAGAATCAACTTCAAAAAGGGGCTTTGGCCCCCACTTTTTGAGACATTTCTACGCCTCCGTTAAGGGCGCATGAACTGCAAGTGTTTATCCAGCTCCCATATCTTTCGCCCCATGTAGTTCTCTCAATTATTATGTCGATCGTCTGTAACAACGGTTCCCGGCCCTTCGAGGAAGTTATGTCCATTGTCTGTAACAAAGTTTCCCGGCCTTCTGAGGCAGGTGAGAGGATGAGACTCACCAGTATTCGACACTGGTCCGGCTTCAGAACGTCTCCCTTCCGACAGACCACGTGGTCCTTGACGAGTATCACCACACCTGCGGCAGCCCAACTGTCACGGCACCGTCGACGACCCACCAGCTGACACTCGTCAGCGACACGGTCAAGGTCAGCGCGCGCACACCCGTCATCTCCCGACCGTGTGGCTGGTACCGAACAGCACGATGGTGTCCAGCTCAACAATGACTGCTGACACTATCGCAGAATCAACTGGTTCTTCAGCCATGCAGTACTACATATTCAATATACCGATGAACTGGCTATTAACCACACGTCACTTGCAATGCTGTGTGGTACACATGGTGCCAATCAATACTCGAGATACGAGCCATCATATAAACATTGCACATTATTGGCGACTGATTAATCTTCGCAACGTTTTAACACAAAATTGTCATCAGCCATTACGAAACATGGTAACCGTTATGTGCGCTTCAGGGACTAAACGCAAATTTTGACATCTGACGTAGAATACAGAGTTGGCAGTTTTTACCACAAAGCCTGTTTTTTTTTAGCCTTTACCAGTGACAAAAATCTACATATCAAAAAAGTTTCAACCGCAAGAGTCTAGGGCAAGGGTGCAAATACAGTGCTTAATCTTTTTCATACATATAAGACATGCTGTCCGTATGTTTATTGGAGTATCACGTACCATACAACGTCCATGCATAATACTTAGAAATAGGCAACATTTTCGCAGGAAATGTCACAGAAAGTGCAAACATGTCACCAATTTGAGACAACTTTTACCAGTTTTTCCGGTAAAAGACTGGCTCCCATGAGAAAAACTAGTTCTCCCTGGTAAAAAACCCAATCATGGTGGAATATATGTAATAATTGGCATAAGTGAATGCTGACATGTACCCGTTAGTCAACAAATTGCGATACCGTCCTTGCTAAAGCTGACAACACCAGTAACCAGTAGTGTGAACCATTAGGTGAGGAACGTGTCGGCCGTTGTGCACGCCTATGCACATATGTTTCGGAATTTGACACGTAATATTTTACCTCAATAGTCGAAGCAGATAACAGCTGAAGGTAGTGGTGTACAGGGTCTAACGACATGAAAAAGGTACACAAAGCCCACCGGCAGTCTCAGTCTGGCTGGCTCCGACGGCGGTGATCGACTGACCTTTCTTGAGTGCGGTCGGCAGGCCAACCTGACGCAGGTGCGGCTCCAGGCTGTGCGGGAACTGGTCCAGCGGACCCTCACTCAGCTCCACAGTCTCGGTGGCATTGTTCCCAGAGCGAGCGTACTCGGGGCAGCTGAATTCGCCAAACCATCTGCGAACCAATACAAAATCGTGTTTCAATGTCATTAATTGTGCAAATAAAAATAAGATAACTCTGCTTTAACATGCACTTTATTATGCTTCAATGAAGCTCTCAATTGGAAGAGTTCGGCGCGATATTTGGCTCTCGCACTCCGAGCAGATGCCTCCCAATGTGCATGCACATGCACTGGCGGATGCATCCTCTCCCCCTCCCGGACTTGTATTAGTACCTTACACATCTTTTACATACTGTCCCCACACCAAAAGAAGCCAATTTAATAAAAACAACAGGGGCATATTTCACATGAAAAATAATTTTACTCAAAGAAAAGAGGGACACCCTATCAGACACGCTTCTGATGGACAGCAGTTATTTTCAATTGACGGCGCGCCAACCGATATGGCTACCTTGCGCTCATTTTAAGGATAATATTCCCATTTACGAACCATTCTTAATTCCGGAGTAATGATTATGCAACAGAATACGTTGCCCTGCTCGGGTCATTGCAGAGTTGGGAAGAAAATGCAACCTTATTTAATTTCTTTGTGGTTCTCGGTATTTTTTTTCCGAATCACGTAACAATAGTGACAGTTAAACATGGCTGCAGCATGCAGCCTAATGGCACTATACCGACGGCACTGTGTTAAAATAATGGTTTTTCGTTATGTGCGAGATGTTGAATTGATTACAGTAGTATGTTGAAATTTGCCATGGAAACTATGTCTCTTAACATAACCTGTAAGTTTTTCGAGCACAATTTTAATCCAACAGCATACCCATACTTCCACCGTTTTCCTTCGTTTTGAGATACTTAATTTAGGGATACCCATTTTAGTGATAACAATACAAAATGTCCATCCTTATGAACTGATTGTATAACAGACTACAATTGTGAAGCATGCTGTCGATATTTAATTGGTAGGGATGTTGATTCAGCGTTCAGAAAGTGGTATACTGCGCGAATGATCAAATCTGGTCAAAGCGCCCTGAAGCCCAAAGTGGTATATTCCACCATATTTCGCAAATAAATTATCACTGCCATGGCGTCATGAGTAGGGTCCCATCATATCCTCTTCAACACTGCCATGGCCGCACTACTGCGTAGGTATAATGCAAATCATCAAAATAACCATGGAGCACTGGCACCTCATGTGCCATACAGCGACAGTGCCCGTGGCAAATACGCCTTCACAAAATAAGAAGACAAACATTGTATTCTCATTTTGTGTATTTAAGAGCCAAAAGACGCCTAATTAGCAGGTAACACATAGCAACTTGTTTTCAATAATAGCTTGCTGTTCCGACAGGTGAGATACAGCGCTGGCTTGTTTTGGTCTCCTCTGTCCTGACGTGACAGTGTCAGGTTACCACATGCGCTTGCATTTTTTTTTATCCAGCTGAAAGGACGGTATTATTGCAGATCAAGGTTAATTTTGATTCTTTGGGCTTTTTCGAATACCATGTATTTTACCGTGATTAAGACGATGCGACCACTCATTTTCTCTGCAAATGATTACTTTTCAGTTGGCACAGAAATACACGATCATAATCTTCACTCTACAAATATAGCCAATCGCGTATAATTACCCGGACATGGTGTGTCACAGATGTGATAAAGAAGAAATTCAAAACTTCATGCACCCGATTCAATACTCCTTCACCTCCAAAACCATATGTTTCTGGCTTAATTCTACGTCATTCCAGACACGCAACATTCGCAACCACATGAGTCCGGAACCCTCGATCAAGGCCGGAAGTTCCTTGCGATGTTGTTAGCGTTAACGGCAGCGCTAACAATTTCCGCTGATATTTGATGGCGTCGGGCCGGAAAAGTTAGTTTGGGACGATTCTGTTTGTTCTGGTTAGGTTAAATTAGGCTAGGTTAGATTATGATATATTATAATATATTATATTTACTATGCTACGTTATCTTAGTCTAGCTTAGGTTAGTTTAGGTTCGGTTATTTTATTATTTTTCTATAGTTTATCTATTCATATGTAATTTTTCAATTCTTGATTGACGAAGCAGAAGTCAGCTGACAAGCAACGCAGCCACGCGTATCGGTGTAAGGACGGGTTCACTGTGTACCGGTTGCACTCCAGTACCTCACACAATTATTAAGCTTTCTTTTGAAGACAGACAAGCAAGTTTAGAATTTTCCGACAACAGTGTCACAGCGATGTTATTTGCCCAAATTATTCCAGGGTCTGCCAGTATTTGTTTTTGTGGAATTCCACGGCCGCGAAATTCATAATTTCCTTCTCGAAGCATCAAACTATAAGCCGCAGTCCGAGCTCCGTGCTGGTCGGTCCGATACCATATAGGTACAAACGAACGAGCCACAGCCCGGACCACCCCATTAAGGTATGTAAACGTTCGCAGCGTTAGCTTATAAAATATCGTTAATATCGTAGCACATTTCCTCCGTACCATATGACGTCATCCATTGTATCGACCGCCGTGGACTTCAAAGTAGTCATTTCCAGAGAAAATGAGTGGTCGCATCGTCTTAATGATGTTAAAAAGCATCGTATTAAAAAATAAAATAAAAATAGAAAAGAAAGCTACCTTGAACTGCAAATTTACCAAAGGAACAGCCGGCAATTGGCCCAACAAGATCGAGGATTTCGCTAAGCATGAACCGAGAAGAAACGTTGGCGGTTTTAATTCTTCCAACGAACTGCAACTGGACCTCAATACACCCTATCGGAACATAACTTTACAGTGAATAGATCTACACAAATTAATTGGCTACTAAACATTTAGTTTAGTATTAAGAATGCATAATTATATTACCACCCCTACACGACAGATTGTACACAAAACTATGCACAATCCTGCGTTATTGGTTCTGAGTAATTTCAGTACGAAAAAAAAACAGCTTGAGGGTGCACTTACTCAAATACCTCCTCCTTGGTTTTGTTGGTGAAGAGGAGACCGCATTGCCCAACCAGATGCTTTGATACTAGGTGCAGATTCTTCCTGTGAGCAGTCTCCTCCGTTTTGCCAAGTCCATGAGCCATGACCTTGTTCTTGCCAAAGAAAAATCTGTGCAAAAATAACTATCATGAATGATGAAAAGTAAACCGAAGATCACTCCAGAAGACTATTTTTAAGTGACAAATGTTGCTAAAGTATATTTTGTCAAGAAAAATCAACACAATCTTCTTTTGTTCAAATAAAAGTGATACTAAGTGAACTGTGCACTGCATATGAACAGAAAAGCAGCAACGATCAAAACATTGAAGTATCAGCAGGCATAGAAGAAACATAGCTATGAACATAACATCCAGTTGGCAGTAGGTTACAATGCCATTGCTATGTATGTCTGTTTCACAGCCAGAACAATGCCATACATTCTAGATTTCACACCCACTCATTCATGTACCTGCTGTGCTTCCATTCGATCCGCAATTCCTTCCACCGCTCGTTCCTCATGTTGTGTACCGAGAAGACGAATAGGCGGGCGTACTCGTCGACACATTGCCGCACATCGTCTATCAGCTTGGCCTTGGTGTCTGAAGTCTTGCGGCTGGTGGTCTTTGTGAGCGCAACTGCACGATAACAAATAACGTACTTAAGCTAGGGCAGTGCCACATCAGAAGGGTACATAACATAATTGGGAGCAACCAAATTGCAACTTAGAATATTATCCAAGAAGAGCATTACACAGCTACAAGTATACTTCAAACCTGATCAATTATCAGTAGGTGCAAGCTAATGCCATACAACATCCATATGGCTGGGCCAATGCGATCAATTACACATACAATTCAGCTGATGCAATCAATTACCAATCTATGTGAAATAATGTGATCCAACACACACAGGCAGTGTTAAAGTAATGGTTTTTTTTTTACTGAGATGTGAGATGTCAAAACGATTACAGCATGATGTCAAAATTTGCAATGGAGGCTATGCCATTGAAAATGTCACCTTCCAGGCCTTCAAGCTTGATGATGAACCAATGGCCTTATGCAACTACTTATAAGTGAATGTTTTGGTTATCTTTGGTAAACAACCTAATATAGGGATACCAATATTAATTAATGTGATAATAATACCATGCCATGAAAAAATAGTATTGTATAACAGCCCATTATCATAGGTAATTTATTTACCTTGGATTCTCCTCCATATTATTTGTGTATCACAATCAGAAATGGTGAGCTAAGGCATGTCAGCTATGCATGAGATACTGTTCAAAATGAATCATGTATACTTCATAAACATAATCAAGAAGTGCCATATTGATGCTTCTTTGGGAAGTATGTCTAGGATGACAAATAATCACAATAAGGATAATCCCAAAGGGGACATTGCCCCCACCCCCATCCAAGACGTGTTGAGACCCAAATAATTGCATCTCGGCACGGAAGAATTGCGCCAGGGCTCCGAAAAAAATGAAGCTGAGGCATGAAGCCCTGAATATCACTGGAGCCTGGAGCCAAGCAAATTTCACCAAAGGCCACCAAAGGCCACCATGAGCTGGTTGGACACTGAAAAACTTGCCATGATTCCAAAAAAATGCAGCATGGCACTAACATATAGTGGAAGGGGTTCGAAAACTAGAGTGGGGTCTCTAAAAAAATTATGCAGGGATCCGAAAAATAGACATGGGCTCCAAGAAATTCAGAAGAGATCCATAAAAATTGTGTTGGGCCCAGAAAACCTGCATAAAGCTCCCAACAACTCACAGGTGGGGGTAAAAAATTGGGCTGCAGCCCTGAAACATAGTGCTGGAGCATAATTATTGTCAGGACACCTAACATTTTCCTCAGCTGTCTCCTAAAAGCACACCAGATCGAGAAAACATACTGGGGCCCTCCATAAAGCACACCAGGTCCTGCCAAAAAAGCTACAATGCATTGGGGGCACCAATTAAACAGCCTTAAAAAACACACCTGATGCACTGAACACACCAGGGCCCTCACGGCAGCACGATGATCTCCAAAACAAGCTAAGCGAGACAAAAAATGGGAAGGAAGACGAACACAGGACCAGAGTTTTGGTTTGGAGCATATTTTTGGTAGGTTCAGCTACCCTCCACAGGAAAATTATATTGTCACTTCCTATTTTCATCAATAATGATCACTGAAGAAAAAATTGTCAAAATCTGGTGACTTTTTAGTGGTGGTATGTTGGGCCCCCTTCAAATATGTTTGCCCCCAACACAAATTGACTCATGCCATTGCTTTACATACTAATACATGCAAGATGGAAAAATAGCAACATATGGTTTAATTGACATAGAAGCACAAACAGGTATATAATCTGCATGAGAATCTTTTCCTAATCCACAGAACCGATCTTTTCCATTTTGACTTTTGGTGTTAATCTCTGCCATCTTCTGCCTGGTAGAAAATGAAAAATATGCTCTGTTCATAGGGCAATAATCCATTCACCTGTGTTGTCAAGCAGGCACAAGGGTGCTGGAGTAGCAGAATGGAGTAGCAGAAAAAACAGTCACAATTTCTCAACATGTCACCTTAAGGGCTTTCAGATTCAAAGTGACAGGAGGGGAAGGGGCAGATCCACCCTCTGAGATCACAAAAACTAGCCAGCTGATTAATGGCTTTGGGAAATGGCATCAAATACAGGTGTCCTGAAATGCTTCAATGAAGAAAGGAATGTTAAAAATTTAGGTGAGGAGGTACAGGGGATGAAAGCCTAGCCTAACCATCCATGAAAGAAAACAAATGAGTTAAAAAAGAAAAATTCCCAAATAATTTTTCTCCAAACATTTTCAAATAAAAAAACTAGCATAACATAGCCTAAACCATTTTTGGAAGAAATTCAAATCTTTTTTAAACCAAACACAAAAAATTCACAATTTTTCCAGCTTAAAAGAAAAACCAAACCAAACCCATTTGTTGGCCTCATAGAGGTACAATATGCATAAAATGTGTCTTGTGGATACCTCAAAGTGCAATACCAATTTTGCTTGACCTGGCTTGATTTACAAGGCCACTGCACAGTAATTTTGGTAAGATGTTTTATGGGTTCAACACATTTTTGAGAGCTCAAAGCTTAGGGGCCTGGCTGGGTCTTTTGAAGCCCAAATATATCTTTTGGGCACAGACCTGTTTCTTTAGTCCCTTGCACAATTTCAGGGGCATTGGTGGGCTGCTTGGGCCTTCTGTTGATTCTTGGGCCCAGCATGATATCTCTGGTCCTAATGAGTTTTGGAGGCCAACCAGTCTTTTTAGGTACCAGAATGCCATTCAATTTCCCCCCCCCCACAATTTTTTGGAGGCCCAGTGCCATTTTTTTTAGACTAGGGTCCACTGCCTCTCAAGGCGAATTTTCCTTTACGTCCCATTTTGTAGGCATGCCACAAATTTAGGTAGCTCATGGGTTAAGTGCCATCATAATGCTGTATTATGGGGTTGATTATGGGTATTAGTGCACTTTAACCCGCGCACGTCCGGGGGGGCAGATATCTGCCCCCCCTGCGGTTTTTCCTACTTTGCCGCCATACTAATCGGGTTAGCAAGGCCAAACCTCGCATGGCTGCTCACTGGTCTTTTCCGCATATCCTCAGAAATGTTTAACCCTGAGTCATCTCAAGTCAGGTCACCAGGTCAGGCGAAGTGACATAACGTCCCTCCGAGTTCTAGGTGGCATCACTCCCACAATAATTTGGCGATTGATTTCAAACTTATATCACGTCATGATCTTATCAGGGTCTATAATATGCATATCACGTTTTTTTTTCGTAGCGTTGACCTGAGGTCAGGTCGTGGCCATGGCTTACCCATTATAGGCCTATGGAAAAATATACAAATGTTTCCTGGTTACATATTTGCTCTCGGAATGACCTCCAACCGTTATGGCGTGTAGTTAGAAGCTATTCGCAATGCTATCGCTGACATTTTTGCTCAGTGGCCCCACCAAGGTCAGCTGAGGTCACCTGAAATCATTAGCACATTTCTGCGCATTATATCGCAATGCATTGAGCTAGAAGGCTGAAATTACCGTCATTGTGCTTGTATCGCCAAGACGTGTCGATTGATATATTACATGACCTCCCTACTCTACCCCATGACCTTGACCTGAGGTCATTGTTTCGGTGACCCATCTGTTGACCTGACCTTAAATTACACAGCGTATGTCGATAGCACATTTCAAGGGCTGTCGAATAGAATTTGCAGTTTGTTTCTATCTGTTACAGGTCCTGAGATATGTGCCAATATCTGAGGGTCCCACCCGATCTGGTCGAATTTGACATATGATGACCCAGTGACCTAAATATTGACCTGAGCGAGAAAATGACCGAAATACTTTCGATAGAGCTTGTCACCAGCTATCCAAAGCCGTTTTCCGTTTGTCGCTACCTAGCATAGTTCTCGAGATCTTAGGGGGGGGCAGACATCTGCCCCCCCCGGACATGCGAAGTTGGCGCGGACCGCCGGACGTGCGAGTGTTAAGGTAAGGCAAGGCAACAAGGCAAGTTTTACATATTTTACATCCATGAAGCAAACAATGGGGTTATGCTTTCAGTTCGGTTAGGTTGTGCTTTTCATTGAAGTTCTAAATTTTCATTTGTTTTTTGTAATGCTTTCTTCAAAAACAGATTATGCCAGGTTAGGCTAGTTTAGATTGGGCTGTTTTTTTATGCTATTAATTTGAAGAAAAAAATTGTTTGAAAATTTTAATTTTATTTATATTATATTTTGTATTCTTGCATGGAAGATTATGCTATCTTCAGTTAGATTGTGACATTTTCCATTCTTTTCAGCATTATTTTATGCCATAATGTCCAACACTCCATTCTTGGTGTTATTTCACCTGTAAACTGAAAAGTATGCATTTGCAGAGGAAATGAGTGACCACATTATATTAACCACACTCTTAAACATTGCAATGGAAAAAGATATTCCATGAATTTAAAAAAAATATGTTAAACTGCAAATTTACCAGAATATGAAATATTGTAAACTTTAGTACATTTCTTGGCTATCCCAGTTTGCATCTGGTGTTTGCCCATTTCTGACATACTGGGCCTAACCTCTGGTACACTCTTGATGTGCCTTGATGCATGCATGGAGGCCTTTCCATATGCCAGAGTGCACAATTCAATTTAGGTCTGCACACATGAGATCTTGTCAAAACTTGCCATGTTTTGCAGACTGGATAGTATGATTTGGACCATAACTGCCATTTTACACCTTGGCCTCACACAGCACATCAACTACATTATGCCAAAGCATCATGACCTTAAGAGGAACACCTGCTTTTACAGTGATAAATTATTCATAAAATAGGGTGGAATATACCACTCTCTGAACACTCAATCGACATCTATATCCAAGAAGTATCGACATCCTGCTACTTGATGCATACTTATAAAGTCTTTGTGACCCCTTTCTAACATAATCCCATTTATAAGTATCATGTGCATGCCTTCAATAAGGAATGGTGATAATCTTTACCTTTTGGCCGACACATACTGCCAAGGTTAGTGATTTGTAAACAGGTGTACAGTGGGGAACAGTGACATCACAGGAGTCATGGAAGTGACATCACGACATCACAAGTGCCGACAAATTTGCTTCAGAGGATTCTGGTTTCCCGGTTAGGTTAGGTTAGGTTAGATTGTATTATGCTATGATACATTTTGTACATTATGCTACATTATCTTAGTCTAGGTTAAGTGGTAATCTTTAGACACCCGACTCCTGTGACGTCACTTCCCTGACTCATGTGATGTCACTGTTCCCCACTGTACACCTCTTTACAAATCACTAACCTTGGCAGTATGTGTCAGCCAAAAGGTAAAGATTACCGGAATGGTGATACACAAACATTTTGCAACACAATTTCAGGTAGAGATTACCTAAAATGTGATATGGCATACAATACCAGTTTATAGCACAGGTATTATTTCCGGTAATCTTTACCTTTCGGCAGACACATATTGCCAAGGTTAGTGATTTGTAAAGAGGTGTACAGTGGGGAACAGTGACATCACAGGAGTCAGGGAAGTGACGCCACGACATCAAGATTCGGAGGATTCTGGTTTTCCGGTTAGGTTAGGTTAGATTATATTATATTATGCTATGATACATTTTGTATGTTATGCTACATTATCTTAGTCTAGGTTAGGTGATAATCTTTACCGACACCCAACTCCTGTGACATCACTTCCCTGACTTCTGTGACGTCACTGTTCCCCACTGTACACCTCTTTACAAATCACTAACCTTGGCAGTATGTGTCGGCCGAAAGGTAAAGATTACCTTATTTCCTCTATCCTGAATATAGCTCTTCCTAAATTATTAATCTCAAAACAAATGATGAAGGTACAGTCATAAGTACCTACACCATAGGTGGAAATTTGAGTCTGAAAGACATCAAAATCATTTTCAATGACACTAATTCCAAAGCAAATTTCGACATCCTACTGTGTCGTTTCGACATCTCACACCTAACAAAAACCATTATTTTAACGGTAATCTTTACCTTTTGGCCGACACATACTGCCAAGGTTAGTGATTTGTAAAGAGGTGTACAGTGGGGAACAGTAACGTCATAGGAGTCAGGGAAGTGACATCACAGGAGTCAGGTGTTGGCAAAGATTACCACCTAACCTAGACTAAGATAATGTAGCATAATATACAAAATGTATCATAGTATAATATAATCTAACCTAACCTAACCTAACCGGAAAACCAGAATCCTCCGAAGCACTTGACATCGTGACGTCACTTCCCGACTCCTGTGACGTCACTGTTCCCCACTGTACACCTCTTTACAAATCACTAACCTTGGCAGTATGTGTCGGCCGAAAGGTAATGATTACCATTTTAACCCTGTGCTTCCATCACCTGAATATCCAATCAAGCTACCCTTTCCTAACTTATGCACATCCATGCAATTAGTTGGCTTTATGCATTCATGGGAACTACCTGGGGTTGGTGAATGGCCCATGTTGCGATATACGTCACTAATTAGCACATGCTTAGCAGCCCAGCAATCACCACAATTACATAGCACCCAAAACCGTTTATAAAAGGCGTCACCTACCTGTTCTGTCCCTGCGCGATTTAGGCATTTCAGTTTCAATGCGATGAAGTAACAAAATATGAGGAGGAACCTAGGCAGTTCCCTATCTACCAGTTACCAGTATCAGTACGATATCGCAAAAAAAACTGATTACGCTGCACCGAAATCTGCAGCTCCACAGAGCGAACAGCAACTCCGCTCTGACTCACTGATAGGCCTGCAGAACCGCGTTTTGTAGCACAAGCGCAAAATATGTATCCTGACTTCAGATCAATGATTTCAGAACCGAAACTTATTTCTTCATTTATTTACATTTGGGACGGTTTCCAGCATATATTTCTTTAATAGTTTTGAATATTATTCGCGCAAATAAATTATGCAGTGGAAATAAATGTCATATTCAAGTACTATTCATGACAAACTCTCCTTGGCGAAATCTGAATGATGGATTAATCATTGAAGTTGTGGTGCTCCCCTTTGGTGATCTTGAAACAAACTGATAGACATATATATAGCTCCAGGCGTTCGTTCCAAGCAGGGGTGGATATCGCCCTGGGTGGATCCAAGGCCGATGGATCCAGACATTTTGATCGGCGCATTTATTCTGGAGGAGCGCCATTCCTCGAAGGGAGGGGGGGTGTTTTCGACTTTCAGGGGCGCCATCGGTTGAGAAGCTCGTTTGGAACGAGGGGTGCACTCGAGACTCGAGCGTCCTGGGGGCAAGGCAAGGATCTCTCACCAAACTAGAAGATCCAGGCCCTTATTTTGAAGACATGCTTTCAGATTGCACAGGGAAAATGGGAAAATAATATTAGTGGGGTACCAGACCGTCCTCCGACCCACCCGGGATCTCCAGCTGTGTCTGAGGGCCCTGTTACGATAATTTCTATCGGATGGAAGCTGGGGAACATTTTCAGTTTCCATCCCCTGGGACCGCCACTGGTTACTGGCTCCGGGGGATAATTGATTGTAATAATGCAATAGCACTCACTGAAGTAAGCAACTATTGCATGAGGCGTCAGAGGCACTATTGCACGGCCAGTCACCTGGATGCGGGTGTCGTTCGCCGCAGACACGTGCAGATTTTGAGCGGGAGTGACGGCAACATTGGAAGGAAGGAGATATGGCAGTAGAACGCCGACTTGCGCGCCAGTGTCTACCAGGAATTGCGTGGCAAAGCGGAGGTCCCGGACAAAGAACAGCTGCGCTGGAGGAGGCGGGCCTGAGGTCGCGGGCGCTGATAGCGTCAGGCTTGCGAGTTCATCGACGACCAACTGCAGGGTGCCTGGCACTTGTGGGCCGTGGCACCCCAACGGTCGTGGTACCAGCAGAGGCCGGTGGCAGACGGAGTGGCCCGATCGCGGCGGCTACGGGATGCTGGACGGCCGCGACGATGGCGAGGCGGTGACGACCCGTGGTCAGGAAGGCGGCGCACGACCGCTGAACAGTGCTGTCTCGAGGCGGTTGTTGGAAGTGTGATCCAGCCGGCTGACGGTGGCGGTCAGCGCGAGAATTGTCGCTTGCAAGTCGGCTGTAGATGAGCCGACAGCGACGGCGGCAGGCGGAGCGGAGCCGACAGAGGCTACCGCTCCAAATGTGACAATTGCACCAGCTGGATGGGATGCCTTCAAGAACTGGTCGACTGCTTGTGCGATATAAGCTAGCGGCTGGGATTCTGGTAGCAGTGCGATGGTGGCACGCAGGAATAGAGCGCGCAGCAGGCCGTTGTCCACCGGGGGGTCGCCGAGCGCAGACAGCTCGCCAGACGTGTTGTACAGCAGTCGGGATTGCGTCTGGTCACCGAGCTGTTGATGCCGGAGCGAAGCCTCAAAGAGTGCAGCGTCGGGCTTGACTCTCCTGTACAACACAAGATTGTTTGTTTGTTTGTTATTTGGGCTTTAGGGCGCGTCGACAACTATGGTCATATTGCGCCCATGTACAACACAAGATGGTGTGCACATCAGTATCTCTATGCGCCTGTTGGCAACAAGTTTTGTGGTGGATGCAGAGGAGCACTGGGGGCCTGTTCCACCCACCCCTCATGGAAAGGTGGTACCAATCTGACTGGTAAAAGATTCCAGCGAGGCTCGAGATTGCACCTCCCCTCCCCCCACCCTGTTCCACGGGTGTCAAAACATGACCTCGTCGGTGCCCTTCAGAGCACCGGGTCGGCCGAGTGGTGGAAGGCGACGCAGACGGCACCGGTCGGACCGTGCCAGGCGCCGCACTGGACCCAGAGTGGCGGCGGAGACTCAGAGTCGCAGCTGAGGCTGCCGCCCGGCTGCTGGCGCTGATACAGTGGTGCCGGTCAGCGGCCAGCAGGCCGACCAGCCACAGCAGCGACATGCCGAGCCTCCGCGACTGTTCAATGGTCCAGACAGACCGTCGCCACCGGCCCACCTTCACTGGGCAAGGGCGGACGCAGGGGGCATGGAGGGCATGTACCCTCACCACCATGGAAGGTGGCGGCACCCCCTGTCCGGGAAGAGGCGCCACTCCAGGAAGGCTCCGGGACCTCAGCATTATTCACAAGCACCAGCCCATAGTGACCGCTAGCCCCCAGGCTGTCACGTTCATCCAACCCAACCTCCCAGGCAGCCCCTCCCAATCTAGAGGGCATCCACTCCAGTCTTCCGGCTCTCAGCTCTTTATCCACCAGGACCTTCTGCTTTTAGAAGCCCATCATGCCCGTCCACAACCTTGTCTAGCTCCTATCTCAGGGGAATTCCAACTCTCAGGTGGGTCTTCACCATTCCTCCTTAGCTTGTTTTTTTTAATTTGATCATCTGACCAAAACAGGTCAGATGATCCTTTCAAACCCCATGAGCATCTCAGCCCTCTCTGGCCCTCGGACGCCCTGCTTATTCTTCAGGGTCACGTTTGGGCCTCAGCTGCAGCCCTTTGCAGCTGGCATTGCATTTCAGCTCTCAAGAGGGAGCGTGGACGTTTTAAGTCCCAGGGGCCTTCCCACACTACTCGTTAAGATGCACTCCAATTTTGTATTATCTATATCTCTGCGCCTACGCCTTGAGAACCCCACGGACCCGCCATGTGAGGAGGCGGCTTCCTCCTCCCCTGGCTACGCCACTCTCGTCGCTGCGCCACTGGCGTTGCCTTTACTGCAGCTACATCAGGATCAGACATACCAAGCGTAAGGATATTCATCAATTTTAGAATATCATTTTATAGATATTTTATTATAGCGTACAAACTATACACGAGAAGCGCAGCATATGCGAAAAGCACTGCATATTGCTATCGCAAACAATGGACCATGCATGAGGTTCAACGCCATCCCTCCCACCCCAAAAATCCACTTGTGGTAATCCCCCACCAACCGGCGTGCACCTCGCTCTGGCCGTACTTTGATTACCGCGACTGAGAACTACTCATTCGATCACGACGAGCGCATTTCACTCCGACAAGGCCTCAATCTAGCATGATAACCGGGCGCGTCTTACTTGCCCAGCTACTCTCCCAAATGCCCCGATCCGAGGACAGATCACTTTTGGGTGGACCAGGCGATCCGGCGGAGTGGCTGCCGCGCCGCTGACTCGCCGTCGGATCCCTTCAGCCATAGGAGGTCTAGGCCGAGCCGCCGCCCGCGGGCAAACTATCAACGACGGGCGGCCGGCACGTCCTCAGCCTTCCGGCAGTCAACAAGATGGACTCAGGTATAGCATCAGCTCTGCCAGTGGACGGCGTCCGCTCGGGCCGTGACATAACTGAACCAACAGGTGGCGTCCGCTCGGGCCGTGACGTCACTGAACCAACCGGTGGCGTCCGCTCGGGCCGAGACGTCACTGAACCAACAGGCGGCGTCAGCTCAGGCCGTGACGTCACTGAACCAACAGGCGGCGTCCGCTCGGGCATTGACATCACTGAACCAACAGGCGGCGTCCTCTCAGGCCATGACGTCACTGAACCAACAGGCGGCGTCCGCTCGGGCCGTGTGTGACGTGGGCAGACCGCGCCCGCAGGCAGGCATCAGTAGTCCATCGTCTTGATGAACTCGGCGGCCGAGCAGAACTGCGTCCACCAGTACAGGTCCTCGCCGACCATGCGGTCCCCGTAGAAGCTGTTGACGTACTGGATGGTGGAGAGCAGCGAGCCGGGGCACGCCTTGATGAGCACGAACACCAGCACGGGGATGAGGTCGTCGGCGGCCGGCACCGACCGCTCGCTGGCGATGTGCAGCAGGTTCATGATGGTGGCGCAGCAGCGCGTCACGCACGCCACCTTGTCGCGCGCCGTCTTGTAGGCGTTGAGCGCGATGATCTCGGCCTGTGCGCTCGGCCACGGCTGCTCGTAGTGGTAGACGCGCGGGATCTTGAGGTCCGGGTGGCTGGGCGTGATGAGCAGCGACAGCCGACGGATGTGGCCGGTCAGCACCTGGTCGCGACTCACGTCCGCCTCGCCGTTCGGGTACAGCGCCATCGTGTAGATCTGCCGCACAGCAAGGCGCCAGTGAGGGTACGCCAGCGGCCGCATCCACACATACACTCACGGAGGAGAGTGACTTAAGCACAGTGCACCAGATAGACCAGACGAGTATTGAAGTAAGCCCAGTGATTGATGAAATAGGCCACGGGAAGTGCGACACAATCTGGACTAAATACGTTCCAGTTGTTTTTCTTTAAGGCCTGCTTGCTTCGCCCCGGTGATGAGCCACGATAACCAAGGATAACCCACCCATTCATGCATGTGTACATCCTTCAGTCCACTCAGGTTCATGGCTCAGGCATGCATGGATGTAAATCCATTCATTCATCACAACAATCGATTCATTGCAACCTTCGTTAATTATTATTACTACGTGCGACAAGGTGGAATTTCCATTTAACCCATATAGCGAATTGAATCACTGTCAGGAACAGCTACGAGTCGCTGTGTTTGACGTCCGACAGCCGTGTCCGGCTGAGCGTGGCTGCAATGTGCCTGGTCGGGCGTGTGCCGCACCACGCGTACCTGCGCCATCACCATCTGCTCGATGGCCTCCCGCGCGAGGTCCAGCTGATGATCGTCGGCCGCCTGCCAGTCGGCGTCCCGCAGCAGCTGATCGGAGAGGTGCGCCAGGAATCGCGACACCAGGTCCGTCTTCTCGTCAGACGCGGCCGCCGCCTGGAAACTCGCCTGCCCAGCCACGGACGTTGGGTCAGGCACACAGGCGAGCGCACAGACAGACAGACAGACAGACAGACAGACAGACAGACAGACAGACAGACAGACAGACAGACAGACAGACAGACAGACAGACAGACAGACAGACAGACAGACAGACAGACAGACAGACAGACAGACAGACAGACATACAGACATACAGACAGACAGACACAGAGACAGACACAGACAGACAGACAGACGGAGAGGCAGACAGAAACGAAGTACCAGACAGGCACGAGGAATTCGCTCGTGACATCGCAATGCGAGGGCGTTAGATGTCATTGTGGTACATCAAATGTGGATATAGGGAAACACTCACACGTCCCGGGAACACCAGCCTACAGAACGCATGCCGCGAGACCCTACAAAGGCTCCATAATACATACAGACGCCTCCATAACGTTTTATATGTACATATATATATATATATATATATATATATTATGTGTGTGTGTATGTATGTGTATGTGTGTATGTCTGTGTGTGTGTGTGTGTGTGTGTGTGTGTGTGTGTGTGTGTGTGTGTGTGTGTGTGTGTGTGTGTGTGTGTGTGTGTGTGTGTGTGTGTGTGTGTGTGTGTGTGTGTGTGTGTGTGTGCGTGCGTGTGTGCGTGCGTGTGTGTGTGTGTGTGTGTGTGTGTGTGTGTGTGTGTGTGTGTGTGTGTGTGTGTGTGTGTGTGTGTCTGTGTGTGTGTGTGTGTGTGTAGTTGATGTTTTGGGCCGCGTCAGCTGCCTCGACTATATAGCAACCCCACACATATCTGTCGATACATACTCAACTAACATGCAAGTTCAGACAGGTGCTGCGATCCTTCACCACCGAAAGAGTAAGATCAGAGAAGCTCTTGCTCGGCCACCACCTGTGCACCGAAGCCCGTCGCCGGCGGGGATTCTCGCCGCACATGACTGTGGAGGCCCACCACCAGTGTCGCACCTCCCGACACCCACCGGCGGCCATCCTCGACGGTCGCCAGCTCGTCAGCACTAGCGCCGGCCGCACCTCCCGACACCCACCTGGAAGCGCTGCATGGTGCGCTTGTGCCGCTCCAGGAACAGCAGCACACACTTGTCGACCAGCGCGCGCGTGCACACCGTCTGGTCACGTCGCACGTGGCGCACGGTCAGCTGCACGTGCACCAGTGTGGCCAGCAGACCGTCCCGGCACCGCACCAGGTAGGCCACGTACTGGGTCCGGCCGCCGTAGTCGTCACGGAGAGAGCGCAGCAGACACTGACGGCCGCCACACGGTCAGACACGGCTCGACTGCAGCGGCGCCACACGGTCAGACACGGCTCGACTGCAGCGGCGCCACACGGTCAGACACGGCTCAACTGCAGCGGCGCCACACGGTCAGACACGGCTCGACTGCAGCGGCGCCACACGGTCAGACACGGCTCGCTGCACGGTCAGACACGGCTCAACTGCAGCGGCGCACACGGTCAGACACGGCTCGACTGCAGCGGGCGCACGGTCGACACGGCTCAACTGCAGCGGCGCCACACGGTCAGACACGGCTCGACTGCAGCGGCGCCACACCGTCAGACACGGCTCGACTGCAGCGGCGCCACATGGCACACTGGGGTCTGCTGGTCGCAACGTGTCCATGGAGAAGGCGGGACCGATCAGGCGAGACTAAGAGAGCGCAGCAGACACTGACGGCCGCCACACGGTCAGACACGGCTCGACTGCAGCGGCGCCGCATGGCACACTGGGGTCTGCTGGTCGCAACGTGTCCATGGAGAAGGCGGGACCGATCAGGCGAGACTAAGCTGTGGGGCGTCGTTCGCGAAACAGCGAAACAGCGACGACCACTGCAGCTCTGATACGCTGCAAATCAACACCCGCCAAGTACGCCAAGTAGCCGCTTCATGAGGCGCCAGTCACCCTGGAGCGGTGGAGTGACACTCCGCACTTACCTCAGTCACGACTGCCGCTTTGTAGTGGGCTCGAGACAGTGCCATTGTCGGCTCCGTGGGCCGGCGTTGGTAGTGGTGGCAGTGTGGGGAGACGTTGACTGTGTTGGCATCACGTGGCAGTGAGGAAAGATACTGACTGTGTGGCAGTACGTATGGGGAGATATTGACAATGTCGATAGCAAGTGGCAGCGTAGGGTACGAACTTTGGGCCTTTCCACGATGCATTCAACTGCTAGGCCATATAGCGTCAACAACCTCTCACGCAGATTGGTCCCGAACGGACTCACTAATCCCGCACGACTAAGAAAGAGTCCAACGCCCTAACGACTGAGCTACCGCGATCCCCGGAGCAGGAGGGGAGATATGGACTGTGTCGGTAGCATGTGGAAATGTGCCAAAGACCAATATACTGTTCGGTAGTATATTACCGTGTGGGAAGATAGTGACCGTGCTGGCAGTATGGGGAAGCGTGGGGAGATATTGACTGTTCGGTAGTACATTATAGTTTGGGAGGATATTGACTGCGCTGGCAGGATGTGGCAGTGTGCGGAGACGCTGACTGTTCGGTGGTACATTACAGTGTGGGAGGATATTGACTGTGCTGGCAGTATGGGGAAGCATGGGAAGATATTGACTGCTCGGTATTACATTATAGTGTGGGTGGATATTGACTGCGCTGGCAGTATGTGGAGACGTTGACTGTTCGGTAGTACATTACAGTGTGGGAGGATATTGACTGTGCTGGCAGGATGTGGCAGTGTGCGGAGACGCTGACTGTTCGGTGGTACATTACAGTGTGGGAGGATATTGACTGTGCTGGCAGTATGGGGAAGTGTGTGAAGATATTGACTGCTCGGTAGTACATCAGTGTGGGAAGATAGTGACTGCGCTGTCAGTATGTGGCAGTGTGTGGAGACGTTGACTGCGTCGGTGCATACCTGCCGGCCAGCGGAGTCGAAGAGTGACACGCAGCGGATGGTTTCGTGCAGCTGGGCCATCAGCGCGTGATCGTGCAGACTCGTGTACTCCGACAGCTGCAGACGTAGGAACGCCAGCAGCGGACTGGAGACGTCATCACCGCCTACCTGCCGGCCCCACAACTGTCATCTGCCGCTCCCACAACTGTCACCTTCCGCTCCCATAAGTGTCACCTGTCACCTGCCGCTCCCACAACTGTCATCTGCCACTCCCACAACTGTCATCTGCCGCTCCTACAACTGTCACCTGCCGGCCCCACAACGCCGCCGCCCCACAACGTCGCCGCTCCCACAACTGTCACCTTCCGCTCCCATAAGTGTCACCTGTCACCTGCCGCTCCCACAACTGTCATCTGCCGCTCCCACAACTGTCACCTTCCGCTCCCATAAGTCACCTGTCACCTGCCGCTCCCACAACTGTCACCTGCCGCTCCCACAACTGTCATCTGCCGCTCCTACAAGTTACAACTGTCACCTGCCGGCCCCACAACTGTCACCTGCCGCTCCCATAAGTGTCACCTGTCACCTGCCGCTCCCACAACTGTCACCTGCCGCTCCTACAACTGTCACCTGCCGGCCCCACAACTGTCATCTGCCGCTCCCACAACTGTCATCTGCCGCTCCCACAACTGTCACCTTCCGCTCCCATAAGTGTCACCTGTCACCTGCCGCTCCCACAACTGTCATCTTCCGCTCCCACAACTGTCATCTGCCGCTCCTACAACTGTCACCCGCCGGCCCCACAACTGCCACCTGCCGCTCTCACAACTGTTACCTGCCATCTGTCGCTCTCACAGCTGTGACCTGCCGGCTCCACAACTGTCGCAAGGGACAGGCAAACGTCGCGTGACGGTCGAAAACTACCGCCAGGAAGCAATAACCGTGGTCTGGGGAGAAGGTGGCAGTTGCAGACCACGGTGGAAACAAGTCTCTTAGTTCTGGTCACCTGCATGGATGCTGCAAAAATATCGTTGGAGAAACATTCCATGACTAGTATATAGTATGCCACAACTGATGCCATCTTGGTTGTCACTAAAGCAACCGTTCTTAGGAAGTTCCCCGCTGTGCCAATATGCCAGGGTCAGATCACCTGGCAGTCCATTTTTCACTCGCCCGACCCCAGTACGGCCAGGGCACCTGCTCTGGCTCACCTGTCGTCCCCAGGGGAACGTCTGCACGTTGGCGGCAGACAGCACCCGACGCAGCTTGCGCTTGGCGTCGGAGAAGGCGTACGAGGCCTGTACGTTGTCGGGGTCAATGGTGAGTCGGACCAGGTCAGCGGCAGCCTCGTCCTCGGCCGAGCCGTCCAGCGGCGACACTCCCGTCCGGGTCTGGGGCAGGTCATAGTCAACACACTGTCGTCAGGGTCTGGGACAGGTCAACACCACACACCGTTGTCAGAGTCTAGGGTAGGTCATGGTCAGACCACTTACGACGTACGTAACGACATACATTCCGACAAGACATAAATATCATGCACACCATCAAATTGATGAGCGTGGCTTTAGCTATTAGGACCAGTTCTTTTATCCGTGATTAGGCAGTAGCATGTCGGAGACATGCCCGAGTCCGATTCAATATTTGTTTTATTTGTGGAGGTACAACTCCCTCTCTTCAACCCCCTCCCCCCGCCCTCCCTATATTTTTTTTCCTCACTAGATTTGTCATCTCAAAATCAAGCTCGGCCACTCAGTGGGTTACATTCAGCTTCACTGGGGGAGAAACGTCACCGTGGGCACTGATGCTCCCATCGTTAACATGTCATGAAAAGCATTGCAACACACCTTAAATGTGCGAAAGTGCAAATACCAGCCTAACAATTGTGCAAGGGCACGGAAATGTTTGGCAATGCTATGAAAACAAACAAAAATGAAACAAAGTATCTTTTGGGATATAAGGCATTATCATGTAGTTGTTATTGAAAATCCTGATTAGTTTGCTTGTGGGGAGATACCCGATACAAGGAATTAAGTAATGAACTATAATGAATGAATCCCAAATCACCATCGTCCCAGCTTGCATTGCCGCACTCAAAAGAGGCAAGATATTGGGGGGGGGGGATATAACCGGCCGTGCGTAGCGCAATGATAAAGAACACCACGATACAACACGGATACATGCAATACTGATGCAACTACAACTATGATGATGAACAAAAGAGAGTCGATTACTATTTTTGACTCAATACTTCGATCATTCTTTAACCATTCTCCTCGATAGCGACGTCTACACCAGCATTTTGGTTCCAAAGCCACGGCTGATACTTTTGAATGTTTCGAAGTTGAATTCAAGCTGAAGGCAATGTCTCAGAAAGCGGACTTTGTGACACCGACGTCATGGCCCTTTCGGCGGTACTTGGCCAGGATGTTGCCGGTGTGGCTGATTACCTGGGCGGTTGGGTCGGCACCCTTACGGCGGTACTTGGCCAGGATGTTGCCGGTGTGGCTGGTTACCTGGGCGGTTGGGTCGGCACCCTTACGGCGGTACTTGGCCAGGATGTTGCCGGTGTGGCTGGTTACCTGGGCGGTTGGGTCGGCACCCTTACGGCGGTACTTGGCCAGGATGTTGCCGGTGTGGCTGGTTACCCGGGGGGGGGGGGGGCCCCTGCGGCGGTACTTGGCAGTGTTCTGGTTACCTGGGCGGCTGGGTCGGCACCCTTACGGCGGTACTTGGCCAGGATGTTGCCGGTGTGGCTGGTTACCTGGGCAGCAGGGTCGGCACCCTTACGGCGGTACTTGGCCAGGATGTTGCCGGTGTGGCTGGTTACCTGGGCGGCTGGGTCGGCACCCTTACGGCGGTACTTGGCCAGGATGTTGCCGGTGTGGCTGGTTACCTGGGGCGGGTCGGCCTGGGTCCAGGATGTTGCCGGTGTGGCTGGTTACCTGGGCGGCTGGGTCGGCACCCTTACGGCGGTACTTGGCCAGGATGTTGCCGGTGTGGCTGGTTACCTGGGCGGCTGGGTCGGCACCCTTACGGCGGTACTTGGCCAGGATGTTGCCGGTGTGGCTGGTTACCTGGGCAGCAGGGTCGGCGCCCTTACGGCGGTACTTGGCCAGGATGTCGTCGGACGTCTCGGCACAGTCGGACGGCTTCCGGTCGGCCATCTCGCGGCCGTCGCCGGAGCCTCGCTCCAGCCTGTGGGTGTGACGCTCCGGTCACCACACCACCGCCAGCCGGCCGCACCAGGCGGTCAAGATGCGACACGACGGGACTGAAGACGAGCTACGGCACCGGATCAGGGGCGTGATCGGGACCCAGCCCACAGACCGACGGAACCGATTCGGAACACTCCAGACGGGATGCTAGCCAGTGCATTGACAACGGGGTAAGTGCAGCCATACTGTGATGAATAGGAACCAACAGTCCGGCGAAGTCACCAACACGTGGAGAACTCTCACACCAAATCAGGATCCGTCAATGATCGACCATCCATTAACTGTGATCCACCAGTGCAGCACCTGCAACAGGAAGCGGTCGAATTCGCATAACACGGCAACCGCACCACATAACTGGCACTAGGGTGCCATAGACACACCAACCATGAATTGAAGAAATCTGACAAAATAACTGGAGAGAACTAGTCACCCTGCATAACGTGTGAGAGACCTGTTACGCAGGTGAACTCGTTTCATTCCATTGGTGTTCCCTGGTACATATAGGAATTACAACGTGTGTGCGGTGTCGGAGGATAGTGAGCACGTGGCATGTGGCTCCCAAATGTCAGAGCGTATTAACCGAAATCCTGAGCCATACACAAAGACCTCATTGCAGAAATCCAGTACGTGAGAATGATCAGTATCTACATGGTCAACACTTGTTTTAAGGCGGTAGGGAGTGTCTCCGCACTTGGTCAACTTCAGAATCTCGCATTCCAGGGCTGGAAAAACAGTCTGGTTGTGAATTGTTGTCATGCGGAACATTGTCCTCCCTGAAAACTATCCTTTTTCTCACTGGAAGGTTGAATGCTGCTGTTTGACAATATTCCTCAATTTTGGTAGCACTCCCTTGTCTAACCAATCCATAAGCCCAATGGTCCAATATTCAAGACTCCGCCGAACCTCCATAGTGTATATTATTGCTAAAATTGTATAGGAAGCCGTCCACCAGCAGGTCTACAATTATCTATCTAGAACAATCTACTGTCCCTCACTCAGTAGCTTCCACCAATGCCACTCGACGAAACTCGCCATGATCCTTATATCCGACAATGTACTATCTCGCCATGATCCTTATATCCGACAATGTACTATCCACCAGTAATCGCGGCGAGGTTTCCCCTCTCCGCCTGCCGAACTTCAGCACACGTTTTGATGCTTTGATGTGATAGATCACGTAATGCTTTCATGATACCTATGTCTTCATGGTACGGGAAGTTCCTGTCCTCAGTGAGGTCAGATGACCGACTCAAGCCGGATCCCTGAGAAAACAATGAGACACAACCTACAAACTGGCCGGCCATTCCAACTGACGGGACATGCCGCGCAGCACTCTGGGGCGGCCCCTCCGGCACCAGCCTGACTAACCTGTCAGGCACCAGCCTGGCTAACTTGTCCGAAACCAGCCTGACAGCCACCAGCCTCCGCCTCCGAAACCAGCCAGAACCAGCCTGTCAGCCACCAGCCTGGCTAACTTGTCAGCCACCAGCCTGACTAACATGTCCGACACCAGCATGATTAACCTGTCAGCCACTAGCCTAATTATCCTGGCACACCAGCCTGACTAGCCTGTCCGACACCAGCCTGACTAACCTGTCCGACACCAGCCTGACTAGCCTGTCCGACAACAGCCTGACTAACCTGTCCGACACCAGCTCGCGCGAGCCCTTGCGGCGCGTTTTGAAGGGCAGCTTGAGGTTCTTGAAGAACCCTCGGCGCGCCTGCTCGTCGGCCGAGCGTCTGTCGCCGCGCTCTGCCGACTTGTCGAAGCTGATGGACTTGGGTATTGCACCGGTGGAGGTGGGCGGTCGCGACGCCGGCTCAGAGCCTGGCGACAACACACACGCGCTCTGATCACGGCGGCAGCTGAGCCAACAACTCGATAATTTGTACAAATGCTGTCGGCCGACGGGTGCGCAAGAGAGCGTTGACATTTACCACAATCACTAGTGGTAGCGACGCTATTTTTTTACTTCTGGATATACGTGAAGCACTTCTGAAGATGAATTGAATCTTATGAAATGAAGTTCTTATTCCTGTCATTGCACAATGAAACATGCAATACGTATTAGAATCACCAGCTTCTGACAATTGAGAAAAAACTGAGCTCGCCTTTAGCAAAATTTTCAGCAGCGTTGGCATACAGCCGGTTACTATTAGTTTTTAACCATTCGGGTTGCAAACGTTTGGACGCTGGTAGATTAAAACAGTCATTAATTGGTAAAACCATTGAAACTTCAATTCGAAGAACTGAGGCTCCTCTTAAATAATAGGGTTAAAGGGCTATTCTTTTTTTTTGCTGATTAATCCAGCTGAGTTTTTGTTGTATCCAGATCGTGAGGACCGAGGCACTCTCTGCTAACCGGTGGGCTCTGCGGCGGCCGACTCGGCATCCGGCTCGGCCAGCTCACTGCCGCTGCTGCTGGACGAGCAGGGTTCGGTGCCGCCCGGCTTGGGCGCGGCTGGCGGCGAGCTGGGCGGCGGCGGGGGCGGCGCGGGCGGCGCGGCCGGGCCGGGTGGTCGGCCGGCCGCCGTCCGGCCACGCTCCCGCTGCAGGCCGGACGCCGAGCTGAAGTCGGACGACACCGACTCGCCCGACATCTGGCGGCCTCGCTCCGGGCGCGCCGCCGCCGCCGCCGCCGCCGCCGCCGCCGCCGCCGCCGCCGCAGCGACCGCGCCCGCCACCGGGAACGCCGGAGTGCTGGCCGACGCCTTCAGCGGCGAAGACTCGGGCTCGGGCGCGGCGGTCACGACGGCCGCGTCGTCCGAGCGCGCCACACTCGCCGCCGCGTCGTCCGAGCGCGTCACGCTCGCCGCGTCCTCGGCATCCACCTCGGCCAGCCGGTCGCGCTCCGAGTCGGAGCCCAGCACGTCAGTGCTCCACGCCTCCGACGTCGTCTCGCTGACGTCCACACCGACGCCGCACTGTGGCAGGTCACAGGTCACAGGCTCGTCACACCTGAGGCAGGGGGCGCACGTCCCAGGTCACATATGATCAGTAGCAACGGAAACTGGTCATAGGTGACGTGCAGCATGTGCCACACAGCACATGCCTGGACCGAGACACAGGATCGCAGGTATTTGGTCGGGTGATGGAGACTTCTCACATGTCAGCAGGTCATCTGCCCGACCACTGGACTCCATCGTGCCAAACAGAGAAAATGAGCCGGCCGCATTCATGCTCGTCCACAATATCATTGTTGCTTTGCATTATTCAGTAATTTACCAGCCGAAGAGAGCCTTTCTACAGCAGTTGGCGTGACGTCACTCACCGTACACAGCTCCAGCAGTTGACATGACGTCACTCACCGTATACAGCTCCAGCAGTTGACGTAACGTCACTCTCACCGTGCACAGCTTCAGCAGTTGGCGTGACGTCACTCACCGTATACAGCTCCAGCAGTTGGCGTGACGTCACTCACCGTATACAGCTCCAGCAGTTGACGTAACGTCACTCTCACCGTACACAGCTCCAGCAGTTGGCGTGACGTCACTCACCGTGCACAGCTCCAGCAGTTGGCGTGACGTCACTCATCGTGCACAGCTCCACCAGTTGGCGTGACGTCACTCACCGTATACAGCTCCAGCAGTTGGCGTGACGTCACTCACCGTGCACAGCTCCAGCAGTTGGCGTGACGTCACTCACCGTATACAGCTCCAGCAGTTGGCGTGACATCACTCACCGTGCACAGCTCCACCAGTTGACATGACGTCACTCACCGTGCACAGCTCCAGCAGTTGGCGTGACGTCACTCACCGTGCACAGCTCCAGCAGTTGGCGTGACGTCACTCACCGTGCACAGCTCCAGCAGTTGGCGTGACGTCACTCACCGTGCACAGCTCCAGCAGTTGGCGTGACGTCACTCACCGTGCACAGCTCCAGCAGTTGGCGTGACGTCACTCACCGTACACAGCTCCAGCAGTTGGCGTGACGTCACTCACCGTGCACAGCTCCACCAGTTGGCGTGACGTCACTCACCGTGCACAGCTCCAGCAGTTGGCGTGACGTCACTCACCGTGCACAGCTCCAGCAGTTGGCGTGACGTCAGAGGGGCGTCGGCCTGCTCGACTGTCTCGGTGTCGCTGGCCAACACGTCCGTACTCCACGTGTCGGAGACCATCGACACCGTCTCATCTGCGCAGCAACACAGGGCGTCCACAGTATACTGGGACACCATGACAGGACTCCACAGCGCACCGAAACCTCATTCATATGCGGAACGACAAGCAGCACCAGCAGCTCACAATCTCCTACCCCCACCCTCCACACCCACACTCCTGGTGATTATAACAAGTCAGCCTCTCCCGCATCGTGAAACAAACGCTACAATTCTGCACCGGCATCAGCTAACGCCAAGTCTTCATCGGGGAAAATCCTCTCCGATTCCTCTGTCACCGATCCTTCAATTCCTCGACCGCCTGGCACGGCTGTCGGGTCTCCCGGTTCGCTGTCACGTCTGTACTGGTTGGTTATTGGGGTTTAGGGGCGCATCGACTGCGTCGGTCATGCAGCGCCCATCACGTCTGTACTGACCGGATCGTCTGCTACGATTGTCTGCCACGATTGTCTGCCACGATTGTCTGCCACGATTGTCTGCTACGATTGTCTGCTACGCTCTCCCATGCACAGCTAAAACCAATTAAGTCGATTTTTTCCCGTTTTCGTTTTTTTTAAATCATCGTTACGATGATATACACATATGCATACAATACTAAAGAATATACACAACAAATACTGAAGAACCTGAAAGTATGCACATGCAGTACGAACTGGTATTTGTGTGCTGTTGGGAAAATAGACAGTGATAATTTGTACGACGATCTAGTGATACATAGCATGGTGATACTACGGGGAAGTTACAAAGAAGCTCCGCCAGCATATTTGTGTATATCTGTATGTCTTCTGTCCGCTTATCACAATTGCAGGGACGATATTTTTCGTGAACCGTTTCACATTATAACATCCTCACCACATTGTACATTATGTAGATGACCATACACGAGAATGGAACCGCGCGATATACTCGGGAATAATGCGACTACAAAACAGTTAAGCTAACAAAGCTCGCAGTCGGCAGGAACAACAACGCCACAGAACAGACAACCATGGACCCACCCAGAGAAGGCGATCAATTAATTGGAAGGTGTCGCCCTCGGAAGATCCCAAGCTAATAAAACGTCTTCATCAACAACTTTGATGCACCATTATCGATGAACAGTATTACAAAAACATTGATGAACACGTATACTAGGCGCCAAATGAATAAAGATGCTCGATGCACCCTAAAACAATCAACCGATGAACACTCATGTTGCCATCCGAATCAAGATTCACCTTGTCAAAGGCCATTACGTCCGGACGTAATCCTTGACAAAGCAGACTATGTCCGGATGAAATGTCTTTTTCCACTCCATGTTTGGTTGGTTGGTTATTTGGGTTTAGGGGCGCATCGACTGCGTTGGTCATACAGCGCCCGTCCACTCCATGTTTTCAAAATAGTAGAGTTTGACGGTTCTTAGAGAACGTAGTGGGCTTTGACTTTGCATTGCGGTACCAAAAAATTAATGAGGCTGAAAGTAAAAAAAAATCATTTTTCGAAATCATTCAAAATTTTGAGCTGTCAAGGCGTTAAAAAATGAACATAGAAACTCATTGTATTGCTACCATTACAATGATGCATTATTTGCATGTATGATCGCCTAAGCGATGAACAGTATTCCAAATTACACAACAAAAAAACGATGTCCTGAACATTTTTAATTTGTTTAAAAAAACGCGACGTAATGGGGTTTGGCTGTGCACGGAAACGCTGGTCTTGTATTTGAAACGCTAGTTAGGTTCGCGTTAATCGCTTAAATGTCCCTTGGTAAGGATTGCCTGTCAAATTTACACGGCCCATAAGTTTCCTATGATTTTCAGCCAAAGCAGAAGCCGGTTGCCCACCTTCGTTTAGTGGCTTGATGCTGAACTTGCCGAACTTGTCCTCTATGATGGTGGCGGGCGGCTTTGGCGCGGCTCCGGCGTGAGGGGTGGGTCTCGGCGCCGGCCGACTGCCGCCCGCCGCTGTGTCCGTCTCATCAGTCACCTGAGACGAGGGCGTGTTGCGGCCTGAGGGACAGTCACAGGTCACCCACACGGCACACACAGGGGAGGGCGCATTGTGGCTGAGGGGTCAGTTGAGACGAGGGCGTGTTGCGGCCTGAGGGACAGTCACAGGTCACCCACACGGCACACACAGGGGAGGGCGCATTGTGGCTGAGGGGTCAGTTGAGACGAGGGCGTGTTGCGGCCTGAGGGACAGTCACAGGTCACCCACACGGCACACACAGGGGAGGGCGCATTGTGGCTGAGGGGTCAGTTGAGACGAGGGCGTGTTGCGGCCTGAGGGACAGTCACAGGTCACCCACACGGCACACACAGGGGAGGGCGCATTGTGGCTGAGGGGTCAGTTGAGACGAGGGCGTGTTGCGGCCTGAGGGACAGTCACAGGTCACCCACACGGCACACACAGGGGAGGGCGCATTGTGGCTGAGGGGTCAGTTGCAGGGCAGGCACACCACAGACACCTGGGAGAGGACGCATTGTGGACTAGGGGGCATATATTTTGTTCGGTCAGAGTCAATTTTTAGAGTTAGTTTTCTTAATCACTCTCAAAGCCGGAAATAAACTTCCTCATGACGATTTTGTGTCGTAGACCTTCCTTACGAATTGCTGCACTCACCCTTATCAGCAAAGGACATTCCTTGTTCCAACATTACGGAAGCAAGGAATCGGGGTTGAAATTGTGAGAAGAAATATACCATTTCCTTGCATACCATACTTAGAAGTAAAATAAGATAAAACGCTTTCAGCAAAAAAACAATCGCTGTCAAGGCACATCAACCTTGTGCAAGGGACCATGACAGGTTTGCGATTCTGAATTCGGAGGTTCTCCGGGTCCCAGAAACATAAGCCCATTGTGGTTTGCTGCGAATTTAGCATTATTCTTGCCAGGAAATGGTTTTCATCGGATAATCCAACTGGCATGACAAACACTAGTATTTGCCAGCATTTCACGGCAACACTAGTATTTGCCAGCAGGGGGGCGGGGGGTGATAGGCGCCCCCCCCAAGGTTTTCCGCGGATTATGAAAGAATGGCGCACGGAAGCGCGCCGAAATTTAGCATACCATTTCCCACATCAATTTGGCATGTTGTGTCAACATTTTGAGGTCAGGTCATCTAGGGTCAACGAGTTAGTCAAGGTCAAATGAGGTAACCTCCAGAAAAGTTCAACCAGTCGTTACGCTTTAATGGATGAAGATATTTTAATGAAACTTTCAGCGTTTGTTTATCTTTAGGGAAGAAACAAAACACAACAGAGGAATTTTTATTCCGTTTTTGATTACTTATTAGTTTTGTATATTTGCCCATTAGAGCTAAAATCGGAGGTTCTGGCTAAAGTAAGCATTTTTTATGAGAGCAAGCTGACTTCGAACAAGGTTTTTCGGTCCGTTCTACCCATTAGAAAAATAAAAATTGAAGAAAATTGAACTCAACATTTTGAAATTAAAAATTACAAAATGTGATTTTTGGTCATGGTCGATTTCGCCTTCCTTTTCTGATTCCAAATATTTTTTTCTTGTTCAATTATCCCACAAAATGAACTCCCAGAGCCAAAAACATGATGTAAGTTGTGGAAACCTAGGCCCCTTAGGGGGGGATATTTTTTTGTTTGGGGGGTGTCTAGCCCAACTCGTCGAGTGCTTTCCGATGACACCTCTTTCCGTCTTCGTGCGACGCTTAGCTTGGAGATTAGAGAGGGGGGGTGTATGACCCCCCCCCCGAGACGGGCTGTGAGGATTTGACCGGAAAGACTTCACGGTTAAGTGAAGTTATGGAACATATTAACCTACAGCTAACCTATCAAGCATCTTGTAGACAAAATGTGCAACAGCAATGTTAAAATGAGCTCCTTAAATGCGGCAGTGGCCACCGCTCTGAAAGCAATCCGGGGATAGCCAGGGGTGGGGTGGCAATAGTTCCCTCCTGGCCGACTGCCGGTTAAAGGGCCGAATAGTCGTGTAATCATGCAGCAAAACCAGTGAACCCCGACATATCGTGCACCACATGGGACCCACCACCGGGCATGTCCGATGGATATCGGGAACACACACCTGTTCCAAGACTTCCAGAGCTCTGCTTCCAGCTAACGTCGACGCCTGACGTCTTTACAGCCCACACAACCAACCCCGCCCAGCTGTTAGCCTACCTAACGAATACTCGCCTACCTACCCTGCTCAGGAATCCAAGCCAACCAGCCATCACACCGTCCAAGCCATCCGTGCACCGTTTTCAATAGTGCGAGCACTACAGTAGTTTAGGGGCGCGTCGACTGCATAGGTCATACGCAGACGTCATCGGTTCGGAAGAGTGTATTCAGGTTTGACAAACGTGCACCACCTTGGACAATGGAGCGCTATTTCGGCGTAAGAGTGGCCAATCTTTAAACAAGTTTGTGGAAAACGAACGCGCTTCTTCTGAATTGGTTACATAATTATTGACATTCGTAATACAATGCCGAATATCGTGCAAACATTTCAAACCTAAACTCACAATACCGGATATTCCGAGAACCATCAAATTTATTGTAGAAATGCGTGTATGTTTCCAAAAATTGAACGCATGACGTAACTTAAGAAAACTTCACCAGGGGACACATAATCGGAACCCTATATCGGTCCCCTCCAAGCCGTAAATGGCACGCTGGGCTGCGACACGTACCGGAAACGTTAGGTGTCTCGCGACCGGACACGTTGGCCGAGATCATGTCGCTGAGGTTGTCGTCCTTGTACTGTTCGGCGTCCTCGAGACTCGAATCGCCACTGCCGTCGCTGGCTGCCTCCGATATCACCTCCAGGATGTCGGACGTGTTACCTGACGACACGCACGGAAACGTCGAACGTGCTACCTGACGATGAGTCAATGCTGTCGGCACGTGCCACGCAGCGTAGTAACTCAAATGTTAACAATGTCGTCCGGCGACAAGACTCAGACGTGTTAGAAGTATTCATCGCCGGGGAGATTTAAATGTGTTTGGAGCATAATGCTTCAAACACATTAATCAAGATTAGCAGCATAATTTATCCAGTGGTGAACTTCTGAAGGATTTCGAGTATTACCAGTCGAAAACTAAGATACTATAGAAGCAATATACGGCGAAGAGACCCGAGTGTTAGCCAACACTACCATCCGATGGAGGGAGCCGGGTACGTCAGCAGCATTACAGGGCGGAAAACCGAGTGTGTTAACATTAGCCGGAGGAGAGATCGTGGCGTGTCAGCAGCATTACCTGGCAGACAGACCAGGGTGAGTTATCACCATTACCCGGTGGAGACGCCGGTGTGTCAGCGCCACTACCCGGCGGAAATAGTCAGATTTTAGCAGTGTTATCCGTCGGAGAGATCCCGCTGTGTTATCAGTAGCACCCAGCAGCCATGCCCAGGTGTGTCAGTATCACCAAGCGGCCATGCCCAGGTGTACCAGTATCACGCGACGGCCATGCCCAGGTGTGTCAGTATCACCAAGCGGCCATGCCCAGGTGTACCAGTGTCACGCGACGGCCATGCCCAGGTGTGTCAGTATCACCATGCCCAGATGTGTTAGCAGCAGCCCGCCAGATGTGCAGCCGTGTTGGCAGCATCACCCGAAGGAAAGGCCCGAGCACGTCGGCAGCGCCACCCGGCGGCGGCGGCCGGCGGTGGCGCAGGCGCCGCACGAGCCGTCACACTCCGCTGGCCTGGCCACACTCACCTATGGAGCCGTCGTCGTGGCTCAGGTTGAAGCGGGTGCGTTTCTCGCCGGCCTCGGGGCCCGTGCTGGACACGACACTCTCGCCCTCGTCCGCCTCCACAGCCAGGTTGAGGCGCACTCGGTTGGGCCCGGCCGGCGCCTCGGCCCGCAGCACCTGCAGCCGGACGGGAAATCAGTGGGCTCGGCACAGGTACAGAAGCGACAGATCACGTGGCTTCAGCACGTGTACAGCGGGGTCGGCCGGTGGCACGTGTCACGGGAGTCGTACGCGGACGGATGCAGACGCACGTGACAAGGTTGACACTGTTCCGCTGGACCGCAGATTCGCCATTGGTCGCAAGACTGATCAGTGCGGAAACAATATCGCAAGACTGATCAGTGGGACACAATATCGCAATACTAATCAGTGCTGACACGACATTGCAAGACTGATCAGTGCTGACACGACATTGCAAGACTGATCAGTGCTGACACGACATGGCAAGACTGATCAGTGCTGACACAATAGAGGTCCTTAGTGTCATACATCTTAGTTAGACAACAGCCTACGTCGGCATGCGTCAACCACTGCAATGGTACAGCCGGACATTGTAGAACAGTACGTTGCACCAATATACGCAGCCTCAGCAGCTCAGAGAAGATGAAACATTTTCCGTTGATGGAAGTGGGTAGTACCTGGCACAAGCCAGCCAGTTAGCTAATGCGGTGGTGGTTATTGGTTTTACGACACGTCGACCGTTGTGTCATGTAGCGTCGCCAATCTCTCACGCCGATTGGTCGCGGGCGAAGAGTAGCGACAGGTGAGACGCGAGCCCACAATATTTCGATTGTGAGACGGGCAACTTACCCCTAGACTACTCGTCCCCTCAGTTAGCTGATGCAGCTTACCAACGAACTGGCCTGCCGTGTGCCAATGGTGCACCAACCGATGGGAACAGCATGGGAACAGCACCGAGTATGGGAGACCCCCGGCATTGACAGTGCGACACATACTGGGACAGGCGCCGAGACAGGTGACGGGACAGACACCAGGACAGGTGGTGGGACAGGTGACTGGACAGACACCAGGACAGGTGGTGGGACAGGTGACGGTACAGTTGCCGTGACAGGCGTCCGGGCCGATAAGCACACGTGCAATTGTCGGGAGGGCTGGTGGCCGCCGAGGCCGACTGACCTTTTGCTCCGTGACCATGCCGGGACAGGTGCCGGGTGTGTTGAGCGACACCACCAGCACCTCGAGCGGTGGCTCCTCGTGCAGGGGCAGTTCGGAGGTGGAGCCGCCGCTCCTGTTGCGCCGCTGAACACTCGTGTGTACTGCCGACATGCACACGGTGTACTACCGACATGTATACACTCAGACAACTCACCGGCCCACTGGTCTAGCACAACACCAGATAAATCACCGACCCACTGGTCCAGCACAACACTCAAGACAACTCACCGGCCCACTGGTCAAGCACAACACCCAGACAACTCACCGACCCACTGGTCCAGCACAACACCAGACAACTCACCGGCCCACTGGTCCAGCACAACACCAGACAACTCACCGGCCCACTGGCCCAGCACAACACCCAGACAACTCACCGGCCCACTGGTCCAGCGCGACACCCATAACACCATACACCACGTGCATACGACACCACCTGCTACCGTATCGACACTGGCGACATACCGATGGCATTCGAATGACGAACACACACTCATTACACACACACAATTGGTGACTACATGCCACGTGCCGACAGCGGATCAATTCTGCCGTACAGCCAACGGTACTGTCGCTTGTGATATGGCAGCTCTAAATACCTTTGTTCAGCGATGGGCAGAGGCGCAGCCAGGGGGCGGGGACCCGGTCCTCCTCTTTAGCAACCAAAAATGCAATAGATCAAACGAGAAATGTTGAGACTTTCACCAGGCAAAACACTAAATTATAGGCGCGCTTCGCACGCCGCAAGCTTTATCTGTGTCTTCACATGTTCTTTTGGTCGGGCCCTCCCCTTAAGAAAATCCTGTCTGTCCCACTGGCGATGGGCTACCATTACCTGTGTCCAGCGACAGGATGGCAGTGGGTGCCTTTGTCCGGTGGTAGAGTGGGTACCTGTGTCTGGTGGTAGGGTAGCAGTAGGTAACTTTTTTCCAGTGACAGGGTCGCAGTGGGTACCTTTGTCTGATGGCAGGGTGGCAGTGGGTACCTTTGTTCAGTGGTGCGGTAGCAGTGGAGACCCTTGTCTGATGGTAGGGTAGCAATGGGAGCAGCTGACCGGAGGTATGGTAACAGTAGGTATTGTTGTCCGGTGGTAGGTTAGCAGTGGGTATCATCGACCAACGGTAGTTTAGTAGTGGGTACTGTTGCTTGGTGGTAGGATAGTAGTGGGGACCATTGGCCGGTGGTACGGTATCAGTGGGCACCGTTGTCCGGTGGTATGGTATCAGTGGGCACCGTTGTCCGGTGGTAGGTTAGCAGTGGGTATCATCGACCAACGGTAGTTTAGTAGTGGGTACTGTTGCTTGGTGGTAGGATAGTAGTGGGGACCATTGGCCGGTGGTACGGTATCAGTGGGCACCGTTGTCCGGTGACATGGTATCAGTGGCGACCATTGTGCGGTGGTACGGTATCAGTGGTGGCAGTGGTGTCACCGCTGCCTGGTGACAGGGCAGCAGTGTGTACCTTTGTCCAGTATCCGGCTGCGCCGGCTGCCGTGTGTGCCGTGAGCTGTGCCGGCCGGACTGGTCACGGGCGCCGTGGGAGCAGGAGGCGGCGGAGGCGGCCGCGGCGACTCCGGCGCCGGCAGGTGCGCCGTCAGGCTCTCCAGCAGCTTCCGCTCGGCCGGCTCGCTGCTCTCCGAGGCCAGCCGACGCAGCAGCACCACCTGGCGTCGCCGGCATGGTGTCAGCAACTCGGACGAAACCCAACTGTGAGCTCGACACACATGAAGGGTTACATTTGTGTAATTCAACTCGGTAATACAAAAGGCTCTGCCTTTTGTGTAATACAAAAGGCATTTACCGCAATAACGTCACTTGCAGCAGCTGTGTTCCCACATGTCTAATGGTAAAGTTATCATAAATGTTACCAACGCCTTTGGGTCACTCAGCCTGTCAACACCCAGTATGTGATGAATTAGTTCGGACCTGTACTGCATCGCCTGGCATAAGTGACCGAGATCCCATGCCAGTCGGCCTGGCTGCCAGATGTGGTGTCTGATCAGCTGACCTGGGAACGAGATACCTCACCAGCCGGCCTGGATATGTGGTGTCTCACCCGCTGACCTGGGTACCAGATGTGGTGTCTCATCAGCTGGCCTGGGTACGCGATACCTCACCAGCCTGACCTGGGTACCAGATGTGGTGTCTCACCAGCTGGCCTGGATATGCGATACCTCACCAGCCTGACCTGGGTACCAGATGTGGTATCTCATCAGCTGGCCTGGGTACGCGATACCTCACCAGCCTGACCTGGGTACCAGATGTGGTGTCTCATCAGCTGACCTGGGTACTAGATACCTCACCAGCCCGACCTGGGTACCAGATGTGGTATCTCATCAGCTGGCCTGGGTACGCGATACCTCACCAGCCTGACCTGGGTACCAGATGTGGTGTCTCATCAGCTGGCCTGGGTACCAGATGTGGTGTCTCACCAGCCTGACCTGGGTACTGGATACCTCACCAGCCTGACCTGGGTACCAGATGTGGTATCTCATCAGCTGGCCTGGGTACGCGATACCTCACCAGCCTGACCTGGGTACCAGATGTGGTGTCTCATCAGCTGACCTGGGTACTAGATACCTCACCAGCCCGACCTGGGTACCAGATGTGGTGTCTCACCAGCTGACCTGGGTACCAGATGTGGTGTCTCATCAGCTGGCCTGGGTACGCGATACCTCACCAGCCTGACCTGGGTACCAGATGTGGTGTCTCACCAGCTGGCCTGGATATGCGATACCTCACCAGCCTGACCTGGGTACCAGATGTGGTGTCTCACCAGCTGGCCTGGATATGCGATACCTCACCAGCCTGACCTGGGTACCAGATGTGGTGTCTCACCAGCTGGCCTGGATATGCGATACCTCACCAGCCTGACCTGGGTACCAGATGTGGTGTCTCATCAGCTGGCCTGGGTACTGGATACCTCACCAGCCTGGCCTGGGTACCAGATGTGGTGTCTCACCAGCTGGCCTGGATATGCGATACCTCACCAGCCTGACCTGGGTACCAGATGTGGTGTCTCATCAGCTGGCCTGGGTACTGGATACCTCACCAGCCTGACCTGGGTACCAGATGGTTGGTTATTGGTTTTACGACACGTCGACTGTTGAGTCATGTAGCGTCGCCAATCTCTCACGCCGATTGGTCGCGGGCGAAGAGTAGCGACATGTGAGACTCGAACCCACAACCTTTCGATTGTGAGACGAGCATCTTACCCCTAGACCACTCGTCCCCTGGGTACCAGATGTGGTGTCTCACCAGCTGGCCTGGATATGCGATACCTCACCAGCCTGACCTGGGTACCAGATGTGGTGTCTCATCAGCTGGCCTGGGTACTGGATACCTCACCATCCTGACCTGGGTACCAGACGTGGTGTCTGATCAGCTGGCCTGGGTACTGGATACCTCACCAGCCTGACCTGGGTACCAGATGTGGTGTCTCATCAGCTGGCCTGGGTACTGGATACCTCACCAGCCTGACCTGGGTACCAGACGTGGTGTCTCATCAGCTACCCTGGGTACTGGATACCTCACCAGCCTGACCTGGGTACCAGATGTGGTGTCTCACCAGCTGGCCTGGGTACGCGATACCTCACCAGCCTGACCTGGGTACCAGACGTGGTGTCTCATCAGCTGGCCTGGGTACGCGATACCTCACCAGCCTGACCTGGGTACCAGACGTGGTGTCTCATCAGCTGGCCTGGGTACGCGATACCTCACCAGCCTGACCTGGGTACCAGATGTGGTGTCTCATCAGCTGGCCTGGGTACTGGATACCTCACCAGCCTGACCTGGGTACCAGATGTGGTGTCTCACCAGCTGGCCTGGATATGCGATACCTCACCAGCCTGACCTGGGTACCAGATGTGGTGTCTCATCAGCTGACCTGGGTACTAGATACCTCACCAGCCTGACCTGGGTACCAGATGTGGTGTCTCATCAGCTGACCTGGGTACTAGATACCTCACCAGCCTGACCTGGGTACCAGATGTGGTGTCTCATCAGCTGACCTGGGTACTAGATACCTCACCAGCCTGACCTGGGTACCAGATGTGGTGTCTCATCAGCTGGCCTGGATATGCGATACCTCACCAGCCTGACCTGGGTACCAGATGTGGTGTCTCATCAGCTGGCCTGGGTACTGGATACCTCACCAGCCTGACCTGGGTACCAGATGTGGTATCTCATCAGCTGGCCTGGGTACGCGATACCTCACCAGCCTGACCTGGGTACCAGATGTGGTGTCTCATCAGCTGACCTGGGTACCAGATACCTCACCAGCCCGACCTGGGTACCAGATGTGGTATCTCATCAGCTGGCCTGTGTACGCGATACCTCACCAGCCTGACCTGGGTACCAGATGTGGTGTCTCATCAGCTGGCCTGGGTACCAGATGTGGTGTCTCACCAGCCTGACCTGGGTACTGGATACCTCACCAGCCTGACCTGGGTACCAGATGTGGTGTCTCATCAGCTGGCCTGGGTACGCGATACCTCACCAGCCTGACCTGGGTACCAGATGTGGTGTCTCACCAGCTGGCCTGGATATGCGATACCTCACCAGCCTGACCTGGGTACCAGATGTGGTGTCTCACCAGCTGGCCTGGATATGCGATACCTCACCAGCCTGACCTGGATACCAGATGTGGTGTCTCATCAGCTGGCCTGGGTACTGGATACCTCACCAGCCTGACCTGGGTACCAGATGTGGTGTCTGATCAGCTAGTCTGGGTATGGGATCCTTGACCAGCTGGCCTGGCTATGTGTGAGATGTCTCACCAGCTGATCCAGGTGGGGCCGGGTGATGAGGACCGCTGACCGACTGAGGCCCACCAGCTGGCTCTCCTGCTCCACGGGCCGCTCCTGGTCCCCGCCCTCCAGGATGTAGCCCAACAGTGACGACATCTTGGTCTGCCGAACGGACCGGGCACGTCAGCACCTCGGAAATAGCCACACCACAGAACAACATTCTGATGCTGAGGAGACGTCAGCCACACGGCACTCGTCTCAATCGAAGTTCGAGCATGGGGTCTCAATACCGCATGCAGCCCCGGTAATTTAGTTGGTTGGAGCGATAGCCTGTACTGGTCTCCTCTGTCCCGGCAAGACAGGGCTCGAGTCGCTTCACGCGCTCGCATTTAGCCCCCGGCGGGAAGGGTCAGATGGCAGCTGGCCCGGTAAGCCCGGACGAGCTACCGGGGCGGCCGTGTCGGTGCATTGACGGTACTTTAAACTCTCGGTCAAAATTATGCCGTTGAAATGGAATTATCGATCAGCTCTACTGCCCTGGCCCCACGGGTGGTGGGGCTAGGGTTCACGCAACAAGCTCTACTTAGCAATAGGGTTCTAGTCCATAAAACCACCCAAGAAAGGATTCGTACTACATTTTTTTTAGTTAATGTGATTTTCCGGAAGATTGCAGTGCCCCATAAACGCCTGCCACGACCAAAACAAAAAAATCGCGCACGTCCTAAAGATGACAATATACGATAAGATACGTGGCATTTGAATATTATTGCGTCGCCATAATATACTGAAGGTTACAGAAAATTAGGCACTACAGATAAATGTGATATACATATGTAAAAAGGTTAGTGTGGAAACCTCTCACCTTGTCAAATCTGTCGTAAAAGGGCCTCACACGAGTTTCTATCTCGTCCCACTGGTTCATGGCCAGCACCTGCAGGATCTGACCGACCTGTGGACGGGAGTAGTGTCAGCTGGGGTTGCAGACTCTGCGGGGTTTGACCGACATGCGGCAGAGGCGGGGCCAGTCAGTAGACAGTCAGCTTCCTCTATGTGGTGAGCTGCAAGCACGGTGACCAAGATAGGGATGGGAAGAGACCCAGAGCAACAGACAGCCGTGGTGGTCAGCTGAGCCAGCAGCTGCCACACCACCAGCGTGGCTCTGAAGAGTGCCTCACTGCATTTGCTATGGAATAGCATACTATTACTGGAACGGAAGTTATGGAATAGAGACCGAAAGAGTTGTAACAAAGAGTAACATTTGGGCACTTCGGTCCAACATTTGGATGAAATTAGTGTGCACCAGTACAATAAAACCTTCAAATATGAAACAAAGCGGCGACGTCATCAAAAGCATAATCTTGCAGGACAAAATGCACCGAAGAGTTGTTCGTTTCCCTGGCGTCAGCCTGGCCACATGGTTTGTCCAATCTGGGCCCGGCTGTGGCGGCCGGCGGACCGACGGGCGTACACTGACCTGGACCAGGTTATGACGGGCGTACCAGTGTACGCCCGTCTGGACCAGGTTGTGACGGGCAGCAGGGCCGACGGGCGTACACTGACCTGGATCAAGTTGTAACGGGCGGCAGAACCCACGGGCGTACACTGACCTGGATCAGGTTGTGACGGGCGGCAGGACTAACGGGCGTACACTGACCTGGATCAGGTTGTGACGGGCAGCAAGGCTGATGGCGTACACTGACTTGGATCAGGTTGTGACGGGCAGCAAGGCTGATGGCGTACACTGACTTGGATCAGGCTGTAACGGGCAGCAAGGCCGACGGGTGTACACTGACCTGGATCAGGTTGTGGCGGGCGGCAGGACTGACGGGTGCCTCCAGTATGCCGTACTGCACTGGGTCCACCACGGCCGGGCAGATGAAGAAGGCGAACATCAGGTCTACGCAGATGGCGTTCACCTGTCGGTGGTGGACTAGTCAGCACTGCAAATCTCAGTACGAACGGAACTGTGAGAAGGAATGGGATATTTTTCATACTATTATTTTAAAATGACATGGTTCTGCCCACGTGTATAGGAAAGCTGTATTTTAAGTAAACATTGATTACATCCAACGAGGGAACGAGTAGTCTAGGGGTAAGTTGCACGTCTCACAATCGAAAGGTTGTGGGTTCGAGTCTCACCTGCCGCTACTCTTCGCCAGCGGCCGATCGGCGTGAAAGATTGGCGACGCTACATGACTCAACGGTCGATGTGTCGTAAAACCAAAAACCAACCGATTACATCCAAAGACTCACCCCCTCACCCAGATGTGCTCACCCTTCCCCTCCCCCCCCACCCCGAAGAGAGGAAACCCCACCCATGTTTCCTGTTATTCATGGTTCAAAATTACGTAAACGACTCTAACACGATTTATAGTGTGGTTTGACATGCTGATTGCTGTCCTTTGGTGTCAACGCCGTACAAGCTCAAAAGCCATGACGGGGGTAAACAATTTGCACAGAGCTAATCGATGTCTAATGGTAGCCATGTGGCCCATGGTTTTATTTTCTGCAGTTCATCCATTGCAGCTGAGCAGGCGGCGGTATGCAAAATGCTTTACTAAACTTGTGCTGGAGAAGGAATTTTGCTCTCTCGCTCTTAAACATACTTTACACTCGACTTTCGGTTTCGTGCTGTTTTTTTTAGAACTCGACAACAAAATTCCTTTCCCAGCACCATCTAGTAATATATATTTCTAGCAGTTGGAAAGACTAGCCCACATTTTCTCTGTTGTCGAACACACGGAACTCCTGTGCCAGTAGGCCCCGCCCCGAGACGATCACTTTAAGGCGAGATGGCGGCTCACCTGGTCACAGCTGCACCTGCCCTCCCTGACCAGCAGGCAGCGCCTCGGGGCGACCACTTCAGGGCGTAACGGCGGCTCACCTGATCACAGCTGCACCTGCCCTCCCTGACCAGCAGGCCGTGCAGGGTGCGCAACAGCCACGCCAGACTGGGCGGGAAGCAGCCGGAAGCGGCGGCGATGTGAGAGACGAAGCGCTCGGTGAGGCGTGCCAGCCGCTCGGCCACCACCGTCTGGTCGGCGGGCTCGCGGCCAGTGCCGGCCGGCACCTCCTCAGCCGAGAGACGCTCGTCCATCTGACGGTGACGGCACAGCTTAGTCAGGTGAGACGGTAACACCATTACCCAACACACCGCCGACAGTACACAGGTCAGGTGAGACGGTAACACCATCACCCAACACACCGCTGACAGTACACAGTTCAGGCGAGACGCCCCGCCGACAGTACACAGGTCAGGCGAGACGCCCCGCCGACAGTACACAGGTCAGGCGAGACGCCATGCTGCAGTACACATGTCAGGTGAGACGCCCCGCCGACAGTACACAGGTCAGGCGAGACGCCCCGCCGACAGTACACAGGTCAGGCGAGACGCCCCGCTGCAGTACACAGGTCAGGCGAGACGTCCTGCTACCTGTCGGGTAACCACATGACCCAACACACTGCCAACAGTACACAGGTCAGGTGAGACGTCCCGCTGCCTGTCGGTTAACCCCATGACTCAACACACTGCCAACAGTACACAGGTCAGGTGAGGCACCCCGCTGCCTGTCGGTTAACCCCATGACACAACACACCGCCAACAGTACACAGGTCAGGTGAGACGTCCCGCTGCCTGTCGGTTAACCCCATGACACAACACACCGCCGACAGTACACAGGTCAGGTGAAACGTCCCGCTGCCTGTCGGTTAACCCCATGACTCAACACACTGCCAACAGTACACAGGTCAGGTGAGACGCCCTGCTACCTGTTGGTTAACCCCATGACACAACACACCGCCGACAGTACACAGGTCAGGTGAGGCACCCCGCTGCCTGTCGGTTAACCCCATGACACAACACACCGCCAACAGTACACAGGTCAGGTGAGACGTCCCGCTGCCTGTTGGTTAACCCCATGACACAACACACCGCCAACAGTACACAGGTCAGGTGAGACGTCCCGCTGCCTGTTGGTTAACCCCATGACACAACACACCGCCGACAGTACACAGGTCAGGTGAGGCACCCCGCTGCAGTACACAGGTCAGGTGAGACGCCCGCTGCCTGTCGTGTGATCCCATGACACAACACACCGCCGACGGTACACAGGTCAGGCGAGACGCCCCGCTGCAGTACACAGGTCAGGCGACACGCCCCGCTGCAGTACACAGGTCAGGCGAGACGCCCCGCTGCAGTACACAGGTCAGGCGAGACGCCCCGCTGCAGTACACAGGTCAGGTGAGACGCCCCGCTGCAGTACACAGGTCAGGTGAGACGCCCCGCTGCAGTACACAGGTCAGGCGAGACGCCCCGCTGCAGTACACAGGTCAGGTGAGACGCCCCGCTGCAGTACACAGGTCAGGCGAGACGCCCCGCTGCCTGTCGTGTGATCCCATCACCCAACACACTGCCGACGGTACACAGGTCAGGCGAGACGCCCCGCCGACAGTACACAGGTCAGGCGAGACGCCCCGCTGCAGTACACAGGTCAGGCGAGACGCCCCGCTGCAGTACACAGGTCAGGCGAGACGCCCGCTGCCTGTCGTGTGACCCCATCACCCAACACACTGCCGACGGTACACAGGTCAGGCGAGACGCCCCGCTGCAGTACACAGGTCAGGCGAGACGCCCCGCCGACAGTACACAGGTCAGGCGAGACGCTCCGCTGCCTGTCGTGTGACCCCATCACCCAACACACTGCCGACGGTACACAAGTTGGGTGGAATGAATGCAGCAACTGTGCAGCAACCGTGTAAAATGGAGAAGCAGTGCTGAGTAAAATAATATATACGCTTTTTGTCACATACGCTTTTAGCGTGCATGTTTTCTCCGACAGAGCACCATGGGAGTGAGTCGTGCCCTGACATGACGAGTCTGTATTATTTATTTATTTCTTTAGCAGAGGCAAAATGCCATCCGCTAGAGATTGTTACGTTAAAGAAGTATTTACGTTAATCCGGCTTATATGGCATCCGGTTATATCAAAGGGGCAAGAGAGGAAAGATGAGACACCGGCAAACAAAGAACGTGGCGTATAGGGCCGATACATACATAGCATACAGGTTCATACACGGACACACATACATACATATACGACAATTAGAAGGACACTTGGAGGGTGGGCAGCTTCGTTGCCTGCGGAGAGGCTCCACTGCCCATCTGCAACCGGATGGCGAAGCGGAGGCCCGACGTCCAGGGCGAGCCGTGGGCGTCAGGCCCAACCTTTTATATAGGATATAGTCATACCATCCATATAAGTACACTCAAAACAACTTTTCGAAACAGGCAAGGCAACTCATGGGGCTTTATTCTAATTAACAATGGAAGTTCGGTCAAAAACAACAAAATGGTACTGCAAATTGTACATTTGGCGCCGAAGCGCTAAATCTAAAAGAATGGCGTAATTAAGTATTTTCCTTTGCGTGGCCGAATTACCATGCATATCAAAATGTACATACAACATGCATCTTCTGTCTAAATTTTGAAAGATCCTTCAATTTGGTCTTCATTTTACACCTGGTGATCACACGAACGCTCCTCACCATGTCAGATTAACAACAGAAAACCAGATATTTCTCTTTCTCTTTGATTCATCAACATCTCAGCCTTGGTGATTCCCACTTGATCCCACCTGATCGTACATCAGGTGCCGACGCTGTTTGGGCCCGTACACCAGGTGCCCACACTGCATGGGTCCATACCTCATGTGCTGACCCTATGGGAGTTCGCGGTATATGCAGACTATTTGAAACTGAATTCTGAAGTCAAAATATAGGAGCCATGAAAAATATAAATAGATTGCACTTTTCAATTCATTTTATTCCAAAACCAGCAAAACAATCACAAGAGACATAGTCAACTCGAATACTGAAAAATATAACTGTTCCCATGGCAACAACGAATGAATGACCAATTTTATCTGGAAGGTACCAATCCGTAGTGCTAAAAATATATCATCTCCCTCCATCCGTTTGTCTATGGTGACCTTCAGTGCTGTTTGCGCCCACATTCTGAAACAGCTGGCTCGGCCGCTGAGTGCTGGTGTTGCTCGAGCCAGTGCTCGGTGTGCTGACCTTGCTGGGGTCGGCGTCCAGGTACCCCACACCACCTGCTGGCGCCGCTCGGCCGCTGGGTGCTGGTGTTGCTCGAGCCAGTGCTCGGTGTGCTGACCTTGCTGGGGTCGGCGTCCAGGTACCCCACACCACCTGCTGGCGCCTCTCGGCCGCTGGGTGCTGGTGTTGCTCGAGCCAGTGCTCGGTGTGCTGACCTTGCTGGGGTCGGCGTCCAGGTACCCCACACCACCTGCTGGCGCCTCTCGGCAGCTGGGTGCTGGTGTTACCCGAGCCAGTGCTCGGTGTGCTGACCTTGCTGGGGTCGGCGTCCAGGTACCACTCGTCGTCCATGAGCAGCTGCATGATGGGCTGGTGCAGCGCTGACGTGAGGAACAGCTTGGCAGCGAACACGCCCTCGCTGAACGCCTTGTAGAGACGACTGAACACACAGGAGCCGCGCCGCAGCAGGCGCTGCGGCACCTCGACGCATACCACCTGCGTCACCATCAGTTGGCGCAGCACCTGTCGGCACACAGGTCGTGTCACAAAGGCCATTCTACGGCAGCACGTGCAGCAGCGAGGCGGGGTGTTGTCAATCCTGGATTTAGAGGATTTTGGCCGCCCAATTTCGACGGAATAATTTCCTTCCTGTTTGTGACATCAGCAACCCCCTTTTGCACTTCGAAATCAGTTTTGAAAGCTGTTATTAAATATTAATAAGTACGCGGAATATTTAAACAGAACCATTCACGACTGCGGCCAGAGAAAACGAGAGGATAGCTTTCCGGAGAGGATAATGTTCTGGATAACAAAAATACACGACCAGCTTGTTTTTCCTATCTTGTGCAGCAGCGACACGGTGGGCATCGGGGACACGGCATCTCCCGATACTGTGCAGGCAGCGGATCATGCAGAGTGTACAGCACGTGGGGATACGACATACGATGGTGCCGTATCGACACCTTACGACGCAGGTACGGCAGCACATACAGTATGACGCACGTGCCCATACAGCACACGAAGGTACAGCATGTACAGTATGAAGCACGTACCCATACGGTACACGAAGGTACAGCATGCACAGCGTGGAGCGCGTGCCCACACGGCACACGAGGGTACAGCATGCACAGCGTGGAGCGCGTGCCCACACGGCACACGAAGGTGCAGCATGCACAGCGTGGAGCGCGTGCCCACACGGCACACGAAGGTGCAGCATGCAGTGTGGAGCGCGTGCCCACACGGCACACGAAGGTGCAGCATGCACAGCGTGGAGCGCGTGCCCACACGGCACACGAAGGTACAGCATGCACAGTGTGGAGCGCGTGCCCACACGGCACACGAAGGTGCAGCATGCACAGTGTGGAGCGCGTGCCCACACGGCACACGAAGGTGCAGCATGCAGTGTGGAGCGCGTGCCCACACGGCACACGAAGGTACAGCATGCACAGTGTGGAGCGCGTGCCCACACGGCACACGAAGGTACAGCATGCACAGTGTGGAGCGCGTGCCCACACGGCACACGAAGGTACAGCATGCACAGTGTGGAGCGCGTGCCCACACGGCACACGAGGGTACAGCATGCACAGTGTGGAGCGCGTGCCCACACGGCACACGAGGGTACAGCATGCACAGTGTGGAGCGCGTGCCCACACGGCACACGAGGGTACAGCATGCACAGCGTGGAGCGCGTGCCCACACGGCACACGAAGGTGCAGCATGCACAGTGTGGAGCGCGTGCCCACACGGCACACGAAGGAAAAAAAAAAAAAGTGGGGGGCCAAAAAGGGAGCGCGTGCCCACACGGCACACGGGTACAGCATGCACAGTGTGGAGCGCGTGCCCACACGGCACACGAAGGTACAGCATGCACAGTGTGGAGCGCGTGCCCACACGGCACACGAAGGTACAGCATGCACAGTGTGGAGCGCGTGCCCACACGGCACACGAAGGTGCAGCATGCACAGCGTGGAGCGCGTGCCCACACGGCACACGAAGGTGCAGCATGCACAGTGTGGAGCGCGTGCCCACACGGCACACGAAGGTGCAGCATGCACAGCGTGGAGCGCGTGCCCACACGGCACACGAAGGTGCAGCATGCACAGTGTGGAGCGCGTGCCCACACGGCACACGAAGGTACAGCATGCACAGCGTGGAGCGCGTGCCCACACGGCACACGAAGGTGCAGCATGCACAGTGTGGAGCGCGTGCCCACACGGCACACGAAGGTGCAGCATGCACAGCGTGGAGCGCGTGCCCACACGGCACACGAAGGTGCAGCATGCACAGCGTGGAGCGCGTGCCCACACGGCACACGAAGGTACAGCATGCACAGTGTGGAGCGCGTGCCCACACGGCACACGAAGGTGCAGCATGCACAGCGTGGAGCGCGTGCCCACACGGCACACGAAGGTACAGCATGCACAGTGTGGAGCGCGTGCCCACACGGCACACGAAGGTGCAGCATGCACAGCGTGGAGCGCGTGCCCACACGGCACACGAAGGTACAGCATGCACAGCGTGGAGCGCGTGCCCACACGGCACACGAAGGTGCAGCATGCATAGTGTGGAATGCAGAGTATGTGTGCTGCAGAGCAGGAAACGACGTGCCACGAGACCCGAACCTGACAACCCACCACCAAGGGTGAACTAGCGCCGGCACAATATGCGCTATGTCGCCTGCCAAGTGACCAACACTAGCCAGAGTGAAGCCCCCCAGTGGCCAACACTAGCCAAAGTGAAGCCCCCAAGTGGCCAGCACTAACCAGAGCGAGACCCGAGAGTGGACACAGTTGAGCGAATCGCCCCGCACATCTACACACCATCGTACTGAAGCAGGGCCGGTGTCTACCTGCAGCACGCTGAGCTCGTCCTCCTGAAGGATGCAGTTGCCGAAGATGCCAGAGTAGACGGTGCTGATGATGGCGGTCAGCTGATCAGGCACGGTTCGCTCGGCCAGTAGCAGCAGTCGCGCCACCAGAGCCGGCTGACCTCGCAAGTGACCCAGCAGCTCCGAGTAGAAGGGGTCCTGCCCGGCCAAACGCGGGTATGTACAAACCAAAAGCTTAGGTGAAAAGCAGCATTTAAGGAGTTGATTACTTCAATCAATGGGAGTGTGTTTGCTTTTATTTGCATCTCTGAGGGCCTATTGTCAAAATCTTATTTTGTGCCCTGGACATAACAAAGGGATTCCCATTGTTATGGCAAGGGCATTATGGAAATGACATGAATCACTTCACTTTCAGGTTTTAAGTATTTGCTCAGCACATTTTAGACCTGGTATTGCATTTTACGATTTCATCCACACCTACGTGCAAGGTGTGTATTTTATGTCCATCTTCCATGGCGGAATTTTAAGATTTCTGTTGACATCTGACACCCAACTGAAAATGTATTTAGACACACAGCATCTCAGCCCGGCCACAGTCACAACATGACCTCGCTGCTGATCAGCCCCTCCAGTCCGGGCCACTGACCGACTTGCATCACGATGAGCCATTTCCAACAGAAAGTTTTCACCCCACGGCATGAAAACCTGCCGCTCGCCCACACATCCCGCATATCGGAACTGGCCACCTTCAGACATGGTGAGTACATTGTCAACCAGGGCTAAGGTTTTTATCGAGAAAACTAATTTGATCATGATGGCCAGTTTTTACTGGCAAAAACTGGTAAAACAATCTGAAAAACAGACCAAAAATTGGTGCCATGTCCACACTTCTTGTGGCATTTTCAGCTCAAATTTTGCATATATCTATATTGTATCATATGCTGCATGATACATGGCTCTCTACTAGACATACAAACAATACATCTTATATATATATATAAAATATTTGGCGATGTATTTGCATGATCCTTACTGGTAAAAAATGGGAAAACAGTTCTTGCCATGTCAGTTTTTACCAGTGATAAAAACCAGTAAAAATAGGTTTGGTGATAAAAACTGCCAACCTTGTTCTCAACTATCACGGATACCGGGCACGAGATCTCGTCAGGTCGCACGAGGCCATGTACATGTCATAATTACTGGTCCAAGGAAAAGGGCTGCAAACAATCATGCATCTGCTAAAGTGGCTTGTAAGACTCCAAAACGCTTACAAACCCGATTTATGTTTTTCAACAGCAATCTAAAATGACTGAATGCAAAAAAGAACATTAGCCTTGTATTCCAGATTGACTGGTGAAATGCATATTAAACAGCATAACCACTGGAGGTGTAATGCAACTTGGTGTCAATGGCCAACTGGGGCCAACAAGGGCAAAACAGCTACTTAATAAATAAAAAAGTTGGTACTGAATTATCCATGAAATTTTGTGTACTAAAATTTTGAAGGCATTGAAGACAAGAGCAATTTGCTTCCAACTAAACAATGCATTATAGTAGCTCCATTCATCTGTAGCTTTAGCTCTGATTCGCCTTCCGTCCTCTGTCCGCTATCTCCCGTGTACTCACGATGGGTCCCAGCTGTTTGTAGCTGTCGACGAAGTGTGTCGACTGCAGGTGCGAGTCTCGCCGGCAGCAGACCACGGGCGTGGCTCCAGCACGCGACAGGATTAGGTCCTCCAGATTCACCTGCTGCTGGCGAGTGATCCACGACAGGTGGTACAGCTCCTCGATAGCCTTCATTACCTGTGACACACCGAACCGTCAGAAAACTGACCAGATTGGCAGCAGACAGCAACACTTACATCGACTGGCCTGGCTTTTCATTTCCATACACCATCTTGTTGAATTGTGTTGTCCTGCTACTGAAAACAATGGCTTAGGGTCTGCACAAGTAGTAGTGCTTTTCAGCAGCCCAGATAATCCAGGCCCATGTACATTTCTCACCAATGGTTATGAATCTAATTACATGACTGCAAATGATTGCAACATGGGTAATCAACAATGCAATGCTTAAATAATGCTGGTTACCATTAGTCACCTTTTTGTTCAGATCCTGTATCTGAGCCTTCTCCGATTCCACAAACAGCCTTTCTTTCTTCAAGCATCTTGACAGATCTAATAAATCATTGTAGGGGGTTACCATCTTGACATCCAGTTGCTGGAATGAAATACAGAATAGTTATAAGGACTTCCTTCCACAATGCTCACCTGATTCATATAATTCACATGTCACAAATTCACATTCACAAGTGATTGAACACAAGGCCAGCTGCTTCATGCGCAGATCAATAACAAAACACAAATGCATCAAGACTGCTCAGCAAGCTCTGGGGTGCATGAACTCTGCATTGAAACAACAAACGAACCATATCAAACAACATAAGGCATGCAATAAAATCTACCACATTTATAATGTATACATCTTATACATCTTAACACATTTATAAATTATCACATTTTGTTCTTGTTTACCACAACGTTCACGTGAACGTTCAATGTCTTGTACCACGTCAACGTTTGTGCATGTGTACATACTGGCAGATCTGACATTGTCAACTCTTGCTGTAAGCAAAACTTCGGCAGCACATAACCCTTGAGGCATGTCAGAATCTACTATGCTACCATATTGGGCATCGAAACAATTAGAAAAACGTTTAAAATCAGAGATTCTTTCATCTGGAATGGTCTTTTTATTATCAGCAAAGGTTACTGCATTTTAATTTAGTTTACTTCTGTTGGTTTGGGAAGGGCCAAAAGACGCTATGGCACCCGCTTTTAAGTGCTTTGGGGGGTCATGGCCGGAATGGCCCCTCCCTGGATCCACCAGTGATCAGCAGCACCAACCTGCCACCTATAGGACAGCAAGTAAAAACACGGAAACACAGCCAGTTTTAGGCTGTGTGCCTATGAGAGTTCAGGGAACACATTTCGTATTTGCATTTTTCCAATTGATTCAGCCATCCCAGGAGGATTGCATCGGTCTTTCACGATACAGAATCGATCAAGGAATATTACCGTTCTTTCCTTATTGATTTATTAGGCTCCATTCCGAAGTTGTCATGGTGCGAAGTGAAGGCATCTGTGAGAGGGAGCTCATCTCGCCGAAAGGGTCGTCCCACCGATGTTGATTTCTTAAAATGATTGGGGGAGGCAAAGTACATGAAGGTAATAGGCAGACGAAAATGAATGGGGGGGGGGACGTTCCATAGGCTCCCATGTTAGAAGTTGAAATTATTGTGGGTGGGTTGGTTGGTTATTAGGGTTTTAGGGCGCATCAACTGCATTGGTTATACAGCGCCCATTAAAGCGCTGCTTCCCCCACCCACAGCGACCATGTGGGCGGGGGAAGCAAGCATTGAGGGGGCAGTTTCCCCCTCACAGATAAGAATGGGCAGTTCTACTTTCGCCCCCACCCACTTCACTCTCTAGATATGTGGCTGATTTTCCGGTGGACTGGTTTACACAACTGAATGGGAGAGTACAGACTACGGCATACCTATCAATCCACAAAGAGGATTGAGAAGAAGTTCCATGGAGGGTATAAGCCCCTTCCCCTACGCCATACCACTGACAGATTTATGATTTTGCCACGGAGGCTTCATTTTTCCCGAAGAGCAATACTGAGAAAATCAAGGGAGGGATACACTGGAACCTTCAAGAGAGGCATCCTTCGGGTCATAAGGGGCACCACCTTCTCTTCCTCCCCCTTGGATCAGTCCTTGCAACATACCCTGGCTGGCAATGTCACTACCTCTTGCCAATTTGCCACCACTGGCCAGTCACTTGACTCAGGGGTTGTTATATATACCTTTGAGGTGGGAACTGCCACCTCAATATTTGCTTCCCACCCTCACAATAATTTCAACTTCTAGCATGGGAGCCTATGGAATGTGCCCCCCCCCATTCATTTTGGCCTGCCCACTGCCTTCATGTACTTTGCCCCCTCCAATCATTTTAAGATATCAACATAGGTGGGCCAACCCTTTGGGCAAGGGGGGCTCTCTCTCACAGATGTCTTTATTTCAAACCACAACTTCTGAACAGAGCATAATAAATCAGTAAGGAAAGAATGGTAAGATTCCTTGATCAATTCTGTATCATGAAAGGCTGATGCAATCCTCCTGAGATGGCTGAATCAATTGGAAAAAATGCCAACATGAAATGTCTACCCTGAACTTCCATAGGCACACAGACTACAACCGGCAGTGTTCCCGTGTTTTTACTTACCCTCCGCTAGGTGGCTGGTTATTGCCACTGACATGCAAACAGCCGTTGGTTTCCAATCCAGGCATACATCATCCATGGTCTGGACACTACTGATAATTTAGATACAACAGTTTTAGGCTATCTGGCATCAGTAGGTTTTTGATGATTTAACATTCATGGATTTTAGGAGATTGAACATGTACAGGCTTCAAGCCATCCAACATCTGTATGATTTAGGCAATCTAACATCCATATGTTTTTGGTAATCAAGCATCTGTAGTTTCTTTTGGCAATGAAAAATGGGTGGTTAGGTTATGTTGTTTTTAGGGGGATTCCGTTCTTCTTCACTATATATCACCCCACCAAAACCACCTTTTTCTCACAAAGCCACACATTTTCTATATTTTGATGGGAAAATAGAGGAATAACATGTATATGCATTGTCAGCAATCTTCAAGTATTACCCCTCACACTTTCCTCATATCAACAAGGTATCAAAGTCATTGTCAGCTGACTGCCAGTTAGTTGTTGGTGACATCACTCAAACATATGAAGGAAAACCTCCAGCCAGCTCCACTGAATGAATCCAGGGGCACTAGGTTAGGGTATCCTGCAGATGTCCTGAATGAGCACCATATCAAACCCTTGGAAATCTTCCTGGTGACACCCCTGGGTTCATTTAGTGCTGGAGGTTTTTCTACCTGGCTGGAGTATTTGCTCTGTGCATTTGAGTGATGTCACCAACAGCTGACTGGCAGTCAGCTGATGGTGAATGAAATACCTTCTTGATATAAATAAAGTGTAAGGGGTGATATATGAAGATGACCTGCATTGTCAAACATTTTTTGGGTGTTTTGAATGTAATTTAAATGAATTTGATGTTCTTTTCTTGATGAAATGACTAGCTACTTCATTGAGATATAAGTACTTCAAACTGAAGTGCTTATATCTTGAACCGTTGTCATTTTCCAAAGAAATGAATATCAAATTCACTCAAATCACATCAGAAAGCACCAGGGAACACATTCTTGACAGAAGTCACCTAGAGGCTTTCCCTTTGATCAAGGCCAGAAGTTCCTTGCAATGCTGTTAGCATAAACTGCAGATAGCAACAAAGCTTTATAAACTGAAGTCTGAGCATGATGCTGGTTAGTTTGACAGCATTGAGGTACATATGAGCCACATCCAGAACCATCCCATCAAGATATGTGAATGTTTGCGGTTAACACGCGCCCTGGAGGGCCTCTGAGAATTACGCGCACTGGAGGGGGGGCGGAATCCGCCCCCCCCTCCTAAGATCTCGGCTCCTAGTAAAGCTGGAGGAACGAAATTCGCAGGGTGGATGGGCACGGTAGTGAACTCTATTGTGTGCAAATTTCGTGACCTTGGGTCAATATCTTCAAGGTCAAATGAGGTCAGATTGGCAAAATTTTCCGGTTTTGCGTGGCTTGGCTTGTCATCGTTATGGATCGCTGTGATTGTGTTTAAATGCTCAAAAATTGGCATCAATTATGTTTTGGACATTACTAATGATGCAATGCAGATGCTAGACCCAACATTTGACCTCAGGTCAGCTATATAGCACCACTTTATCAGGTCAGTTACCTGTTCCAGTTACCGGAACCGGCCGCCCGCCCGACTGCTCCGTCGGTCAGCTCGGAGCAATCGGCTTCGTGAAGTACATGAATCAAGTATGGAAACGCAATGAGAAACAGTACAAATGACAACCAGTAGTGCATTTATGGCAACATTCCAGTTGATCAAGTTTGGTTCCATTAACCTGTCATGAACTTGACCTGACTTGACCTTGGTAACCTAACATGACCTTGAAACTATACAGCATATCAATATGCATCAAACAAGTCGCTAGTGTTGCCTAGAACACTTCCCTTTTGTCAGTATACTGGAAGCGCATCAGCGCCGATTTTTGTGGTCTGGCGCTATAACATTTTTGGACTTTAGCAGCCCCTAACTTGAAAAATGTTTGGCAGATTTCCATTTTCTTGCTTTAAACGACGTGCCGTTCATTTCTAAGCAGGTACACCGAAAATCGCGTATATCGACCGGTAAAATCTGCAGTTATTTGCGAAAAACCGGGGGGGGCGGATTTCGCCCCCCCCCCTCCAGTGCGCGTGTTAATTGGTAAAATATCATTACTATTGTAGCACATTTCCTCCATACCATGCCTATGACATCATCAATTGTATCAACCTCTGTTGACCAGAGTGAAAACTTACTTTCTGGGTTGGGAGTTGGAGTGCATACCGAATCCTTCTGGAGTAGGTACCTACATTTCCATTTACATATTATTTTTTAAGCATGGAATCTGCTTACTGGTAACTGACAGGAAAAGCCTATGTAGTTGGTACCTACATACTATGCATAAGTAATATGCATTGTCATTTTTGGTCAAATAAAATGTCAAAGCATAGGAACAAAGAAGTGAACAATGGATGGCACTGCCCGGCAGTAAATCGTGATAGTCAGCAAAGCCTCATCTCTCATAACTCACAGGAGCAATACACTTTTCTTTCAATGTTGGTTTCAGTACAAGGCTAGCCATATGAAAAGCAAACAAAAATACTTCCAACTTCACCCTCAGCTCAGAGCACATACCTACCTATGCAGCCAATTCCCTACATAATACAAACCCACCTCTTCTACTGCACACAACAGTCGGATGTGATAGAGGTGTGCAACACAAAGGATCAGTCATTGGATCAGTTGGATCAGTCAAGGTCTTGTGTTTGCAGCATGACACTGTAAACAATGTGTTCAAAATTGCTAATGGTTATGTCACATAAAAATGCCTTGCATCGATTGGTTGACAGACAGATCTCATAACAGAAAACACTAACACAGCTAATTCTGATCAGCGACCTCCGGGACTCCAGAGGACATCTCTTAAAACTGTCAAATTTTCCACCACATGGGTGGAGCGAATGAAGGTTTTCAGAGACGTGGTTCCAGAGTGAGTAACCAGAGAACATTGTACTCAGTGTGCAGGCATGCCATCTCAATCTTGCAAGTGCTGTTGGCACATTGTCATCTGTGCTTCCAGTGGTTGAGATTGAGAGAAATGTGTGAAGCTGTGGTCCAGCTGCTGACTGCTACAAAAAGTGGTTAGCATGAGTGGTAAACATGAGTGGAATAATAAGTGTCTTCATGGGTGTCATTCTGTGTATATTTTTATTGATATCTTTGTTCCCACATTTGTGTTGGAGTGCATATGAATCCCATCCTATCCAGTATGAACCAGAAGTGCAAAAAATGTTTTCAGAGATAGAATATCTGAAGAAGTGCCTTAATTCCCACCATGCTGTTGACTTAAAGTAATCATTTGCAGAGAAAATGAGTGGTTGCATCGTCTTAATCACGTTAAAAAGCATATTAAAACAAACCAACTTACCTTACACTGCAAATTTACCTTTTTGCCCAGAAAAGGAAAAATGTTGGTAAATTTGGAGATCAGTGTAAATTTTGATTTTTGGAAATTTCTTATGTAATAGTATGCTTTCTCATGTGATGAAGACGATGTGATCACTTATTTTCACAGCAAATGATTACTTTTAAGTCAATGATGGTCGATACAATTGATGACGTCATAGGCACAAGTAAACTAACCTAACCTAACCTAGACTAAGATAATGTAGCATAGTATATAAAATGTATCATAGCATAGCATAATATAATCTAACCTAACCTAACCTAACCAGAAAACAAGAATCCTCCAAAGCAAATTTTTTGGCCATGACGTCATCAAATGTTTGCAACATTGTATCGGCAACTTTAGTAACAATACTTACTAAACTTTCAGAAATTTAGTAAATATTCTTATTAAACACACTTCCCCTCTTAGTAAATATACATACTAAACTTTCGAGAATGTGTTGGACAGCACCACCCTTAACAATTACAGCATCGCAAGGAATTTCCGGCCTTGGTAGTGTTGTGGATGCGTCGGTTTGGGAGTATGAATTCTCGGAAATAAATATTGAATTAAAGCAAACATAAGGTTTTCGATGTCAGAGTCTATGACTTTATCACGTCTATGACACACCAGGTACGGATAATTATATGCGATGTGCTATATTTGTAGAGTGAAGATTTTGATAGTTTATTTCTTTGCCAACTGAGAAGTAATCATTTGCAGAGAAAATGAGTGGTCGCATCATCATTTTTACGTTAAAATACCATGTACTCAAAATAAAAATTCCAAAAAATCAAAATTTACCTTGATCTCCAATTATACCAAAATGTCCCCCATTAAGACGAAAACAAAAAAAAACTTTATAATTTACAAGGAAAGAGCACTCAAAGAATTAATGTTGTACTAGTAGATAGGTAGACACCTATATCAAGTCCACTGATGACCGCAAAATGCACTCAACCTTGTACCTACCTAGGTAGGTAGGTACCTACCTAGGTGGTACCTAATTTCAATTCATTGCATGTCGTATAGCACTCTACCACAAATAACATTAACTCCGGGGATCCTCTAGCTACACTAACCTTACTTGGTATGTGAGAAATCGAAGAAAATCCCTGTTCTTAAGGGTGTCAACTGTCAACTGCTATCCCCAGACTTTCCGACTAGCCGCCACTAACCATACACACATTCACCAGACCACTCATATAAGTTCAAGGCTTGGCATATTATCTCCTCCAGCACATCAGTGAAATGCTTATTGGTGTCAAGGTCGTGACGTCACCTGATCCAATCGGCCACCATTGAGCTTAATAATAGGCGGTTTTACGGCGGCTTTTGTTTCCAGGTTACGTGGGCTCAGGAACAGGACAGAGCGAACAGACCTGGCACAATGACCAGCATAAATTAGGAGCAATCACTAATTACAATTATCACAACAGTTCTAGTAACAAAATATTTTTTTTTTAACGATACTGAAATAAGTAGAATTATACTTACGAATATCCATGGGTGGAGAATGTGGCTGGCAGGTATCGCCACGGCCACATCAACTTCAAAGTTGGTGTGGCATTGCCACACCAACTTCCTGTGACATTATTTTTTCAAAGGCAATTTAAACAATCTCACCAGTTGGTGAAATTCAAACTGGGGCCAGGACAGGGATGTAGCTAAGAATTTCTCGAGGAACAGGCCCGGATTACCCAGACGATTTTTCAACTCCCCGGATGTCGAACACTATTTATAAAAAGGTTCGTTTGTACCTTAGAAAAATACCACGTATAATTCACTTTGGGACCTCGGATTTTCGGACCCCTCTCCCACAAATTGTAAGTATGGCACTGTTATAGACCAGGAATACAGATCGCACAAACACGTATCTAGATGCCGGATATCCAAGCTTTCTTTGAAGAAAAAAAACGTTGATCTAGTATAGTGTGAAGCGTAAGTAAACGCTTGGAATAGCCCGTAAGCTCCATAAGTGCCTATGCGCATTCGCAAGGACCCACACCCGTTCCTGAGCGCCCATTGACGATCTATAAGAGCCCTTATACGTTTGTAAAAACATGTAGACATTCGCAAGGGCCCATAGAAGTTCGAAAGGGTTCATACATGCCTGTAAGGGCCCGCAAGCTTCGTAAAGGCCCACATACATTCGTAAGAGCCGTAGACGTTCATAGGGACCAATACACGTTCGTTCACCAATAGGGACCAACTAGGGACCAATAAGAGTTCGTAGGCGTTCGTAGGGGCCCGGCAACAGCCATAAAAAGTGTAGTTTGCCTTTCCATCTCCGCCATGGCGATTCCGTAGAAAATTCCGTACGGGCCAAGCTAAGGGCCCGTCGGATCCCTAGGAGGGGGGTGGGGCAACCGCCCCCGCCCCCATGGCTACATCGTGGTGTCGGGACACCAAATTTCGCTAACCTGAAAGCCACTGATGATGGTCACAGGTCAAGTCAAACACAATGTGCTGGAGTCTCAAGTGGACCGCAGCATATGCCCGGAGTTATCAAGTACACTGATTTACATTACTATATGAGTGATAGATTCCATCCAATTAGCAGTTTCCCAGCATGGCCATGGTCTTTTGACATGACCTATGATAACCCAGATACCCTGAACAGATCATGTGTAACTGCGGCGCAAATGAACTCAACGTAATCGCCGATCATCCATGGATGACATGGTCTTACAGGCAGCTACATTATAAGAATCCCGTGGTCGTCCAGGCAAATGTTTTGTGACATCCTTTTACCCAAGCTAGACTCGCCGGGAATCCAAATTTTAACACAAAATATCTGAGTAACCAGTCTTGGAGTATGCCACGTTTCACATCTCTAGCTTTAGTGGTTCCATTGTAATCGTGGAAAACCAAAAGTGGGAAATGACCCGTGTAATTCGCGGGTTAACACGTGCACCGGAATGAGGGGCTCCGCTACTCTCTCTGGTTTTTGCAACTATCTCCAAAACCAAGGAAGCTACTAGGTGATTTTTCGTTTACCTTCAGATATGGACACATCTGGACGTGCAATAAAAATGGTTGGATATTTTGCAAGTTTTTGACGCACAAAGTCAAACGTGCCGGACGAAATGGTATGTGGAAATTGGCGGAGACGCATGTTAAGCATATCCAAGCAATACCTATAAAACTAACGCCTATAAACTATATCAACTATATTGGTGATGTCTAGCTGTACTATATTCCCCACCAAACGTGAAAATTAGTTATACCAATGACGCCAACACGTGCGAAAGATGGCAGTATATGACACTTGCGTATTTTACCCCGAACGAATTAACGTATTATCACGAAATTCGAACACAAAAGTGTTTCGTACGGCCCTCATTCACCCTGCAGAATTAGTGTTCCTAGCTTCCCGAAAGCTAGGCATAGCTAAGATCATATTTTTAGTGGCTTCGCTGTCTATCTCATACCTATCCTTCTGAAACATTTTTCGAAAATCTCCTATACTGATACTGCATTCAGTTTGAGTACTACCCGCCTGCAACATTCTCAGAAGTTAGCTGTGGCTCTGGTGGTTTGCTATATTTCCGCTTCCGCTTGTCAGATAATTCCTTATGTGCTCTATTGCTCTTTCACACAGCTACTGATCAACTAAGAAACGTAACGAAAAATTCCAACTCTCACAAAATGAAGCATAGTGTGCAATATTGAAAATTCTTAAGTTGTATAACAGCGTGTCACGTGCCCGAGAACTCCATTTCATTTCCGGCGACCCATGGAGAATGAAACAAACCCACGGAGGAAAAACAAAATCATACCGTTTTATGAGCAGTCGTAGAATAATAGCAGGTCATTGGGCGGTCCATAGAACCTACATTTGCTTCTTGACATTATGAGAACATATGCAGACGTCCCATCTGTGGGACGTCGAGCAATTTTCGACGAGCAAATCAAAGAATGCATCCCATTCTTTGCATTGCTCGTCCGTTCATTCCCGCAACTTCTGGATGGTCGAACACGATCCGTAATTTGCAGTATGCGGATATATTTGTCCTTCGCCTCCCTCCATATTATGTTTTGCATTTTCTTTCACTCATTCACCCATTTACTCGAGCACTCATTCAGTTGGCGCTTTACCCTTGTGTAAAAGACAATATTCTTAGAGCGCAATTGCGATGAATACAATGTTATGTTTCGGAAAGCATATGACCCACACCCCGGCGTTGAGAGCCGCTCTTGCAACCAGCGGCGAACTCTGGGAACAAATTCCAGTTGTTTAAAACCAGCTGCTTCCTATGTATTGCAGGCGCTTGACGAACTCTGCTCCTTGACGAATGCAAAAGGTGGTCGACAACGGTGGTGAATGGTCATGACATTAGGTCACAGGAGCAGCCATTCATTGTTTCAGTGTTGGAAGTATTGCTTTGTGTGCTGTGTGTACAGTGGCGCAACCAGGATTTCAGTTCGGGGCGGGGGCCAGGGTTGGAGAGCGGGCCCCCTCGCAAGCGGGCCCACCTCATGTTTTTAAAAAGTCTGCGGAAAACATGCACTTACGTTTGAGCGGGCCCCTATGTTTGTAAAACTTCGCGGAAATAAAAGCATTTTTCCTTTATCAGGGGCCCCGGTTCGAGGCGGGCCCTGGTTAAAACGGGCCCCCAGATTTTCAGTTGGTTCAAAGGGCCCTGATTCGAGCCACAGATCCATTTCGCGGGCCCCCAGCCAGGGCTCTGAGTAGGGTGGCCCATTCCGAGCCAGGGGCCCGCTTTGCGAGCCCCTGGCTCGGAGCGGGCCCCAACAAATTTCGGGAGGGGCCATGGCCCCTTGCCCCCCCCCCCCTGGTTGCGCTACTGTGTGTGTATGTGCCTTCGTCTTTGTCATTGAAATTGAAATTGAAATGGTCCCCTGGATCGCCCCTCGAATTAATAACTCCGTACATTGGGCCAAGTCACTCCAAATTCTCACGATTTATCAGCTTTGTAAGTTGCATTCCTGTTTTCTCCCCCGGAAGCATGGGTCAAACCCCAACCGACGACTGGGGGCTCAAACCCACGAGTGAGCGTTGTTGGCAAGATTTGCAAAAAAAAATGGTTTGTCTCCAGCTTTCCACGTATAAGGAAAATAATCATATTTTGTGCCCAAATTAGCACGGTTTTCGAAGTAGGCATTCTACGGAGACAGCAATGTTAGAAGACCGTAAATGTTCTGTCAACAAGTATAGACTGTGGTCGTGTGGCGACCCTCCTAACAGGTCTCGTGCGTTTGACACTGTGGAACACGGTCGGCTGTTAGACAAGATGGGTTGGTATGGCATTGATGATCATTGGTTTAGGGATTGGCTGCATGGTCGAACTCAGACAATTCAGGGCAGCTCCGTTGGGGCGCTACCAGTGACCCACGGTGTGATTCAAGGTTCTCTATGTGGCCCAAAATTATATTTGATTTTTACCAACGACATTGGATCTCATCTCCCAGACGGAAAACAGGTCGCCAACGCTGATGACGTGCAATTGCTGGACTCAGACACCCCGGCAAATTCAGAAGTATTAAAACAACGAGTAGAGCACACCTTGAGTATGGCTCTAACTTGGTTTACCCAAAATCGGCTCAAAATCAACCCTAGCAAAACGGACCTAATAGTTGTAAAATCTCGGCGTCTGAAACTGGGCGAAAACTTCTCTATCACATTTGGGGACAACGAAATCAAGCCCTCGCCCCACGCCAAAATTATCGGCATCTATGTAGATTCAGCTTTGTCATGGGAAAAACAGATATCCCAAGTAACTCGCCGCTGCTACTGTGTTCTCGTCGGGCTGTCAAAATTACGGCACAAAATTCCCCCCGAAACGAAAAAGTCACTGGTTCAGGCATTGGTTTTCCCCCACATCTATTACAATATGACTGTCTGGGGAGCTGCAACAAAACTCAGAAACACAGAATTCAAAAGGTCATCAATTTCGGCGCACGTATCGTCTCTGGCTTAAGTCGACGAGAGCACATTACAGCGACGCTAGAGGCCCTGGATTGGCTGAAGTTCGACAACATGCTTCAAGAGCGCGATTTGGCCATGGTTGGAAAATTGCTTGCAACATCTGACCCCCTTACATTGGCTAACAGTATTAAGTTCCGCTCCGAAATCTCGAGTAGGAGCACTCGAGGAACTGACGCGAATAAATTAGAGCTGCCCCGCATTAATACGGAAGCTGCGAGGCGCAGCTTTCTGTATCGGGCGGTCAGCACGTGGAATAATAGGGTTGATGCTCAGGGGCGTATTTGATGGCATGTTTTATCATTTTATCTTTTTCCATTGTTGTTTTGCGTTATTTAGTGTTTTTCATAATTCGAGTTTCTCTTTTATCATTGAACCATGTATGGACGCGAGTGCTGAAAAACCATGAATATGGAGAATTCAATATACGACTATGACTATGACTATGACTGGTGCCTCCGCCAGTGCACGAAACTACAAAGAAGAAAAACTGTACACTGATCAATGCATGAGGGAACATCTGAGGAACGACTGGGTAAGGGTGTTGGAAGACTATTCTGTCGATGTCTCTAGGTAAAGAGAGAGAGAGAGAGAGAGAGAGAGAGAGAGAGAGAGAGAGAGAGAGAGAGAGAGAGAGAGAGAGAGAGAGAGAGAGAGAGAGAGAGAGAGAGAGAGAGAGAGAGAGAGAGAGAGAGAGAGAGAGAGAGAGAGAGAGAGAGAGAGAGAGAGAGAGAGAGAGAGAGAGAGAGAGAGAGGGAGAGGGAGAGGGAGAGGGAGAGGAGAGGGAGAGGGAGGGAGAGGGAGAGGGAGAGGGAGAGGGAGAGGGAGAGGGAGAGGGAGAGGGGATGGAGAGGGAGAGGGAGAGGGAGAGGGAGAGGGAGAGGGAGAGGGAGAGGGGAGGGAGAGGGAGAGGGAGAGAGAGGGAGAGGGAGAGGAGAGGAGAGGAGAGGGAGAGAGGAGAGGAGAGAGGAGAGAGAAGAAGAGAGAGAGAGAGAGAGAGAGAGAGGAGAGAGAGAGAGAGAGAAGAGAGAGAGAGAGAGAGAGAGAGAGAGAGAGAGAGAGAGAGAGAGAGATATATATATATATATATATATATATATATATATATATATATATATATATATATATATATATATATATATATATATATATATATATCTCTCTCTCTCTCTCTCTATTTGTCTCTATCTCTATTCCTCATGTACCCCACAGATTCGTGTCTGTGCACATTCAAGTGATTCGAGTGCTGCATTTCATTAGCCCTGCGTAGTTTGACGTTTAGCGGATTTCTGAAGTTTACGTTTGGTGTGGTTGTGGTTTGCATCTGTAGTGGGTGGGTGACATCTGGTGAGGCTTTTGTGATTGGTGGGTGATATCTGCTGGTGTCCTGTGTGGTGGGTGGGTGATATCTGGTGGTGGTGGAATCTGTGGTGGGTGGATGATATCTAGTGGTGTCCTATTGATTTTGTAGTTATTCCCACGCCTAGCTAGCCCGTGCCGTATGAGATGAAACTACCTGGACCGAGTGCCAATCCAGTGTCACATAGGCTAACGGGGAACTTAATTATGGGGAAGCGACACCATAAAATGAGCTTCACGAGATGACAAATTCAGAAGCCCGATAGACAGGAAGGCTGATCTTGAATTAACCGTGAAACATATTGATAATGAACAATCTAGTAGGGTACACTAAATCACGAGAAGCATATGCAACGCCCCGAAATGTGTAAATCTTTGCCACGGGAATTAAAATGCTCGTCGAGTGTGCAAACCCACCTTGGTAAGCTATTTTGAAAGCATGCTGAAGGATTATTTAGACCTATGTGGTCACTGCTGAATATTGTATCCTGTGGTGAGCGAATGACGACAGTGATAACTCCCGTTGTTGCCATTCAGTGGGCATGTAACAGTAAAAACATTCAGAATCAAACTGGATGTATTAACACTGGAAAGGGAAGGGGTGCTTAAGTACAAGTACAGTTGGTGGATCAGTAGTGGGTACACGGCAGCTTTTCCATGTCGAGTGCACTTCCAACACCACATCACTCGCATTCAGCGGAGCGTGCACTCTCTCAGCTTCTTGTGCACCAATGTTAAGCTGCGGGAGTAGAAGATGGCGTGTTCGTGTATGGTCCTCACGACGCTTGTGCGAGTCAGCAGCAGACTTTCAACATTCGGCGGGGCTGTTTTCTGAAGAACCCTGGCTTCTTGCGACAAGATGCAGAGCTCTTCGTGGGTGAAACCAGCTTGCTGTGAGCCCGGCTGGGCGGCGTTCTTGCCTGCGCCTTTTGCGCTGAGGTTGCGGTACGTCTGTGGTGGGTGTGGCGGAGGGCTCAGTAGCAGCCGGAGCTGTAGAGAACTCGGCGTACGCTGCTGATGGCCCTTTTACCGCGCTTAGAGTCCAGTCTGTTTTTGAACGTTGCCAGTTCCTCGGGCTGGAGAAGACATTCCTCTTCGTGGTTGCTCTTCTCTTTTCCTGCCTTTCCTTCCAGCTTTTGTCTTTCACATTTCCATTCTTCCAAAAATGACGTCGTACGAAGTTACGAAGTTACGTGTAACGAAGTTCTGTTCACGGTTACCAGTTGTAACCAGATCCGGGTCATGGTGACCAGTTGTAAGCAGAATCGTTGGCTGGCCAGTGATAGTCTAAAAGTTCCTCGCATCGCGATAACCGGTTCCAGATTAAATGGCTCGTATCTCTGATCCAAGAGCCTTTCTTGACAATCACCATAATTGGAACCCTGATATATTGTGCGGTTAATTAACAGTTATACGGTGCCAAATAATTCAACGATTTCAATTGTACGACAATAATGCCAAAATCAATCCAAGTCCGTACTTCCACCTCAACAGGTACTTGCGACCGACGGTGACGGACTACAGTCCCACTGGGTCACCAAACGTCCCACCGTTCACATCTTGTGATGGGCTACATAGCATGAGTCTCACCAGTCCAACTCCCACCATCAGTTTCGAACGTTTATACAGAGATATCAAAGTTAGCACACATTCCAGCCACCACGTCGACAGGCAATCACTTCTGACAATGACGGGAGCCTGTCCAACTGACTGCCCACGCGCCCCAGCTTCCACATCTCGCGAGAGGCTACATCTTCCCAGCCTCAGCAGTCAAACAGTGGCTCTCACCTTAGAATGTTAAACACGTACCTCCGCACACACCGGCTGCGGCTGACCAACTGCCAGAGCTCGGAGGCCACGCTGAGCTAAGACTGGCTATTCTACATGATGGCAAAGGCGCAGCCGCCGCTTACTCAAGTACAACCGCGCGCGTCCACAGCTCGAAGACGAATGAGCGCCATCCGTCACCCTCATCCGTGACGGGCCAGCTGTCGTCACATGACGGCAGCCAGCTGTCGTCACACGACGGCAGTCAGCTGTCGTCACATGACGGCAGCCAGCTGTCGTCACACGACGGCAGCCAGCTGTCGTCACACGACGGCAGCCAGCTGTCGTCACACGACGGCAGCCAGCTGTCGTCACGTGACGGCCAACATCCGCACCGCATAAGGTAGCGTCTCACGCCATTGGCTGGTCGTCACCCCCTCCCCGAGATCAGAGCCATCGGCTAACGCTCGAACAACCGGGCATCGTCACATCCGTTGGGTACCGCCGGCCCCACACTTACATCACACCTGGCATCAGGGTGATGCAGGTGTCAATCTCGGCCGGCCGGCCGTCGGCTTGCTAGATGCTGACCTATGCATAGCTATCTCGGCTTTGCGGCTCGCAGTGTCCAAACAAGTGAGGTCGGCATGGCGACCGGTGTCGGCGGCTTCCGGCGGGACCCGTCGGGTCGGCATTCATGGGGGCTAAATGCATCTAAATGCATTTAAAAACGAACTTCGCCAAAACGAACTTACAATGACAACCACGCACACCTTCAGCTCACCCTGCTCTGGATCCCCGGACATAGGGGTATCCCGGGAAACGAAAGGGTTGACGGTCTCGCCCGCGCGGCGATCGACCTCCCCGCCAACCCTAGAGCTCTGGTGCCCCCAGGGGATCTTCTATCCCTCACTAATAATTTATTTAACACATATATTCAGGACTGCTGGTCACATAACACCACACACCTCATAAAGTCATAAAGTCATAAAGTGTTAAGGCTTAATAAGAGCCACAGGGGCCCATCTGGGTTAAGCCTATCTAGAAAGGGTACTAGAAATGTACATATTCTCACCCCAATCAATCCCTTATCCCAAGTTCCTAGGAAGCTACATATCCCAGCCTATCTAGCATCATCCACTTGCTATTGCATAACACCCTCAACAATTGCAAGCTCCTCCCATCATACCCATTGTGCTACCATAGCCCCTGCTTAAAGGGTCTGTGCCATGCACACTTAACATAAATATCACCCCATCCATCCACATTAGAACTGAAAAACAAGATTTTCCTGTCTAAAAAATGTGTCCACCCTACTTTTAAATACATTCAATGAGGAACTCCCCACAACATCAGCAGGCAGCCCATTCCACTGATCAACAACCCTTTGACTGAAGACCTGTTGTCGCTTAACTGTCCTACACCTCAACTTGTCTAACCTGAATTGCTGACCCCTGTGTGATACTTTAAACTGAAGAGCACCATTTAAATTGACCTGATCTAGTCCTTTAACAATTTTGTACATTTCAATCATGTCCCCCTTAATCTCCTATACTTGAGTGAGTACATATCTAATGCCACAAGCCTTTCTCCATATTCTAAGCTACCTATTCCACTGATGAGTTTTGTTGCTTTGCGTTGCACTCTTTCTAACTTGTCTATATCTTTTTCTAGGTAGGGGCTCCAAGCTTGCACAGAATATTCCAAGTGGGGTCGCACATATGCTAAGTACAGTTTTTTCATGACTTCCTTGCTCTTATATGTCACACTTCTATTAATGAGTCCCAGCATTCTGAGTGCCCTGTTCCTCGCTGAGCTACATTGTTTCTCTGATTTAAGGTCTTTTGAAACCAACACACCTAAGTCCCTTTCCTCTTCAATAACATCCAGTTCCCTCCCTCCCATTGTATATCTGAAAGTCTCACCTCCAGACCCCAGATGCATAACTTTACACTTGTCATAGTTGAATGACATCTGCCATTGATCAGCCCACTTTGTTAAGTCCTCCAAGTCTAGTTGAATATTACTAGATTGATCACAACTGTTTGCCACTCCTACCAGCTTGATGTCATCAGCAAATTTGAACACTCTATTCCTCAGCCCTACCTCAATGTTATTCACAAAGATGATAAAGAGAAGTGGCCCTAGAACAGAGTCCTGTGGTACTCCACTCAGAACATCCTTCCAATCAGATTTACATCCATTTAACATTACCCTTTGCTTCCTTCCCCTCAACCATGCTTCAATCCAACCTAGAACTTTTCCAACAATCCCATGTTGCTGTAGTTGATGAATTAGCCTCCTATGTGGAACTTTATCAAAAGCTTTGCTAAAGTCCAAGTATACAACATCCATCCTGCTTTGATTGTCTACTTCTTTAGTAACATACTCCATGAACTCCAAAAGGTTAGTTAAACAAGACCTTCGAGATCGAAATCCATGTTGAGTATCCCTTAAAAGATTGTGCCTATCAAGATGAATCTGAACATTCTGTTTAACCAGATTTTCTAGTACCTTGCAAACTATTGAGGTCAAACTGACTGGCCTGTAGTTCCCTACACACTTCCTACTTCCCTTTTTGAAAATTAGAACTACATTTGCATTTCTCCAATCTTCAGGCACTTCAGAGTATTCCATAGACCGCCTGAAAAGTATACCTAGAGGAACTGCTAAAGCTTTAGCACACTCTACTAAGACCCTAGCATATATATCATCCGGTCCAGAAGCTTTATTAGGTTTTATATTCTGCAACTGCTTTTCTACAGCTTCTGTAGTTATTGTAAGATACTCCAACCTATCACCTGTCATGGCATGTGATTCAGTTGTTTCTATTCTACCAGAATTCTCTTTAGTAAAGACTGATGAGAATTGCTTGCTTAAGGATTCCACAATATCACAATCATCAACCACTAATTCCCCATCTATCTCCAGTGGTCCTACACCACACTTTTTAGCCTTAAATTTGTAGAAACTAAAGAATCTCTTAGCATTACCTGCTGAACATTCCCGAGCTAATTTGATTTCAGCCAGTCTTTTAGATGCCCTAACACACCTCCTAACTTTATTTCTAGCTATTTGGTATGATTTGAGGTTTACCTCAGAGTTAGCATATTTTAGTTTCTTGAATGCCTGCTTCTTTGACTCCAGTAAATGCTTTACTTCCCTGGTCAGCCATGAAGGGTGCTTAACCCTGGTTAATCTAATTTGCCTATTGGGAATGAACCTATCCTGACCTTGAAATAGTTTATATTTTATCATTCTCCACATTTCATAAGCATCTAAGCCTTTCAATAAGTCTTCCCAATGAATTTCATTCAGGAAGATCCTGAACTCATTGTAATTCCCTTTAGCAAAATTTGGAATCAATGTCTTATTGGTTCCTACATTTCCAACATACAATGAGAAGCGTATAATGTTGTGATCACTATTACCCAAAGTCTCTCCTATGTTCACATTTTGTACAAAATTTTCCTCATTAGTAAGCACAAGATCTAACATTTCATTCTCCCTTGTAGGTTCATGTATCATTTGAAAAAAGAAATTCTCCTCAATACAATCCATGAAGCTTCTTCCTGATTTGCTTAGACCTATAGTTTTGCTTCCCAATCCTGTTATGTTGAAATCCCCCAACAAAACAGTTCTCTCCTGTACTCTCCTACTTATCTCTTCCTGCATCAACCTGTCCGTGTTTTCATTCTGGTCTGGAGGTCTATAGAAGGCCCCAACCCTAAATTTTGTTCCATTTTTGAGAATGATATCTAACCACAAGGATTCTACACCTTCATTATGTACACTATCTTCTATGGAATGACATTTCATTACTTGTCTGACATACAACAGTATACCTCCTCCTATCCTTGCCTGCCTTTGATAAGCATGCATGTTGTAGCCTGTCAATTCAAATTCTTGCAAGTTGTCTCCAAAAATGCTTTCATTAACCCATGCCTCTGTTATGCATACCAAATCTAGCTTTTCAGACAACATATAAGCATGCAGTTCCCCAATTTTGTTCCTAACACTTCTGGCATTGACGTAAAAACATGATAAACCATTCCTTCCCTTGTTTGCAAGACTTCTCTCTCTACCAGCTACATCCCCCCATGACCTGCCCAGTTTCCCTGTTTCCTATTGAGAGCCTCCTCATACCTATTGCTGAGCAATTCAACTCCTCTCTTGCTCAAATGTAGCCCATCTAATGCAAACATTTCAGTCTTCCCCCAGAAATCCCCCCCACAAATCCAAGAACCCCACCCCAAGTTCCTTACAAATCTTGGCCACCCTGGTATTCAGCCCAATGGCCCTTGAGTACCACTCTATGCTTGCGTTAACCATAGGGAGGATGGATGTTACCATTCCTCGTTTCCTGCTTACAGCTAACCTACCTATCAAAGTCCTATACTCTTGTATTGTTTCCTCTGTTTTTGCTTTTCCTACATCATTTACACCAACCTGCACAATTACTGTTGTGCTCTCTCCACTACCCTTCATTACTCCTTCTATCCTATCACCAACATCCTTTACCTGGGCCCCTGGGTAGCAAACACGAGTCCGTTTGTTGGGGTTCCTGCTACAAAAAGTACGGTCCATGTACCTCACTCTTGAGTCCCCTATAACTAAAACCTCTCCCTCTCTATCATCAGCTACCTGGTCATTCCTACCTTCCTCCTTAGCAGCATTACTATCTCTCTCCTGCAGTACCTCAAACCTATTATTAGTTTCAATTCCATTGTCAATTTTCCTTAAAGCTAGTCTCGTACTATGGCGTCTAGCTACTTTCCACTCTCCACTATCATGGTCCATACTATCTCCACCCCTATCACTCCTAGTCTCCTGCACCTGGCTTGCCTGACTGACATTTCCTATGGCGGGCCCTGCCACCAAACACTTCAGGCGCTCCACCTCCCTTACTAACATATCTACTTTCTTGCTCAAGTCCCCAATGACTACCATACACTTACACTTCCCACAGTCACCTTCCATTTTTTTCTTGTCTTTTTCTCTTTTTTTCTAAATTTAAAGTTATCCCGACTCCCACCAGCTACAAACTCCAACTAAACCAAACTAAATATTTATTTATTTAAAAAAAAAACTAAAAAAAAGGATTAAAAATGCCTAGATACCTTTCCAATTACACCAGTATATTGAAAATATACCTAGTGGTAATTTAAGCTCACTATTTTAGTCCTAATCTCTATCTTAAACTTAAACACCAAAAATCACTGACTTATTCCTCTACACTACAGAAACCTAAGCCACGAGGCCGCGCCAGCCGTCTGCAAAGCGTTCACGTAGCCGATCAATAATTCTAGAAGCTACCTAGTGTAATTTAAGCTCTCTATTTTAATCTTAAACTCTATCTTAAACTTAAACACCAAGCGGACGCAGACTTATTCCTCTATGCTAACAGAAACCTAAACCACGTGGCCGCTCCACCCGTCTACAAAGCGTCCACGTGGCCGATATATAATTCTAGAAGCTAAAAATCTGCTTGTTAAAAGGAAACCTATGAGACAAAACTATGCAAATATATGCACAGAAGCAACCGCCAAACACCCATCCACAGCCAAGCCCAGCACACTGCCCGGTTCCGCAACGACTTATCTGTAAAGCAGGACACGACATCAAGCCCACACCCTCCAGCTGGTCCTCCTCCAACCAGCACACACGTCTGAACGAGGTGACACTGGCCAGACTCCGCCTGGGACACACCAAACTGACCCACGATTATATTTTTCATAGACCTCACCGCCATCCACTTTGCAACACATGTCACATGCGCCTTACCGTCACCCATATCTTACTTGACTGTCCAACATATGCTCCTCACCGTCGCTATATCACCCAATATTTCGCCAAGATCCATTCACAACTTTCGCTCCGCGCTCTCCTCGGGAATGACCACCCGGAACTCATCGAGTTACTTTTCCGTTTCCTCCAGGACACCAAACTCTCCGAACAGATATAAAGCCTCCGTTACATTTCCTGATTCAAGCTAACCTGATGAAAGTTATATGACACGTGCCACACTTCGTACTGGCTGTATGACTCCGCTCCACATCTCTTCCTCACCGACGTCGCAAAACACATACATATAGGTTATCTCACACTAGGTAGACAGGATCCGATCCAATTTGGCTAATACGGACGGACTTCCTTTTAAATTGCGCTTGGTTTTTTACTTACGGGTTTTCCAAGCAGCTTGGTTTTCCCCTTTTAGGGGTTTCCAAGCTTTAACTTAAAACATACACCTACACATACAAGGTCGGGCCTGAATCCCACGACTCGCTCTGGGTGACAGGCCTCCGCTTCGCCAGCCAGGTCGCAGGTGGGCAGTGGAGCCTCTCCGGAGGTTACGATGCTGCCCACCCTCCAAATGTCCTTCCATTGTCATGAGTGTCTGTATGTATGTATATGTACCTGTATGCCATGCGTGTATCGTCTCTACGCCATGTTTCTTGTTTGACGGAGTCTCTCCTTTCTTGACTAGTTGATATAACAGGATGTCACATAAGCCGGATTAACGTAATTTCTTCTTTAACGTAGCAATCTCTAGCAGATGGCACTTTGCCTCCGCTAAAGATTTAGGGGAAAAAAAAACGAACTTCGCCAAAACGAACTTCGCTAGTGCCGCTTCAGGGTTTTTCGCTTCCAGATAAAGAATGAGCGTGATTAATGACATTATATGGGTTTTAACCATCGAGGGATGTTCCTGATTTTGGCGATTAAGGTCTGACTCAGTGTTATCCATGATGACGTCATTTGTTAGCGCTTGCAAGCAGGCTACGGAGGTGCCACACTTTGCCAGTAGTCGGGAGATGGAGCTCACCCTTTTATTTGGCCAGGGAGTCGGCATCGTCTCACCCTACCCAGTTTCACGTGAGCCATATTTCTGGAGAGCCGGATTCGCGATGATGTCTTGCCTTCTGCGCTCTTCGGCGTCCGTATCCCCAGACGGTGTTTGGATATCTGTCTCCGGAATCAACTGTGCGCAGTCAGTTTCCTCCAGCTAGAATGAGAAACGTATATTGGATGCCTTGTTCATCCACTTAAACGCGACGATATTGCTGAAACTATTGGTGTACAACAGTAAAGCCAGTACGAAAGCCAGCCAAAGGTGCTTTATCATACCTTCTGAAATGCATGCGTTACATTCTGTTCTATGATGTATAAAAAGGATATCCACAAAGTATGGGAATGTTCTAGGAAGGAACACTACGGAAATCAAACAGCACCACTCTGGAATTATGTCTGGATAAAACTTCACAACGTTATATGTATGTCTGCTGCATAGGAACACACTATTGCCATCACACGTCAAGAGTGCAGATGATAGAACACCCCATGCTTGTAACACCAACCTCCATAGGAACTCACCACGGGTGTTGACTTTGGAAAATTATTTGGGGGGAGGGGAGAGAATATATGAAGGCAATGGGCCGGCCAAATGGATTGGGGGGGGGGGGACACTTCATAGGGTCCCATGTTAAGGTAAAATTATTGGGGGACAAAACCAATATTGAGGGGACACTTACCTCCACAAAAGTATAGCAAACAACACTCCTGGCATTCACCCATTGTAGGATATTCACGCATCCAACACCATGCGTCACCCACCTACGACAGAGACATGGAGGTTGCGAGACTGATGAACTGTGCGTAAGTGAGTGAGTGAGTGAGTGAATAAGTGAAACGAATGAAGAAATCGAGAGGGGAGGGGGAAAAGCACGGCATGAATTTTGGACTATTTTCACAGTTCTTGAACCTCACAATGTTAATACTCTTGAATTGTGACCGGATTGGATGGACTTTTTGTTGTCTAAGAGGGACTGCCAAAATCGTGTCGTAGTAAAATTATACAGAATTGGTGTCGATCCGTCCATGGATTCTCCAGCTATGTCGCCAACATTGGAGCCGTCTCGGCGCACTAAAATTGGTCGAAATCCGACCGAATAAATTGTTGTATTTCATGTTAAGCCAATGAGCGACAGTCGATTTCGGTGAAATCCGCTCCCTCATCATCCCTGTGTCTCTCACATGCAACATGTGGATCAGATCGTATATGAACCCTGCCGAGTGGGTGGCCAACATCGGAAGTTTTTATGTGGTACGAATCCCAGCTCAATCGAGTCCATGTCAGTTCAGCTTCAAGCCCAGCTCCAGCCCAGCTGAGCTTCAATATGTGCGACACTCGTTTTTCGTTGAAAATTTTCCAACTCAATGCTAAGTCAGTGAGTGTGTCGGCACCCTTGCAGGACTTATCAAGCGTTGGCCATCGGCACTGGTGCGGCGAAACCGGCACAAAAAAACGGCACAAAAACAACTCGAGCTTTCCGGATCCATAAGCTCAATGGTTAGGCTTCGGTCTGATTGGGAGGCCAGATTAATGATAGGTGATCAAATTAATGAATGGGGGAGTTTCCATTTATAGCGCATACAAAGTGACACCCCTGGCCGCGCCTTTTCCCATATTTTTCCTCATATATGTAGGTAGTCATTTCTGGCGAATGTCAAAGCGGTATCTGGGATGCCAGAAATACCGTCATTAATTCAGGCTTGACGAAAGCCATCCCAGTCCGTTCCTCGGAATCAGAACCCTGAGCAAGACCAAAGAAAACCAAGGAAATGCGCAGTAATACCAATTTCACAATCCAACTATATCCCATGAGGCCATTCCATGGCACGGGAGCGGCCCCAATTTGCTTTTTGGTAGGGTTGGGAAGCCAATTCTCTGCAGCAACCGCCATGGGGTTAATGGCTAAGATCGCAGAAAATTGGGGAGGGACACTTCCTCCAGCCCAGCACCCATTCCTCCAAAAACTGCACCATGCTCGTACGTATCGCGCACTTGTTGGTACGGCGGTCGCTGATTCAAAGTAAACTGCATCATGACATGGCAGCCGACGCCGCCATGTTCGTAAATTCCAAGGAGCTTGCAAGGTGCTGGCCGCGGGCAGCCCTGGGCAATAGCAATCAGCTGCCAGGGTGTCGTTTAGCTACATATATGACGCATGTGGCGATTGTGATCTGTATCAGTATTTTATATGTGCGCGCACTAAGTTCACAAATTACAGTGCAGAATTGTTGACATTATAAAAATAGCCTTCGTGAAACGGAACTCTATACAACACAGCCGTATTTATATTCACATATCAAATCCCTTCCACGGAAGCTTGGCTTCATGGCAGCACGTGCGGCCATATAATTTTCAACCGGTAAATTTTCCTGAAGCAAACTTGCCGATTGATCCATGGATTTCGAAGGCGCTTTGGAGAAAACTATTCGGCTATTGTCACAACAATTATACACTGTAATTGGTTTAATTTGTGCGTGCACAGATAAAAACTGATGCCGATCACAATCGTCACCCGCGTCATATATGTAGCTAAACGACACCTCAACAGCTGACGCTATTTATTGTCCAACCTGACTCGATAGGCCTTGACCAGGGGGGGTTCAAGTTGTTCCGGGTCTGTGACGTAGCCAAGGCGATACTCGGCAGCACTTTGCGTGCTCTCAAGCCAAAATAGCCAATATTTTCCACGGCTTTACGCAGACAATTTATATTGTATATAGGCAAATTTGATACCATGCGAATGCCTGAAGAATTCTACATACGAATCCGGATCGTTTTTACTTGTATCACCCCGAAAAAAGTATGTTTCCTTGCCGGTAAACGAGGACATTACACAAAACCGGCCGGCCGACTCCCGGAGGGCGGGGCCTAAGTCGTTGCCATGACAACCGGCTGGCCCTCAAGGCCAGTCGTGCGTCGAGCTTCGGCAGAAAAGGAAGCTGCTGTTAAATGAAATTGAACGTTCTTTCTCATTCTTTGTACTCTTTTTCATGTCATCCTTTGCTTTCTCGTGTCAACTGAATACAGGAGAAAGTAAAGCATGCCATAGTACCACATGCTCTTTTCTAATGAAAATTATAGCAAAATAAGAAAAATGAAACACGTGAAGTTTTTGCCGCGGTTGCGGCTCTATATCACCAATTGCCAGGAATCTGCTAGATTTGGAATATTCTACTATAGGATTCTATAATCCGCCAGATGTCCACCACATTCTAGTAGAATATCGCATATTCTAGCTGTGACGTCACCAAGGCACAGTATATACTAGATCTGAGAATATACTAAACTTGGGTGTACCCGTTCTTTAATATACTCTGGGCCTTGACCGCTGGTGCCGCTGCTGCGTTTGCTGTAGTGCTGGTTGGGGTGCGATTATAGGGCTCTCGCGGCGCAATCGTAGGGCATTTCAAGAAAATTATCGCCAAAATTGATTGTGCAGTGATATGTGAGCATATCATTGGTATTGTAACTGAGCTGTGAACGCAGTTAGTGTAGGCTGTTCTAACGGTCTTACCTTAGTGGAGCGGTTTTGAAGTAGGAATCCGCAAACATCCAAGGATTGCGAGTACTTTTGTTGCCCACTTTTGTAAAGTACCTACTACGGTTTCAGTCTTCATCGCCGTGCTGTGATGAGGGTGCATGATAACGATGCATTCGGTGAAGAACCCCAGGATTACTACACAAGCTCTCCCGCGTCCGGGTAGGTCCATGCTTTTCCTACCTAGGTACCTACCTACCTACCTATTTACTGGTCTGGCGAATTTCTGACAGATAAGTAGGCAGATATCTGTCACTGCCGAAATACGCGTGTATGCGCAAAAAATCGAAGATATATGCCCACATACGCGGAACCACTTGCACTCGAAGACCGAAAAACTGCTGAAATCGTCGTCAGGTACTTCATCTTGCTGCCACATGACGCAACCTTTAAAAGTCTCCAGGTTTATGACGTAACAATGAGATGTGGAAACACTGGGCGGTTTTACAAGGTACTAATACTAAAAGGAAGGGAGATTGCCTTCCCCCCCACGTAGACCGTTCGGTATTCGACTGCACAGGGTATATATATATATATATATATATATATATATATATATATATATATATATATATATATATATATATATATATATATATATACACATATACATATACATATACATGTACATGTACATATACATGTACATATACGCACACACACACACACATAGGTGTTGTTTTATGAAAATTATTGAGGGGGAAAAATGCCGCAGGATTGATGTAGGTATAAGATGTGGCTGTCTCACACGCGCACCGAAGGATTGGGGGGGGCGGAATCCGCACGCTTCTGTTCTTGACATTATCTCATAAACGGGTGGCGATATTGTTATATTATTTTGTGACTGTGAGAAAAAAAAATCGATGAGCGCATCCTATGCAACACAAAATCGAAATCCGTCAGTAAATATAGGAATTGCGGGGGTGCCAAATCGGCCGACCAGGCGGCGGCCGGCGAGCGTTGAAGGTCACAAAGACTTCGTCGGGACGATGGAGCGGCAGTGTGGCAGTGATAAATTATTCGTGAAATAGGGTGGAATATACCACTTTCTGAGCGCTCAATCGACATCCTTTTCAAAGAAGTATCGACATCCTGCTTAGTGATACGTCCTTATGAAGTCTTCTTGTCTCCTTTCTAACAGTATCTCGTTGATAAGTATCATGCTCATGCTCTCGATAAGGGATAGTGAAACACGAAGATTTCGCAACTCAATTTCAGGTAAATGGATTACCTCTAATGTGATTTTGCATAAAATGGTGGTTTACATCATAGGGTTTTTTTTCTCTCGCTATCCCCAATATAGCGCTTGCTAAGTTATGAATATCAAAACAAATGATAAATGTACAGTCGTAAGCGCGCCATTGGCTCAATGTTGCGTCTGAAAGATATCAAAAGCATTTTAAATGACACTAATTCCATAGCAAATTTCGACATCCTACTGTTCTCGTTTCGACATCTCACACCTAACGAAACAAAAACATTATTTTAACGCTGCAGTGTGGTGAGGCAGCCGATCACGACTTCATTTGACCTTAAAGGCCTAGGGTCATGAAATTTGTACTGAAGCGAGATCACTACATCCACAATCAGCCCTCTAAATTGTGTCAGTAATTTCCGGAATCTTCGGGGCAGGGGCCGAATCATCCCCTCTCCCCCTCCTGTGCGTGTTGTGTGAGAGGCCCTTCGGCGCTGGATTCACGCGCCCTGGAGGGCCTCTGAAAATTACGCGCACTGGAGGGGGGCGGATTCCGCCACCCCCCCATAAGATCTCGGTTCCTATTAAAGCTGGAGGAACGAAATTCCTAGGGTGGATGGGAACGGTAGTGAACTCTATTGTGTGCAAATTTCATGACCTTAGGTCAATATCGTCAAGGTCAAATGAGGTTACATTTGTCAAAATTTTCTTGTCTTGCGTGGCTTGGCTTGTCATTGTTATGGATCGCTGTGATGGTGCATAAATGCTCCAAAATGGGCATCAATGATGTTTTGGACATTAATAATGATGCAATACAGATGCTAGACCCGACATTTGACCCCAGGTCACCTATATAGCAGCACTCTATCAGGTCAGTTACCTGTTCCAGTTACCGGAACCGGGCCGCCCGCCCGACTGCTCCGTCGGGCAGCTCGGCGCAATCGGCTTCGCGAAGAAAGGAGTGAAGTACATGAATAAAGTATGGAAACGCAATGACAAACAGTACAAATGACAAACAGTAGTGCATTTATGACAATATTCCGTTTGACCAAGTTTGGTTCCATTAATTAACCTGTCATGAACTTGACCTGACTTGACCTCGGTGACCTAACATGACCTTGAAACTATATAGCATATCAATATACATAAAACAAGTCGCTAGTGTTGCCAAGAACACTTCCCTTTTGCGGATATACGGGAAGCGCATCAGCGCCGATTCTTGTGGTCTGGCGCTACGAATTTTGTAATCTCACTTTAACGGCCCCCAACTAAAAAAAAAAATTCAGCCGATTTCCATTTTCTTCCCTTAAACGACGCGCCGGTCATTTCTAAGCAGGTACGCAGAAAATCGCATGTATCGACCGGTAAAATCTGCAGTTATGTACGCAAAACCGGAGGGGTGGGCAGATTTCGCCCCCACCCACCCTTCAGTGCGCGTGTTAATCGACCCTGTCCTGAATTATGTTTGTGTGCTAGATTTAGGCCACTTAGTTTGCTGATAGGATAACTTTGCAATTGATGTCATACTGAAGATCAAGATAAAAATACAACTATACGTATGGAAGGCCAGGTTATCGCTTAAGGGGTATACAATTGCCCGACTCAATTGAAAGCCCGACAAAAGAACAGTGAATGCAATTTTCGATGCCAGTTCATCTCATACCAATATCACATGGTAAGAGGCCGAATTCAAGATATCTTCAAAATCCAAGCAAGCAAGACCAAGTGGGTTTTAGTCACTGCGTTCGCTCGGAAAGCTCGCTCACTCTGTCTGGACAGCCATTGTAAACTCTTAAGGTGAACGCTGCTTGGGAACGCTGCTTGTCTGTGGACGAATGCATTCCAAGTATGGCTATATCTGGCAATCTAAATCAAATCAGGCAAATCCTAGTCTTCAAATTCTAGTGACTTGTCATGAAAATATAAAGATGTAATGGCTGTTGCAAAATTCCGTGATGAAGAAAATAATACAACGCCTTCACGCCTTTAGTAATCTGAGGGCGCATAACACATAACTCAGAAGTATTTAGGAACGACACCGTCATTTGCCATCCGCCGCGGTGTTCCACCAACTGCCAGACTACAACATCAAAGATGTACAAATGCATATGTGTGACCATATCACACCCCTGAAACCGATCATATTACACCCCCTGTAGCCTCAACCCCGTTACCAGTGCCCTACTAGTAAGGGAATGCATGTAGTGGAATGAAGCATCCGTCGTGAGCGATGTAAAGGGGAGCTTGATCCATGTCTTGTAGCGTTTCTAAACTCAAGTAGCAGAACAAACGTCGATATTGAATTGGGCCCGTCGTCACCAACGTCAAACGAAAACCTTGCAGATGCACTTGCTGCCCGTATTATCACAGACGCACACTTGCTACGTGGACTAACAATGTTGAGGTCGTTGAGGTCAAGCGTGGTTTCTGCGAACGCAAAGGCCGAATAACAGCAGGTAAGCGCAGTACAAGGCATCAAATGTGCGCCACTCTTTGGCTGTCTGATTCGCTGAAGTTTGGGCATCGGGTGATGGGTCATACATCATGTTGTAGCCCCGGGAAAAAGACGAGGATGTGCAAAAAGGAATTGTCAAAACCTAACATTTTTACATCCGCGGTGCGGCGGCCCTGTCAGCGCCAGGGACTGCTGCCAGGGGCGGATTCAGGAATTGTCATGGGGGCACTTGCCTGAAGGGGTGCCATTTCTTTGGATGGGCGCCACTACAAAAGTACTTGGAGGCAGGGATGGATACAGGGATGGCACTGAAGGCATATGTGCCGACATGGAAGTTGGCGCCCCTTCGGCCTGGACAATGCTCGAGTACATCCCCATCGAATTTTCCAGCCAGACTCCAGAGGCGCTCAGAGGCGCCTTCGATTATTCAGCCAGAGGCGCTCCTTGGAAGGAAAAGACCCCCATCCAATGTGTTTGAGTGAACCCTCGAATTGTTCAGCCAGATGCGCACCTTGAAAGGTAAAGGTGCCCCTTCGGGAAGGCCTGAGTGCACCCCATCCGTGAAATGTTTCAGCTAGAGGCGCCCCTTTAGATACTAATTTCCTCTCATGGCAATTTCTGAACTTGGTCCCGACTGGTGGGATGTCTTTTCCTTCCGAGGGGAGCCTCTGGCCGAAAAAAAATTCGAGCGGGGTGCATTCGAGCACACTGAAGAGGCGTCTTTTTATCTCGGAGGGGCGCTTCTGACGGAACAAAATATAGGGGGTTCACTCGAGCTTTCCCGGATGAGCGCCTTTTCCCGGCCGGAGAAGCGGCCACCTTTCATATGAGGGAGACACACGCCACCAGTCCCCCCCCTGTATCTGCCCCTGACTCCTGCATTTGCAAGCCAGCAGCTGGCCGCGTTCAGGCTATTACAGTTTTTTCCTTTCTCCGGAGAAGACAGACCTCTAGCTGACGCAGACGAACTGTGCGTTTCGGGTGGCTGGAATTAAAAAAGACAGCACCAAGTTCGACCTGTCGGTAGCAAGTCTTTCTGTGTCGATCACCACGCAGGTGCGGGTATTATCACGTCCAAGACACCCAGTTTCGTGACCCTCATTGACGCCCTCAGGCGTAGGTTGGCACAATCGCGAGCGACCCTCCTGGAAGCCCTATTGCCCCGTCAGCAGCTCTGAGACCAGACGCCGTTCCAACTGCTCCTGTGGATGCACTCAGAACTAGGTACAACACGGGATGCTTTATACGTCCGTGAGCTGTTAAAGACCATTTGTTCAACGGCTGCCGCAGGCTTGGGTAGCGTTATCGCTGCCGTCAGAGGAAGCTCCTCTGGACCAACTGACTGCTGCAGCTGAAATATTTTTGGAAGCCTCGGCTTCAGGCCTGGTGTCAGCAATGGCAGCAGGATGCTCAACAGCGCAAACGGTGCCATTCGGCGCAGTGTCTCCGGACATCAGTACGCTGGCCACACTACATGGTATAGCCGCGACGTCAACGGTGGCAGTCAGTCGCCTGGAAACCATCCTGGGTGACAGGTCACCAGAGTGAACGGACGGACGTCACTAGTTCCAGAGCCATGGGCGGACCATCAGCGCTCCCGCGCCAATGCAGCCCGCAGTTTTATGCTTTTTGCTGCATGCCCATTTCCACTTCATATTGGGGGGGAGCATTTTCAATATTGGAGGGGCAAAATTGAACATTGGAGGGGCAAAATTGAACATTGGAGGGGCAAAATTGAACATTGAGGGGGCACATGCCCCTCCAAAAGTATACAAAACAACACCCCTGTATATATATATATATATATATATATATATATATATATATATATATATATATATATATATATATATATATATATATATATATATATATCTATATATATATATATTCAGTTGTGGCTTTGAGGCCCCGTACTATTTATTTGGGTCCCCTCACACGAATTTGTATGGCTCCTGACATGAAGTTGTCGGACCTTTTTTACCGGAATTCACAGAGCCCAGCGCGACATTTAGGGACCTCGGCTCCATTTTTTGGTTCAAGCACGAACTGTCTCAACCGGAGTTGTCGGGCCCCGAGATAAATCTTCTTTCGGGATATCTTCTGACTTCCGAGCCCGGTTTTATTTTCCAGGTCCCGACGTCATCCTTGTGGGGCCAGGCTCGATTTTCCAACCACCGGCGCGCGATATGCTTGTGTCCAGCGTGCGACTTTTGGCTCCGTGCCAAAAGATTTTCCCCATTTCTTCGTGCGATTTTTAAGGCCCTTGTGCGGATTTTTGTGTGACTTAACATGGTTTTTGGAACGACGAACGTTTTTTTTCGGGGACTGGCGCGTTTGTCGCGATATTTCGGGCTCCACAGTGATGTTCCGAGCCTGGATCGTTCTTGGCGAGGGTGTAGGCTTTATCTTTGTCTGGTGCCGATGCCATTGTTAGGATTCCGTGCGATGTTATGGTGCGCCCATCGTGATTTTTCTGGTCCCCTGCGCGACTCTTTCGGGGCCTGCTACCCCTCGGAGGGAGAGCAATTTTCCCCTTTTCCTCAACCTTCGGTATGCCCCTGGCGCGGAGTAGGCGCCACCTAGTCACGGAGGAAATATGTTGCGGCGGTTGTCTGCCATTTGCTTGCTCCTACCCCTCCTTGTTAACCGTCATCATTACGTGAGACCTGAGCTGTCTCGTCACACTGCCGCTACCACCTCCTGAAGCGTGTGGCGCTCGACAGGAAAATGTCAACGTGAGTCCAATTAAAATATGCTGAATTTAGGGGAAATAGGACTCATAATCGTGGAGAAGATACTTCAATCATTCAGACGAATCAAATTTTATTACGTTTTGGTAATATTAAAGTACGGAAATGCTGTGTGGAAACACGAGAGTTCGGCTGAACTGCCAGCAGGGCGGCCCAATTATCCAGCCCATGTGACGCCACCGGTTGCCAAAAGATATTGGAGGGCCCCATGTTTTACAGCGGCTTTTTGCTCTCAGGTCACGTAGACTCAGGAACAAGGTAGAGCGTCCAAAATTAGAAGGGTAAGTTAGGCTAGGTTCCTATCTGGGTTTCTTTGGAAGTTCACTTCAACTTTTTGGAAGGTATGAACGTTGGAAGTTATGATCTTTGGAAGATATGATGCCAGCCACAGAGGCGTTCTAATTTGTTTTCATCATATCATTTTTTTATCTTGTTTTTAATTGCTTCATTGGCAGAACTTTTCCTCGGCACGTAGCCTCAGCGCATTTCACTCTCACTTGTACCATCGACCACCCCATTTTACTTTTCACTGCACCGGTATGGCACTTATAATTTCGAACTCTCGTAAAATTGGTCCTGGATATAGGAAAGCTTTGCCGGAGTCTTTCGAAAGCAAATATATGATCGTTATTCTCCACAAGGTCTCCGACACATTTTATCGCGCAGTAGTACTATATATTACTAAACGGTGATTGGAAAGGAATTTTGATGTCGATTCCTAAAGAAAACTGCACGAGACCAAAGGTCAAAGTATTTTGTTTAACGCGAGAGAGCAAAGTTCCTTCTCCAGCACATGTTCAGTAAGTTATTTCTCATACCGTTGTCTGCTTAACTTAAATGGATGTAGTAAATAATCGGCTTATCACTGCACTGCTTTATACTTTTAATAGGGAAAAAATATGGAATACACAAATAGCATGCAGGAATGAATGGGATATTGTGAAGTACAATTAAATGCATAATATAATTGAAATGCTTTACGGATGCCGAGCGAGAGAATAAAGGTTTTTTTCCCACACTCTTATTCTGCATCCTAGAACAGGCCATTTACCATGTAATGCTGTTTTGACGGTATCAGAAACTTGTTTACTAAATATTGGACGGTTATAGGCACCGATGTGAGAGTTAAGACGCAATTTATCCCCTTGTTTGCAATGCTGTTACACGTTCATTTAATTTGTTCACTGCACGAAAATCCAGCAATAGATCCATGTAAAAAGGCGTTAATCTAAAAGTCTGGAGGACCGAGGCTCTTCCTTAAAAAAAACAATCTAGCTTGAATTGTAAGCATCTTTCCAGCGCAATTTTCGACCGTATTCTATCTTGTCTCAATTTGTGCTCAACCTAGCCTATTCGTAAGTTCCTGTACAGGAACCATACGTCTATTGTTCCCAGGCCTCCGTCTATTATATCCTGATATAGTATATTCTATCTATCCATCTATCTATTATAATAATATTATAATCTAATCTATCTATTATATCCTGTTTTGGCTGCTACCTTAGGTGGCCTTCCCTTCCAGGGGCACAGTCGAGGGGGCCGTAGCCCGCTCCCCCCCCCTCCTTAGCATCCAAAAATACACTAGACGAACGAGAAATTGATGTTTTCACACCGCAAAACGATTAATTTTAGCACGCGCTTCGCGCACCGGAAGCTTTGTCTATCGTCATATTTGTGTGGGTCGCCCCCACCCCCTTAAGAGATTCTTGCTGCGCCACTGTTCTCCTCCATATAAACTTCATGATCCAGGAGCGTATGGGCTGTAGCCGTGCTTCTGAAATCGTCATGAAATCGTATAACAGAAATGATTTCGATATCAAGAAGCTTTTTAGGACGGTCATCCGTCCTTTTACGACTCGGCGACGCTGGCTCCACATACCATGCATACCATGTATTCCCCATGCATCCATCGCTCCAGGCGCGGTGACGTCACGCCGGGTATCCTGGCGGCCAATCGGACGCAGGCCGGTCGCCGTTCGGCTCGCCCTGGGACGGACGGCCTGCGGTCAGCGCGTGCTGGCAGCCTCGAATGTGCTGGATTGATTGATCGTCGCCGCGCGTGATATGGAGGCTGTTGTGGTGCTTTCCGGACGCTTCGGTAGCGCTCTAGTGGCGTCTCGTGGCGCACACTAAAGCGTTCATTTTGGAACCGCTGACTCATCCGAATGCCATCTCGTCAGACTCGAACCGTCAGCCATCAGATGAGCGAAAACCCGCCAACTCAGCGTCCATGGTATGTGGCCGATTTAAAGGCGTAAAATACGTTAACAAGCAGAATAGTAGGCCGCATAGAACAGGTTCATGCACTACGACGCTCATGATATGTACCAAGGCAACACTTCCCAGCATAGCACCGTACTAACCGTCTATGGGAGTTGAAGGACAAGTGCAGTGGTTGGTGTGACACGTGTGACGGTCTTTAGAGCGTCACAAAAATGTATTTCGATCCAGACGCTCTTACCTGTTGACGGAAAGCGCTAACACAAGTGCAATACTTGACCGTAGTCGGTTTTACAGCGGCAATTTGCTCTCCCGTCTAGTCGCTTTACATCCTTCCAAGTCATTCCTTGTTTCAACTAAACATTCCAGACATGAACCAAAAAAGCACATTGAAGAACATTTATTAATAACAATAATTGATTTCACTCAATTTTCTGAACTTTTTCATTGACAAAACTTGTTTCTTGGTGGTGAGAATAAAACGATTTTAGACTGATTGTTTTAGTATAATGTTCCTTAAACCATTTTATATTCCGAAACCTATATCCCAGTACGCGGCAGGCAACAAATCAGTCGGTGCACGAGCGTCCTACTCGTGGGATGTGTTGTGATTATTTATTAGTTGTACGGCGTGACCATGTCGGCAGTATCAGGTATGGATTTATAAACTTGGTTGACATCGATTAAGTGTACTTTTGTTATCATTTTCTGTACCGTTGCTCAGGAAATTGGCTTATAACCGCATCCTTCGCTAATTTAACCACAGCGCCAATTTGTCATCTGGCAGTCATCCGTCCGCTGCCAGATGCCGTAGAGCTGAGTGCAGTCTCGACGTAAATTAGAAAGCGTATTGCAATTTGCTGATATTCGTAAGTTTAAATTTACTTATTTCAGCAGCGTCAATAGTAAAACCTATTTCGTTACCAAAACTGATGTGAGAATTATATTTGCTGGTCGCTTTTAATTTATGCAGATTACTATGCCGGGTCTTCTCCCTCTATCTCGTTCCTGAGACCACGTGACCTGGGAGCAAAGTTCCGCTGTAAAACCGACTCGTGAGGAAGTTACCAACTCGGGGAATTATGCCGTGACAGGTAGGAGGTTCTTGTCCAGGGTACGGAGCAGTCTGACAACATTTTGCTTCTCTGTCAGCAGCAGGGTGGGAGTTAAATACAACGAAGAATGGCTCTTAGATGCTCCTGGGTTTTAGACATTGCGTGTAAAGAAAGCATACGACCTTCAATATACCAGGAGGTGCTGAGTTGACATCAAAAGTAACGTTAAGGATTATACTTTATTGCTCAACGTTTCGGCCAGGGGCCATCGTCAGGAGTGACTCCTGACGATGGCCCCTGGCCGAAACGTTGAGCAATAAAGTATAATCCTTAACGTTACTTTTGGTGGGAGTTAAGGCACTTCTTAAAATATTTTATCTCTGAAACATTTTTGCACTCCGGGTTCATACTGGATAGGATGGGCTTCACATGCACTCCGACACAAATGTGGAAACAAAGATATCAATAAAAACAAACACAGAGTGACACCCAAAAACGCTGGTTATTCCACTTACAGTTACCACTCAAACTAACCACTTTGTATAGCAGTCAGCAGCCGGACCACAGCTTCACACACTCCATCCATCTCAACCACCGGAATTGCCGACAACGCGCCAACAGCACTTGCAAGATGGTGCGCATGCGCACTGAGTACAATGTTTGTTCTCCGGCTCTTGAGCCACGTCTCGGGAAACCTGTGTTCTTGCAACAGCCGACATCACCACACGGTGGCAGGCTGGCCAAACTCACACACACACACACACATACACACACACACACACACACACACACACACACACGTGTTCTTGCCACCCATGTAGTGGGGAAAATTTGACAGTTTTAAAAGACGTCCTCCGGAGTTCCGGAGGCCACCGATCAGAATTGGCTGCGTTGGCGTTTTCTGTTCTGAAATCTACCTGTCAACCAATCAATGCAAGGTATTTTTTATATGACGTCATAACCATTAGCAACTTTGAACACATGGTTAACAGTGTCATACTGCAAACACAAGGCCTTGACTGGTCCTTTGCTTTGATCACATCCAACTGTGGCGTGTGCGGTAGCGGAGTTGCGTTCGTATTACATGGGAACTTTGCTGAGTAGGTAGGTATGCTTTCTGAGCTGATGGTAAAGTGTGAAGTATTTTTGTTTGTTTTTCATATGGCTAGCCTTGTACGGAGACCAACAGTGAAATGAAAGCGCAATGCTCTTGTGAGTTATGAGAAACGAAGCAGTGTTGATTATTACGAGTCACTGCCGGGTGGTGCCATCCATTGTTCACTTCTTTGTTCCTATGTTTTGACATTTGATGTGACCAAAAGTGAGAATGATATTAATTATGCATGTTATGTAGATACTGATTTAGGTTTTTTTTCCCCGTCGGTTACTGGTAAACAGATTCCATGCATCAAAAATAATGTCCATGAAAATTTACTCCGGAAGAAATCGGTATTCACTCAGACTCCCAACCCGGAAAGTAGGTTTCCCACTCTGGTCAGCAGAGTGGGAAACTTACTTTCCGGGTTGGGAGTCGAGAGTGCATACCGACTTCTTCCGGGGTACATTTTCATGGACATATTATTTTTTGATGCATGGAATCCGTTTACCGGTAACTGACGGGAAAAGCCTATGTAGTCAGTACGTATGTAATATGCATAAGTAATATGCATTGTCATTTTTGGTAAAATCAAATTTCAAAGCATAGGAACAAAGAAGTGAACAATGGATGGCACCACCCGGCAGCGAATCGTGATGATCAGCACAGCTTCGTCTCTCATAACTCACAGGAGCAATGCGCTTCCCTTTCACTGTTGGTTTCAGTACAAGGCTAGCCATATGAAAAACAAACAAAAATACTTCACACTTCACCCTCAGCTCAGAGCGCAAACCTACCTACGCAGCCAATTCCTTACGTAATACGAACCCAACTGCGCTACCTCACACGCCGCAGTCGGATGTGATAGCGGTGCGCAACGCAAAGGATCAGTCAAGGTCTTGTGTTTGCGGCATGACACTGTTAACAATGTGTTCAAGGTTGCTAATGGTCATGACGTAATATAAAAATACCTTGCATTGGTTTGTTGACAAACAGATTTCAGAACAGAAAACACTAACGCAGCCAATTGTGATCGGCGGCCTCCGGGATTCGGAGGACGTCTCTTAACACGCGCACTGGAGGGGGGGCGAAATCCGCCCACCCTCCCGTGTTTCGCAAATAACTGCAGATTTTACCGGTCGATATACGTGATTTTCGGTGTACCTGCTTAAAAATGAACGGCGCGTCGTGTAAAGTAAGAAAAATGGAAATCGCGGGAAAATTTTTCAAGTTAGGGGCCGCTAAAGTCAAAAAATGTTATAGCGCCAGACAACAGAAATCGGCGCAGATGCGCTCCCAGTATACTGACAAAAGGGAAGTGTTCTAGGCAACACTAGGGACTTGTTTGATGCATATTGATATGCTGTATAGTTTCAAGGTCATGTTAGGTCACCAAGGTCAAGTCAGGTCAAGTTCATGACAGGTTAATGGAACCAAACTTGCTCAACTGGAATGTTGCCATAAATGCACTACTGGTTATCATTTGTACTGTTTGTCATTGCGTTTCCATACTTTATTCATGTACTTCACTCCCTTCTTCACGAAGCCGATTGCTCAGAGCTGCCAGACGGAGCAGTCGGGCGGGCGGCCGGTTCCGGTAACTGGAACAGGTAACTGACCTGATAAAGTGGTGCTATATAGGTGACCTGAGGTCAAATGTTGGTTCTATCATCTGCATTTCATCATTAGTAATGTCCAAAACATCATTGATGCCCATTTTTGAGCATCTAAACACAATCACAGCGATCCATAACGATGACAAGCCAAGCCACGCAAAACCGGAAAAGTTTGCCAATCTGACCTCATTTGACCTTGAAGATATTGACCTAAGGTCACGAAAATTGCACACAATAGAGTTCACTACCGTGCCCATCCACCCTGCGAATTTCGTTCTTCCAGCTTTGCTAGGAGCCGAGATCTTAGGGGGGGGGGCGGAAACCTCCCCCCCCCCCCTCCAGTGCGCGTAATTCTCAGAGGCCCTCCAGGGCGCGTGTTAACACTGTCAGTCTCTTAAAACTATCAAATTTTCCCACTATATGGGTGGCGCGAACGCAGGTTCGGTGTACCCTGTGACAGTGGGACCGGTGTACCCTGTGACAGCGGGACCGGTGTACCTTGTGACGGTGGGACCGGTGTACCCTGTGACAGCGGGACCGGTGTACCCTGTGACAGCGGGACCGGTGTATCCTGTGACAGTGGGACCGGTGTACCCTGTGACAGCGGGACCGGTGTACCCTGTGACAGCGGGACAGGTGTATCCTGTGACAGTGGGATCGGTGTACCCTGTGACAGCGGGACCGGTGTACCCTGTGACAGCGGGACCGGTGTACCCTGTGACAGCGGGACCGGTGTACCTTGTGACAGTGGGACCGGTGTACCCTGTGACAGCGGGACCGGTGTACCTTGTGACAGCGGGACCGGTGTACCTTGTGACAGCGGGACCGGTGTACCTTGTGACAGCGGGACCGGTGTACCCTGTGACAGTGTGACCGGTGGACTGGGCGCCATGGACGTCCAGCAGCGTCAGCCGGGGGCCAACGGACAGCGCGTGGGCGGCGGCCGCGCCGGCATTTCGCCGCTGCTGCGCCACTCGCCGGTGCGGCCGCCGGGCGCCGGCGACGGCGGCGGAGACGGCGGCGCGCCACTAGCGCCACCGCTGGACCGCGCCGACCAACACCAGACGGAGGTCTACCTGGGCAACTGGCCGCCGTCCGTGCACGAGATGGAGATCGACACGCTGTTCAGGAAGTACGGCCTCTGCGCCCGCGACATCCGACTGCACCGGCGCCAAACCGCCAGCGATAAGCACAGGTGAGTGCCGTTGGCGGGTAAACGCAGGGTGTGAGTGTGTGCGCATGTGAAGCGCAGGCTGGTTACGGCAGCTAATTGGTGGAGGGGCTGGCTGTGGCAGTTGGTCAGTGGAGAGGCCGATTGTGGCAGTTGGTCAGTGGAGGGACTGGCTGTGGCAGTTGGTCAGAAGTGAAGCTGATCTGCATGACCGGTTGCAATAGTTGACCGGTGGGGATGAACTGGTTTGTGTGGCCTGATATGTGGTGGCACGTGTGGGACCTGTGACCTGTTACCGTGATGTGGTGGCACGTATGGGACATGTGACTTGTTACCGTGATGTGGCACGTGTGGGACCTGTGACCTGTTACCGTGATGTGGTGGCACGTGTGGCACCTGTGACCTGTTACCGTGATGTGGTGGTACGTGTGTGACCTGTGCCCCGTTACCGTGATGTGGTGGCACGTGTGGCACCTGTGACCTGTTACCGTGATGTGGTGACACGTGTGGCACCTGTGACCTGTTACCGTGATGTGGTGGTACGTGTGACCTGTTACCGTGATGTGGTGGCACCTGTGACCTGTTACCGTGATGTGGTGGCACATATGGGACCTGTGACCTGTTACCGCGATGTGGTGGCACGTGTGGCACCTGTGACCTGTTACCATGATGTGGTGGTACATGTGTGACCTGTGACCTGTTACCGTGATGTGGTGGCACGTGTGGCACCTGTGACCTGTTACCGTGATGTGGTGGCACCTGTGACCTGTTACCGTGATGTGGTGGCACGTGTGTGACCTGAGGCCTGTTACTATGATGTGGGGGCACGTGTGGCACCCGTTACCGTGATGTGGTGGCACCTGTGACCTGTTACCGTGATGTGGTGGCACATGTGACCTGTTACCGTGATGTGGTGGCACCTGTGACCTGTTACCGTGATGTGGTGGCACCTGTGACCTATTACCGTGATGTGGTGGCACCTGTGACCTGTTACCGTGATGTGGTGGTACGTGTGTGACCTGTTACCGTGATGTGGTGGCACGTGTGTGACCTGTGGCCTGTTACCGTGATGTGGGGGCACGTGTGGCATCTGTGACCTGTTACCGTGATGTGGTGGCACCTGTGACCTGTTACCGTGATGTGGTGGTACGTGTGTGACCTGTTACCGTGATGTGGTGGCACGTGTGGCACCTGTGACCTGTTACCGTGATGTGGTGGCACCTGTGACCTGTTACCGTGATGTGGTGGCACGTGTGTGACCTGTGGCCTGTTACCGTGATGTGGGGGCACGTGTGGCACATGTGACCTGTTACCGTGATGTGGTGGCACCTGTGACCTGTTACCGTGATGTGGTGGTACGTGTGTGACCTGTTACCGTGATGTGGTGGCACGTGTGTGACCTGTGGCCTGTTACCATGATGTGGGGGCACGTGTGGCACCTGTTACCGTGATGTGGTGGCACCTGTGACCTGCTACCGTGATGTGGTGGCACATGTGACCTGTTACCGTGATGTGGTGGCACCTGTGACCTGTTACCGTGATGTGGTGGCACCTGTGACCTATTACCGTGATGTGGTGGCACCTGTGACCTGTTACCCTGATGTGGTGGTACGTGTGTGACCTGTTACCGTGATGTGGTGGCACGTGTGTGACCTGTGGCCTGTTACCGTGATGTGGGGGCACGTGTGGCATCTGTGACCTGTTACCGTGATGTGGTGGCACCTGTGACCTGTTACCGTGATGTGGTGGTACGTGTGTGACCTGTTACCGTGATGTGGTGGCACGTGTGTGCCCTGTGGCCTGTTACCGTAATGTGGTGGGACGTGTGGGACCTGTGACCTGTTACCGTGATGTGGTGGCACATATGGGACCTGTGACCTGTTTCCGCGATGTGCTGGCACGTGTGGCACCTGTGACCTGTTACCGTGATGTGGTGGTACATGTGTGACCTGTGGCCTGTTACCGTGATGTGGGGGCACGTGTGGCACCTGTGACCTGTTACCGTGATGTGGTGGCACCTGTGACCTGTTACCGTGATGTGGTGGCACATGTGACCTGTTACCGTGATGTGGTGGCACCTGTGACCTGTTACCGTGATATGGTGGCACCTGTGACCTGTTACCGTGATGTGGTGGCGCCTGTGACCTGTTACCGTGATGTGGTGGCACCTGTGACCTGTTACCGTGATGTGGTGGTACGTGTGTGACCTGTTACCGTGATGTGGTGGCACATGTGTGACCTGTGGCCTGTTACCGTGATGTGGGGCACGTGTGGCACCTGTGACCTGTTACCGTGATGTGGTGGCATCTGTGACCTGTTACCGTGATGTGGTGGTACGTGTGTGACCTGTTACCGTGATGTGGTGGCACGTGTGTGCCCTGTGGCCTGTTACCGTGATGTGGTGGCACGTGTGGGACCTGTGACCTGTTACCGTGATGTGGTGGCACATATGGGACCTGTGACCTGTTACCGCGATGTGGTGGCACGTGTGGCACCTGTGACCTGTTACCGTGATGTGGTGGTACGTGTGTGACCTGTGACCTGTTACCGTGATGTGGTGGCACGTGTGGTACCTGTGACTTGTTACCGTGATGTGGTGGCACCTGTGACCTGTTACCGTGATGTGGTGGTACGTGTGTGACCTGTTACCGTGATGTGGTGACACGTGTGGGACCTGTGACCTGTTACCGTGATGTGGTGGCACATATGGCACCTGTGACCTGTTACCGTGATGTGGTGGCACCTGTGACCTGCTACCGTGATGTGGTGGCACATGTGACCTGTTACCGTGATGTGGTGGCACCTGTGACCTGTTACCGTGATGTGGTGGTACGTGTGTGACCTGTTACCGTGATGTGGTGGCACATGTGTGACCTGTGGCCTGTTACCGTGATGTGGGGGCACGTGTGGCACCTGTGACCTGTTACCGTGATGTGGTGGCATCTGTGACCTGTTACCGTGATGTGGTGGTACGTGTGTGACCTGTTACCGTGATGTGGTGGCACGTGTGTGCCCTGTGGCCTGTTACCGTGATGTGGTGGCACGTGTGGGACCTGTGACCTGTTACCGTGATGTGGTGGCACATATGGGACCTGTGACCTGTTACCGCGATGTGGTGGCACGTGTGGCACCTGTGACCTGTTACCGTGATGTGGTGGTACGTGTGTGACCTGTTACCGTGATGTGGTGGCACGTGTGTGACCTGTGGCCTGTTACCATGATGTGGGGGCACGTGTGGCACCTGTTACCGTGATGTGGTGGCACCTGTGACCTGCTACCGTGATGTGGTGGCACATGTGACCTGTTACCGTGATGTGGTGGCACATGTGACCTGTTACCGTGATGTGGTGGCACCTGTGACCTATTACCGTGATGTGGTGGCACCTGTGACCTGTTACCCTGATGTGGTGGTACGTGTGTGACCTGTTACCGTGATGTGGTGGCACGTGTGTGACCTGTGGCCTGTTACCGTGATGTGGGGGCACGTGTGGCATCTGTGACCTGTTACCGTGATGTGGTGGCACCTGTGACCTGTTACCGTGATGTGGTGGTACGTGTGTGACCTGTTACCGTGATGTGGTGGCACGTGTGTGCCCTGTGGCCTGTTACCGTAATGTGGTGGGACGTGTGGGACCTGTGACCTGTTACCGTGATGTGGTGGCACATATGGGACCTGTGACCTGTTTCCGCGATGTGCTGGCACGTGTGGCACCTGTGACCTGTTACCGTGATGTGGTGGTACATGTGTGACCTGTGGCCTGTTACCGTGATGTGGGGGCACGTGTGGCACCTGTGACCTGTTACCGTGATGTGGTGGCACCTGTGACCTGTTACCGTGATGTGGTGGCACATGTGACCTGTTACCGTGATGTGGTGGCACCTGTGACCTGTTACCGTGATATGGTGGCACCTGTGACCTGTTACCGTGATGTGGTGGCGCCTGTGACCTGTTACCGTGATGTGGTGGCACCTGTGACCTGTTACCGTGATGTGGTGGTACGTGTGTGACCTGTTACCGTGATGTGGTGGCACATGTGTGACCTGTGGCCTGTTACCGTGATGTGGGGGCACGTGTGGCACCTCTGACCTGTTACCGTGATGTGGTGGCATCTGTGACCTGTTACCGTGATGTGGTGGTACGTGTGTGACCTGTTACCGTGATGTGGTGGCACGTGTGTGCCCTGTGGCCTGTTACCGTGATGTGGTGGCACGTGTGGGACCTGTGACCTGTTACCGTGATGTGGTGGCACATATGGGACCTGTGACCTGTTACCGCGATGTGGTGGCACGTGTGGCACCTGTGACCTGTTACCGTGATGTGGTGGTACGTGTGTGACCTGTGACCTGTTACCGTGATGTGGTGGCACGTGTGGTACCTGTGACTTGTTACCGTGATGTGGTGGCACCTGTGACCTGTTACCGTGATGTGGTGGTACGTGTGTGACCTGTTACCGTGATGTGGTGACACGTGTGGGACCTGTGACCTGTTACCGTGATGTGGTGGCACATATGGCACCTGTGACCTGTTACCGTGATGTGGGGGCACCTGTGACCTGTTACCGTGATGTGGTGGCACCTGTGACCTGTTACCGTGATGTGGTGGCACATGTGACCTGTTACCGTGATGTGGTGGTACGTGTGTGACCTGTTACCGTGATGTGGTGGCATTCCGTTTGTGTGGGGACCTGTGACCTGTTACCGTGATGTGGTGGCACATATGGGACCTGTGACCTGTTACCGCGATGTAGTGGCACGTGTGGCACCTGTGACCTGTTACCGTGGTGGTACGTGCGTGACCTGTGACCTGTTAGCGTGATGTGGTGGCACGTGTGGCACCTGTGACCTGTTACCGTGATGTGGTGGTACGTGTGGCACATGTGTCCTGTTACCGTGATGTGGTGGTACGTGTGTGACCTGTTACCGTGATGTGGTGGCACATGTGGGACCTGCGACCTGTTACCGTGATGTGGTGGCACATATTGGACCTGTGACCTGTTACCGCGATGTGGTGGCACTTGTGACCTGTTACCGTGATGTGGTGGCACATATGGGACCTGTGGCCTGTTACCGTGATGTGGTGGCACGTGTGTGACCTGTTACCGTGATGTGGTGGTACGTGTGTGACCTGTGACCTGTTACCGCGATGTGGTGACACGTGTGGCACCTGTGACCTGTTACCGTGATGTGGTGGTACGTGTGTGACCTGTGACCTGTTACCGTGATGTGGTGGCACGTGTGGCACCTGTGACCTGTTACCGTGATGTGGTGGCACGTCTGGCACCTGTGACCTGTTACCGTGATGTGGTGGCACGTGTGGGACATGTGACCTGTGACCTGCTGGCGGCAGTTACGCGTTTGTGGAGCTGGCCTCCAGTGACGACGTACAGCGGGCTATTGACCAGCTGCACGGGGGCAAGGTGCTCGGACACCAGATCATCGTACAACGGTCGAACCGCAACCTCAGAGCCAGTGGTGAGTGCCTTCCCACCCCACAGTGGTGAGTGCCACGCACGCCAACAGTCAGCGGCGGTATCTGCCTTCACCAGTTTGTACTACACTAGTAAGAGGGAGTTTTTGAATATTTTCGATTGTCCCGGAATTCCAAAATGTAATTGAAAGCCGATGCCCAATTTAATGTCTTTTTGAACTCATGGAACAGAGTTTTGACTTCTTGATTTCGCGTCCATGGAATGTGATAATATTCCAATGTAGTATTTGAAGCCAATTGCACCGCACTCTATTTCGAAGTGAATGTCATGGTCAATGTCATCAGTGTTTTGTTAACAGCCACTATGTTTCACGTTTCGACGTCATTTTACACCCGCCGTATTGTCGACACCTTCCCACGTCATAGCAGGTACTGATGTCTCAGCGCGATATCCTTCCCTATACTTATTGTGAATTCCAGAATACTGACTGGTGTTTGAATAGGTACAACCAACCAGTTATACGTGGAGAAAATGCCGAAATGTCCAGGGTGTGGCAATTTTTTGACAATTGCCAACGTCCATTTAAATGATGAATAATTCTACCTTTGCATGCAGTACCGTGGTGTGACAATAGTGGCGACAAAGGCCAGCACGCTATGAACACTTGACTTGGTATTAAATCAAATAATCAAGAGAGTTGTGTTCTGTTTTTGGTGTGCCATCTATTAATGCTGTGCGCGGGGGTATCTAGTTGGCATTGAACCCTCGTTTATATTGTGATTCGTCAAGCTGTGATTTTGGGGTACCATAGGTGTGGGCTTCTGAAAACTATTGGAAGGCGCAATACATGAAAGCAAGAGGTGGGCCCAAATGCATTGGAGGACATACCAAATAGGGTCCCATGCTAAACCACGTTAAAAGTTCAAATTATTGAGAGAGCTCAACCGACATTGGAGAGCAAGTGCCCTTCCAAAAGTATGTAAGGCTACATCCCTGCAGGGTACACATGTGTAAGGTGTATGTTGGTGTGCTCTACCATCAGGTGGCGGATAACGCGATTCGAGTCGCTATTTCAAGTTAATACCTAACGTCTTAACCCGCCCGCCGTCTTGGGAGGGCGGGTGGAGGTGATAGGCGCTCTCCTAAGGTTTTCCGCGGATAGTGAAAGAACGGCACGCTACCGCGCGCCGAAATGTGGTATGCATTTTCCCCCACATCAATTTGGTATGTTGTGCGAACATTTTGAGGTCAAGTCATCTAGGGTCAACGAGTTAGTCAAGGTCAAGTGAGATCACCTCCAAAGAAAAGTTCAACCAGTCGTCACGCTTTAACGGATAAAGATATTGTAATGAAACTTTCAGCGTTTGTTTATCTTTAGGTATGCAACAAAACCCACCAGGGGAATTTGTATTCCCCCCCCCCGTTTTTGATGACTTATTAATTTTGCATATTGCCCATTATGGCTAAAACCGAAGATTCTGGCTAAAGTAAGCCTTTTTTATTAGAGCAAGTTGACTTAAAACAACGTTGTGCAGTCCGCTCTACCCACTAGAAAAATAATAATTAAAGAAAATTGAAAACTCAATTTGTTTAATTTCACAAAGTTAACATGTTGATTTTTGGATTGGCAAAAATTTTAGGGCCATGGTCGATTTCGCCTTCCTTTTCAGATTCCAAATAATTTTTGTGTTTCAAATCTCCCCCAAAATAAACTCCCTAGAGCCCAAAACCTGGCAGGCGTAAACACATAAACCCCCTAGTGATGCCACTTTTTTAGGGGGTAACATTTTGGGGGTGGTTTCTGGCCCTACTCGTCGAGCGCTTTCCGATGACACCTTCGTTTTCGTGCGACGCTTAGTTTGGAGATCAGAGGGGGATTGTATCAATTCCTCCGAGACGGGGCGAGGATCTAACCGGAAAGGGGCTGGTTAATATCGGTGATCTCAATGGTGGCGCAAGCCAAAGGCATTTGGTGGCTGCCTGTGTACACGTTTTCGTTCTCGGGTGACTATTATAGAAATTCACTATAGAATATTGTGAATATTATAGAAAATATAGAAATATTGCAGAACTAATATTAAACAGGGTACACGAGGCAGGCGCGGTGGAACGTCTCCCGGCAAGGGGCTGTACTCGGAAGCTGAGCAATTTTTGTGCGGATTCTGACAAGCATCTCGTTCATGCAATATCAATGATCAATCCACAGGGCTGGAAGAAGCCAAGCCATGCCATGCTAGCTGTCCTGCTAGAAATGGCAGAACGCCCGTATGGCGGTCTAAGCGAAATCAGCTAACGTTAGAGCAGTGATTAAATACTGGCGACGCTTGCCATCTTGCAATGGAGAAATGTGGACAGCAACCTTATGGGAGCAATTTCCACGCATCCCACTACCCTGCGGTTGCCATAATTATCCAAATTATGACTCTGCTGGTTGCAGATGATTTTTTTTATGTTTGTATTAACCCACGCAGGACTGACTTTCTACCATTCTACAATGGTTTTTTCCCCAATATGATTGAAAAACGGCGGGCTCGAGCCGGCTGGAGTTGTTGCTATCGTATGGGACATTCGTTGAGTTTTATTATATACAATTTTGGTAGTAGCTGATGCAGTCTTCCAGTTATAGTAGTTTTTAACGAACGCTATGCTGAGCATTTCGTACCCACACGTAGGTAGGTAGGCAAGATCGCGTTTTTTCTTCAGCATACTACAAAAATGACTCAATGCAATGCATTGCAACTGCATGGACTTGCGGACATTCATCGCAGAACTTTTGGTGTAAAGCTGGTTGTCAGGTCATGTTAGGTCAGGTCACTGACCTGAGGCGATTTTTCGTGAACATGTCTCGGCAGATTTCCGCTTATTTCGCACTTTTCATGTTCGGACCCAAATAGATGGCACACTATGTATGGTAAAATTAATATCTACGAGTCCCACAATCAAATTCGGCAACCTGACCTAAACTGACAAATTTCACACTAAACGTTCTGCAATCAAGGGTGTAGCTTTGTATGCTTTTGGGAGTACATCCTCCCCCCCCATTCCCCCAATATTGGCTTTGATCCAAAAATACAAATGGAGATGGCAAAACTCAAATCATGTCTCCAAGGGACCTGTAGGACCCCAAGTCATGCTAGTAAGATACAAACGTACGTTAAAAATTACCTGGCAGAAGCAAGGACAGGTCGATGAAGTTTAATGCAACGGGGCATTCGTCTGCTGGACCGGGCATTATTTCCCCGGGAAGCACCACCATTGCGAAGAATCAGTGGGATGAACTCAGACCTCACCAAGAGTTTTCCAGCGAGGTGACATTGACTGAAAAGAGAGGAAGAGGAGAGGCTACAATCGACCGTTCCTGGGGAACGTCGTTTTAGAGTGCATACGCTTTATGGCCCCTCTGGGATCCCAAGGCATGTTTAAGACATTTTCACCGGTGTGACGACGGCGACGAGACATGCGGAATGTGAAGAGTTTGTTCCAGATTTACGAAGTTCCCACTAAAATAATATTTCAGATCATTATATTCAGAAATATTATATTCTTCAGATGATTATGGAAATTTTCCTTCCAGTTGATATGTTGCAGCACGTGTAAGACGTCGATATGGCATACTCAGCAAATAATATATTAGTGCATGTCGCACGCTTCCATTGAACAGCATATTGGTGACGTAATGGCCAGATAGTCATTATCAGCCACGCGCCCGATGCGTCGCTGTACTTTGGACTGAGATGGCGTGGTCCACCAGTCACTCCTCCAACACCAGTGGCGACACCTACGATGGACGACCATCGAACACGCAAGCAGAGATGTCCCATATAGGCTCAACCAGTTCAGCACCTCCACCATCACTGACGATCTCAGTCCTGTGCACGGCTACGTTACACCCGCCGGAAACGCTCTAGCGAATTGGAGTTATGCAAATATTATTTATTGTTACATTTTCTTTTTATTTCATTATGAAGTGATGCTTGCAGTGGGACAAGCAAGTGGACAGGCATTTTACCCACTTTCCCAGCTCTGGGCGAGTCTAGTCATATTAACCTGCTGTTGCCTGTGCGCGTCCCTAATTTCCGTTATATTTCCAAGATTAGTTTACGCATTGTGGAATGGCCACATGTTTGCTCAGATTTACTCCCAATATTTGTTCCAATAAGTCGTCTGTGTCGCTACTTGCCGCACTCGTACAGTTTACCATGGATTTCTGACCACAGTTGTCTGCAGTCTGCAGCGCGTCTAAATTATACTCCGTATACTTCGGTTGGAATCCAATGAGGACAAGTTGTCGATGCCTTTTTAGCGGTGCAATTTGGTTGATTTTCCGCACCTGAGGTTATTTGAGCTGTTCATGCCTGTTTGGAGACGGAGGCCAGAGAAACAGCACCTGTGAGTGACACGGAACAACATTGAACAACACTGCGCTTCCAATACGTGACGTGGCTCGTCTGCTCAGTCATGATGCTGTTGCTGCGCTGCGCTGTGTGTATTTTAAGCGCTCTCTGTGTCTGACTGGGAGCGCGCTGTGGTGGTCGGGGTCGTGTCGTATATGCCGTGCGCTTGTCGGCAGGAGACGGCGCCCATCCGGCGGCGGAGGAGACGGCCGCCGAGAGCTGGCCGTGGGCGCCGCCAGAGATGCCGGCTCTCGTGCTGCCCGGACACCGGCCGACCATCACTCGGCGTGTGCGCCGGTACGGGTGGGTGCGCAGCGTCGACACCGTCAGTGGCGCCGATCCCAGCGCAGTCTGGACTCCCGCCGGCGTCCAAGGGTGTCCATGGCCCAAGGGTCCATGGTCATGGCGACACGCAATTCGACATGCTGACCGTCGGCTTAATGCTGCACCGGATTTCTGGGTCAGCCCGCCACCAATCGACGTGTGAGATTTGGCGGCGTTACATGACGTAGCACGCGTCACAGCAGAGCCTCTATCTGGCGGCGTTACATGACGTAGCACGCGTCACAGCAGAGCCTCTATCTGGCGGCGTTACATGACGTAGCACGCGTCACAGCAGAGCCTCTATCCGGCGGCGTTACATGACGTAGCACGCGTCACAGCAGAGCCTCTATCCGGCGGCGTTACATGACGTAGCACGCGTCACAGCAGAGCCTCTATCTGGCGGCGTTACATGACGTAGCACGCGTCACAGCAGAGCCTCTATCCGGCGGCGTTACATGACGTAGCACGCGTCACAGCAGAGCCTCTATCCGGCGGCGTTACATGACGTAGCACGCGTCACAGCAGAGCCTCTATCCGGCGGCGTTACATGACGTAGCACGCGTCACAGCAGAGCCTCTATCCGGCGGCGTTACATGACGTAGCACGCGTCACAGCAGAGCCTCTATCCGGCGGCGTTACATGACGTAGCACGCGTCACAGCAGAGCCTCTATCCGGCGGCGTTACATGACGTAGCACGCGTCACAGCAGAGCCTCTATCCGGCGGCGTTACATGACGTAGCACGCGTCACAGCAGAGCCTCTATCTGGCGGCGTTACATGACGTAGCACGCGTCACAGCAGAGCCTCTATCCGGCGGCGTTACATGACGTAGCAGCGTCACAGCAGAGCCTCTATCCGGCGGCGTTACATGACGTAGCACGCGTCACAGCAGAGCCTCTATCTGGCGGCGTTACATGACGTAGCACGCGTCACAGCAGAGCCTCTATCCGGCGGCGTTACATGACGTAGCACGCGTCACAGCAGAGCCTCTATCCGGCGGCGTTACATGACGTAGCACGCGTCACAGCAGAGCCTCTATCTGGCGGCGTTACATGACGTAGCACGCGTCACAGCAGAGCCTCTATCCGGCGGCGTTACATGACGTAGCACGCGTCACAGCAGAGCCTCTATCTGGCGGCGTTACATGACGTAGCACGCGTCACAGCAGAGCCTCTATCCGGCGGCGTTACATGACGTAGCACGCGTCACAGCAGAGCCTCTATCTGGCGGCGTTACATGACGTAGCACGCGTCACAGCAGAGCCTCTATCTGGCGGCGTTACATGACGTAGCACGCGTCACAGCAGAGCCTCTATCCGGCGGCGTTACATGACGTAGCACGCGTCACAGCAGAGCCTCTATCTGGCGGCGTTACATGACGTAGCACGCGTCACAGCAGAGCCTCTATCTGGCGGCGTTACATGACGTAGCACGCGTCACAGCAGAGCCTCTATCTGGCGGCGTTACATGACGTAGCACGCGTCACAGCAGAGCCTCTATCCGGCGGCGTTACATGACGTAGCACGCGTCACAGCAGAGCCTCTATCTGGCGGCGTTACATGACGTAGCACGCGTCACAGCAGAGCCTCTATCCGGCGGCGTTACATGACGTAGCACGCGTCACAGCAGAGCCTCTATCCGGCGGCGTTACATGACGTAGCACGCGTCACAGCAGAGCCTCTATCCGGCGGCGTTACATGACGTAGCACGCGTCACAGCAGAGCCTCTATCCGGCGGCGTTACATGACGTAGCACGCGTCACAGCAGAGCCTCTATCTGGCGGCGTTACATGACGTAGCACGCGTCACAGCAGAGCCTCTATCCGGCGTCATTGCTGTGCTGGGTGACACCTGCAGCTAGCCGTCGGGCGGCCGTGCTGACGAGTGACGCGCTGACCGGTGTGTTCTGCTCGTGGCAGGGACGGCGAGCTGGACGCGCCGCTGCCCAAACGCAGCTGCCTGGTCAGCTGTGACACTGTGGGCAGCAGCGGCGACCCGGCACCGGCCCGTCGCCTACCCGTGGCCGCCCGCAGCGCCAGCGGTGCGTCCCACACCCGCCACGACGGCTGCTCGTCACGCCCCCTCCCACATCATCAACGATGGCAGCAAGCGGTGGTCCGTGAGGGTCGAGACTCGGTCAGATGCCCGCCACGTGACCGCAGCACCCGTTGGTGGAGTTATGTGTTCTGTGATCAGTGGCTCTGAGGCTAACCGATCATACACTCGGTGTGGCGTGTGACCACGCGTATTCGCTGTCACGTGTGGCGAGTAGACGACACACCCTCGCCTCCCTCTCCTCCCCCAGCGGTGTTGCATCACATATTACGGCAGAGCCAGCTGCCGCGTCCCCTCCCCTGGCCGGCGGTGTTGTATCATGTATCACAGCAGAGTCAGCTGCCGCGTCCCCTCCCCTGGCCGGCGGTGTTGTATCATGTATCACAGCAGAGTCAGCTGCCTTGTCCCCTCCCCTGGCCGGCGGTGTTGTATCATGTATCACAGCAGAGCCAGCTGCCGCGTCCCCTCCCCTGGCCGGCGGTGTTGTATCATGTATCACAGCAGAGCCAGCTGCCGCGTCCCCTCCCCTGGCCGGCGGTGTTGTATCATGTATCACAGCAGAGCCAGCTGCCGCGTCCCCTCCCCTGGCCGGCGGTGTTGTATCATGTATCAGAGCCAGCTGCCGCGTCCCCTCCCCTGGCCGGCGGTGTTGTATCATGTATCACAGCAGTCAGCTGCCTTGTCCCCTCCCCGGTCCGGCGGTGGTGCCGTCTTCTCCGTCTTGATTCCTATCACCTCTCCACCCAGCGGTGTCCGGTGGTGCGGTACCTCTTCCGCCCCTGTGGCTGGTGGTGATGTGTCATCCGTCGGGACTGCGTATGCTTCTCCATGTTCGTGCAGTTGGTCCTAAAGCACAGATCGTTAAGTGTCTATGACATTAACTGCCCTTGAACTTGCACTGGATGTTAAAAAGTAATTTTCTGCAGGATTTCGAGCCACGTGAAAAGGTGTGGCAACGAGGTCGCTGATGCTGCGGCGAAGCGTGCTGCTCGGGCTCCTTATACTCGATGCCTCCCTCCCCTACCGCTGCATCAGAAAATAAGGACTTCTGAAATGGCAGGCGAACTAGGACGTCATGGCAGGCAATATGTTGAGAACAATCAAACCCTGTCTTGGCGAATGGTTCTCGTCATCACATGGAATTGCACGCAACAATGTGACTTTATGTCGCTTGCAAATAGGTTACACGCCGCTATCTTCTAAACGGTGGTGACAGCCCGCCGTGTCCAAGGTGTCATGCTGCCATGCTAGTGTGGCATGTATTGATTGCCTGCCCCCAGTTTACCAATGAGCGAAAACGTCACTTTGGACGTGCTGCTTTCTCCCTTCGGGAAGTGTTAGGGGACGAATCTTCCACGGTTCAGTCGGGATAGCTTTTCTCCTTTAAATCAGAAATAAAATTGGATGCGATTTGTCGTCATCATTAACTCGCTGGCGTATTTGTGGCAAATTCAGGATAGTCGTAAGGGAGGGGACAAGGCAGCTGCAAATACAGGATAGTCGGCACTTTAAGGATTCGATCCCGTGACTCGCCACTTCGGCTGACTCATTGTTTCATTCATTGTTTCATTTCATTGTTTCATTTCATTGTTGGACTGACGAGGTTATCGGCGCTGTGTGACCGGTGCAATCGATGAGCCACTAAACACCAACAACCAACCAGCCAACCAGCCGTTGAACTCGCGGTTATTTTTACGATGCATGCGGCTGCGTTGGCCATGCAGCGTAACAACCGTCTCACACTGAGTGGTTACGGAGAAACCGAAATCCCGGCAGGCGGCGAGATTTGAACCCGGACCTTCGATTACAAGACCGGCGTGCTACCTATATCAGACTATCGGCTCCCCTCGACTGCCCCGGTGGTGGGACATGTGCAGGGTTGGCTGCCCTTTGTTGTGTCTCTGGCCCTGCCGTTGACCTCCGGTGACCGCTTGACCCTGCCGTTGACCTCTGCCGATCGACAGCCGTGTCGAGGCGTATCCGAATGAGTCTGCACGCGCCGCTGGACGTGGTGGTGGCGAACTTCCCGACGGGCACGTCCGAACTGGACCTGATGATGCTGTTCAGACGCTTCTCGCCCGTCAACGTGCGCATCATGGTCAACAACAGCGGCCAGCACCCGGACCACTTGTGAGTGCACCCGTCGGTCTGCCTTGGTGACTGGGCGCACGCAACCACCGGCCGCCCAGACATGGCCGCCCGGCCGCCCGGACATGTCTCGAGGACGCGGGCCGATGGGTTCGGTTCGCCTGATCTGGCCACTGATCCGTGACTTGTTTCTGCACCTGTTGGTTGCCAGTCAGGTGCCTCTTATCTCCGCTGACCTCTCCTCATGCGGTCAATTCAGAGAGTTCGAACTTTGTTCTGAGGATGTCGAAATTGGTTTTCGTTAGGTGTATATATATATATATATATATATATATATATATATATATATATATATATATATATATATATATATATATTTCATTGCGATCTCCAGAAAAAAAGCATCCACAGCTAGATCTATACGCAAGAAATGTCCATTCACGTTCGCTTAGGAGGTTCCAAGGAGATTTTCTCCAATTTTGAAGTGGCTGTCTGTCGGCTGGTGACCGCAAGTCTGCAGGACTCGGGTCCTGGCAAATCCTGGCCAGTACCGGATGCACCCTCTGTAGAACAACCCGGATAGTTTCTGCTTGCACATCCCCAACCAACCGGCCTGCTACCCACGTGACCCACGCGATCAGGGAGCCATAAGGCGACCGGTCGAGGCCATGTCGTGGCCAGGTAACAACGGGCAAGAAGGGCTTGTGTGTCAACTAGTCCTCTTGGGAACTCATCCGGAATGACCAGGTATTTCCGACACCGGCACGACTTGATCTTTCCGGTTTCAAAATTACCTGAAGTGATTGGAGTCCACTTGTATGATCAGGTGGCCCTGATGGCCCGGTGGCCCGGCACAGGTCGCGTGGCCCCTGGGCCTGACATGACACTTTGTTCGAGATAGAGCAAACGCCAATGTGAATGTACCTACAGTGCTGTTGTGATTGCCTATTTACAATTTTTGGCGTTGTTTTTTTCTGTGAAGGTACACGCATTCCGGCATAAGTAGAACAGATTCGAGCAATGAGGCGCACTCCATTCAACTTTTGCTCAACTTGAGGGATAAAAGCACAGTATGGCTGCTTGGCAGCTTAGCGTGGAATGACGTTACCTGGAAATAGCATTGCATATATCGTAGCATTGTCATGTGACCAAGTCGGCCACTGAATCGTCACCTAACCATTGTCGATCTTTGTCTCCCACGTGTCGTCTTATTGTCCTGTGTGGCTATGTGATATTTGATGTACAACACCATCAGACAAATATAACCCCAGCACCTGCGCTTCGGGCGGCTACAAGTCTTCAGCTCTCTGCAGACTCTGGCCTGCTTGGTTCTAATATCGATCACTGGTACGCCACGATCACTAGCAGGTTCCACGACAGATCGACCAATGCACTTCACCCCATAATTTTTTATTGAGACCAAAATTTGCTCACAGGGTTGTCTTTGGCTCTGAACACGGCTGTGAAAATTTCAGCCCGATTCGGCCAACAGTTTTTGAGCTATAGCCTCCGGCATTATCTTTAGGTCAAATAACGTGGGTTGGTTTGACGATGGATATCTCATGAATAAGAAGAGGAAATGGTGGCAAAGTATATATATTTAAGAAGAAAAAGGATCAACTGAAATATTCCTGAAATAAAATATCAGTATTTCCTACATTTGACCTCGTGACCTCATGACCCCGTGACCCCCTAGCCCATCGAAATTGACGAATTTGACGGCGGAAATAAAAATGGGCATGATTTCGCTGACCAAACAAAAAATATAAAAATGTGTTCTTATAAATATCCGATATAGTCGTCTGCTCTGCATGACTTTTTTAGATTTTGCGTTTTCCGGGTAGAACGGATTTCGTGTATGCTCTTTTCCATTGGAAAGCTACATGAAGTAAAACAATGACATACGGACATATGATTGCGAAACGTTTTTCTAAGAAAAAACATTCCTACCCTTTTAATGTAGATCTTATAGTTTCCCTCAAAAACATCACAAATTTCAAGGTCACGAGTTACCGATAGGTCACCCATGGGTTTATTTACGCGTAGCGACGCAATTGTACTTCGGAACAACTGATATGTATTGAATAACATCGAACATGGCAATAACGCAACCCGACCCCATTGAATCAGGTCCTATTACCTACATATTGCATCTGGCGCGGTGGGTAGGTACCGATAACAAACATGAGGATCACTTTATGTTAGCGATCAAGTGTTAGGCAGGTTTATTATTTTGTGCTGAAGAAAAAGCATTGCGTCTCTGTGGACTGCTGATGACTATGTGCTAAAGGCAAATAAAAGCCGCGTATGTCTTCCCTCCCACCCCATCCGTACTTCGTACATATATCAGTACTCCCCATCCGTACATAGCTCAATACTCTCCAGCCTCGTGGCGGTTCCGAGGGAGATAAAGGCGCCGGCGTTGATGCCAGCGAACAAAAGAGGTGTTGCATCGAAAAGGAAACTATAACAGGCTTGGCAGAGCGGGAGAAGTGCACGAGTCAGTTTTCGAAAACGCCTCGTGGAAAGAGGACGTGGTGATTTTTTTTCGACGTACGCAAACGCTACAAGCAATTGTGATAGTCACTGTGTCGATTCTTATCGCCGTCATACAAAGCGGATAACAAAAAATGTTGCAGAAGTATCGGTAAGCTCCATTGAAAAGCGAGCATCCTCTCATTACCAGGCTTTGTGTGTCAAATTTCCAAGTTCAAATTTTTGAAACTTTTTATTTCTCGGATTTTTATATCACAACCAGCGTCAGAAATGAAAAGAATGAAAAGGATACACCGAAGGGAAACTTGATGGATACAAAATGCATAACTCTGGCAGGCTTAGAAAAGCAAAACATACCAAAATCGACAAATATGTAAAATTTATTTTGCGGAAATGTTTGAACTCAGTTGACTTTCCATCAAAGAAAATATGTTTCATTGGCTGCTGGCTGTCTGTACCTGTTGAGAAGTCCCTGAAATGTGCCATATTCAAGGATCTACAAATTTTGAATGCACATAGGATTTCCAAATATACTCGTTAAAAAACTTTTACAGATTAAAAAAAATATATCCTCGTCCAAAGCGATGAGCCAGGGCGAGTTGTCTCGGATGCTATCTTAAAATCATCTGTGAATTGATATTTACTATCACAAAAAGGCATTTCAGGAAATCCAAGCCGTTTGCCGCGTTTTTATTACCAGATTTGATGTCTTACTAGGCGTTGCAGTGACCAGAATCCACAGAAAACGGCCCGAAAACGTCCTATTTCATCCATCGCGCAAAGGTACAAGGTTATTTTTTCTTCTTTTTTTCAGAATTCCTCAGAATGTTTTGGCAATTCATAAGGTGTTCACGGCCCCAGATTCCATGTTCACCACCAAAATTCGGTTTCGGCGAACTTCGAAATCGATGCTGTTTGTAACAATTTGGTTATCAAATCCAAATCGACACCGTTTGCTCTGCTTTCATTTTCCAAACATGGACAATTGTGTAGCACAGTGTCCCATTTGGAATGTCCTCATGCGTAGTGTCTCAAAAACGTGAATAATGAAGGCACATGAAGGTTATGAAAATTATGTTTCCTGGCACAGCCTACGTGCACTGCGACAACAAAGACTGGCTTGCAATAGGTTTTCGACTGTACATCCATATAAATGATGCTATGCAGGTGGAAATAAAGCATAATTGTACTTCTTGTTGTGATGTTAGCATGATCGAATATCGTCAGACTGCATCGTTGTCATGTGTAATGGCATTCAGTACGTGTTGTAAGTAACCACCAGATGGCCTGAAATAAAATTACGTCGTTACATGAAAATAAGCTTCGACACTATGGTGATCATAAAATGTTCAGCCCTTGTTAAGGAAGCTACAAGAGCTGCATTAGAGACCTGCTAATGTGTAAGTTGGAAAAACAAGTTCTCATCATCTGATGTTTATTTCGGTGTTCTATCTCATCGTTGTTTGATTGTGCACTGTTTAGTGCAGTGCAGTAATGTGCAATAATATGCAATATGTAGGGAGTGCTCAAAACGTGAAAAATGAAACCACGGGAAGATTGTGAAAATGTACATGTTTTCCGGGCCACGCTATGCATACCGTGGCAAAAACGCGTGTGTTTGCATTGCGATAGGGATTCGACTGTCCGTCAATGCAAATGATGCCTACAGGTAAGATGAGGGCATAATTGTACTTCTTGTTGTGGGGCCAGCATGATCAGATGTTTCCATTACCAGACCACCAGATATTCCGAAGTAAAATTACGTTGTCACCTGTAGATAAACATATGGATGACCTATCGGTAATGCCTTCTGACCGGCGGTGGCAGTCCGCTGTGTAAAGTTGCCATTCTGCACTGTCAGTGCGGCACGTACTGATTGCCTGCAGTCGACTTACCCATGAGCGAAGGCCGTACCTTTGAACCTCACCTTTTACCTACCTTTTTACCGTACCTTTTACCTATTTTGGACGTACCTTTCTCTCCCTTAGGGAAGTATTAGGGGACGAGTCATCAATTGTTCAATCGGGACGGCTCTTCCGCTTCCTACAAGAAACAAAGTGTTATGTGATTTATGACCCTCATTAACCCGGTTTTACACCTGACAAAATGAGGGTAGTAGCACGGCATGATGCCATACGTACATCGACCCATTGACATGCAATATTCTCGTCGACTGACCTTCGTGCATATGCCATTGTTTGATTGACGATGATATGGGCGCTGCATGATCGACGCAGTCGATGTGCCCATAAACTCCAATAACCAACCTATCGGTGATGGGTGACCTTGAACTTTGTGAAGTTCATTAAGGCGAACTATAAGACTTACATTAATAATAATTAATAAGTTTTACATATTTTGTGTTAAGCAAACGTTTTTATATCACCCTTCTTCATCTCATTGTTCAATCCCCAGTAATTTTTCAGTGGGATACAACTTACTCGATATCCGTCCGTTCCGAAAATCGGAAAGTCATGGGAACCATGGAGAATGGACGCGTATATGGGATATTTAGAAGCAAAACACATTTTTTATAATTTCTTCATAAGGCAGACAAATCATGCCCGTTTGTATTTCAGCCATCAAATTTGTCAATTTCAATGGGCTAGGGGTCACGAGGTCACTAGATCAAACGTGAGGAATATGGATATTTTATCACAGATGTATTTTCTTTAATCATTTTTCTTCTCAAAGATGCATATGTCACACTTCCTCCTCGTTATCGATGAGATGTCTATCGCCAAAAATACCCTTGTTGTGACCTCAAAATGATGCCGTAGGTTATAACTCCGAAACCGTTGGTCGGATCTAGCTAAAACTTGTTCAGGCGTGTTCAGAGCACAAGATTACCCTGTACACCAATTTTGGTCCAAATACAAATTTAGTGGGTGTAAAATTTGAAAATGTTTGGTCAATCCGTCGTGGAACGCACCAGCAGGCGAATGTATATTTATCTCTAGTCTTTATTGCAGTTTGCCTTCCGTTATGACGTCAGTGAATCATTTCCTATGAAGTTGGACTTTTATGGCAGATCACGCTCTTCTAATTAAACACTTATATGTGTTTTGCGCGTACTGTCGAGCACCGCAACAGATGACCAGTGTACCAGTGCCGATCACTGTGAGCACCTCCGCTACCTGATCCTAGCGCTGAACTGATGACCGGCAGGAAGCGCTTTCGCCGTGCCTTCCTTATCATGCGTTGACACCATCCACAGCATCGACGTCATGCGGTGACATGGTCGACATTCCGTGTCGTGCGTTGATACCGTATCGTGCGTGTGCACCGTATCCGGTTCCATGACGTAAGCCGAACGCCGCGCTATCGGCGGCATGGGCACCTGACGTGCCGCCTCGCCTCGACACGCCGGGCGGCGGGCCGGCCGGCGGCCACTTCGTGACGTCAGTGGTAGCCTCGTATACCGTGTATATTACATTGAGTGAGATAACCTCCACGTTTTCCAGAATGCAAAATATGTCATTTTCGATGCTTCCAATGATGTTTATCTAATGAAGATGATCCTATTATGTGTTTCAATTGAAGGTAATATGTATCGCCTTAATATAAAAATATACTAGTTTAGTTCATGCCCCAGCTTACCGAGACTTGATGGACTGAACAATCTTCTGCTCGCATTCAAGTGGGCATTTGCGGCAGCTTATTGCCTCATTGTAGTAACGGTAATAACACACGCAGTTTCCATGAGTGCTGTCGTATGCCATGATCAGCGATGATGCATTTCAAAATCCATTATTCCAAAACAGCAGAAATGTAGCTTCGGGCCACGTTTAATCCAGGGCTCACTTCTCTCATGGACACTTTGTTTGGATCACTGGAGAATGGAGGATTAGTGCAAGCAATTTTCGGGTGGCTGTTTTCAATTAAATCATTTTCACGTTTTGGTTTTAGCTAGTCTGCAAAGCAAATTGTGTAACTTATGTCCATTATGTTTTTGAGGAGAGAATGTTCATTAATTTAAAAGCATTACTGTTGCGTCCATTTACTGATACCGTGCTGTCACCGGCAGCAGTCTATGCAATTGGTGTTGCAACACATGTATTAGCTTGCATTTTCTAAAGCATTGGGAGGTGGACAGTGACACCTGAGAAGTTGTCACTGTCCCGTATTCCGATGCCAGTCATCGTGCCAGCCCGGTACACACGTGACGTGTTTCCGGTGAGCCGCGGTGCGACACGTGGCCGACTGCCGTTCCGTTGCAGCACGTACGCGTACGTGACGCTGTCCAGCCGGATGGCGGCCGACGAGGCGATGATGGCGCTGGACGGCCAGCTGTACGAGGGCCGCCTGCTGGTGGTGGAGGCCAAGACGTGCTCCGGGACGGCCGCCGCCGCCGCCGCCGCCGATGGTCGCTAGACGGCCGGCTGTGACGCCGCCGCCGCCGGTCCAGCCGTGTGCTGCATGACCGCTGCAGTCGATGCGCCCCTAAGCTGCCGGTCCAGCCTCGTCGTACCCCCGGCCCCCGGTCCATCCGCTGCCGACGCTCGGATTTGACAAGGTTGCACGTGCCGCAACACCCGTGGTGTACGTGCTGGGCTGAGTCAAGGTGGCTGGCTGTGAACGTCGTGATCGCCAGCTGGCCCGCCGTTCCGTGATAACACAAACAATCTAGGGCGTGTCGTTCCTCGCGCCGAAACGTCCGTCGCTTAGTCGAACCTCCTGATGTGCGTGAGGTCGGTGGTTGGCTAGCTAGGAGCTTGTGTCGCGTAGGATAGCTGTTCGGCACAGAATGTGCTTACTTTGGATAGTGCTCATGTCCCGCATGCATTTATTGTTTTGGAAGGGGCGGATATCCCTCCCATTCCCCCCCCCACACAACCCCCACCATAGTCCCTCATTCCGAGGTAAGAGCATACTGGTATTGCCCAATATTTACCGATACAAATTCGAGAGTAAAAAACTGGATTTGTCCTTACAAGTCAGAATGGGTGCCCTCAATTTATAAAATAAGACACGAGAAAAGACTAACAAAATTTGGAGGCGCTGATGTCCAGCAGGCTGTGTGCTTGCCTACAAGCTTATTACGTCATGATTGCTGTCATGATTGGCTGGAGCTGGTAATATGGGCGATGTATGACCAACGCAGTCGATGCGCTCCTAAGTCCCAAATAACCAACCAAATAGGGCTGGTAGTATCAGGATCCATGTACCTGAAAAATTGAAAATACGTGCAGCGTGTGTATGTTCTTCGCAAATGTGTGGAAGTGTTTTTTTTTACGTTTTCGGTATGTGATGCCATGTCCATATGCTCATGTTCATATGATGTTCATGCTGTCATATTGCGAATAGCTATAAGTACAAAGACTGCCTTTAAATACAGTGACTTGTTTGGGATATACGCGTGTGTTCTCTCTTAACAGGAAATTACCCACAGTCCAAACTAGCATCCAGAGTTTTCAATGAAACGTGAAATAATATCCCGCATAGCTAGTGCATCGCTTTCATTGCCTGGTGCGCCGGTAGCTTGCTTAAAAGTGAATGAACGATTTCTATGGTTAGTCCAGCTGGTAAAATAATTGTCCGGGCATCGTGAAGTAAAATCAGACCAACTTGGGCAAGTCATAAATATTTGATATATGAATGATGTCTTCCAATTATCTTTTACGTTCGTTAATTCTAGGTTATTTTGAGCCGTTCTGAAGAAAATACCTCAATGTTAGGTGACGTTTTGTTAGTTTCGTGACGGAAATGACAATGAAAAGATGCGAGACGAAGAACACCGTGATCGTGACCGTGAACCAGATCCGTGGACCGTGATTTGGTTACCTCACTGCGCAGCTGCATCAAACGCATGCAAGGCCACTAAAGTTGACAGGGCGATACAGGTAGATGCGCAACGGTCATTGCAAACACAAATTACTGTGAAAGTCACCTCTGCACAAGTTACGCAGTCGGCGCCCTTCGGCGCAAAACATAACTGCGGACCTCACTGGCACGACTGATACTACTGGTGAGGATCGCATCGGCACCTCCCCGATATTGAAGCTAGTGTCCGTCAACTCGACATGCAAGTTATAATTATAATTATATATAATATAATTATATAATTGTAGCATGTCATTTTGGGCTCGGAGGGCGCTCAGACTTGCCACGTTCTTGCAGATGACCCTGAAAAAATAAACGGGTTGTGCACAATTTGCATGGGAATGTCCGGAGTGCAGAGGGCTAGTTGCTTCTCAGCCGATTCAGATCTAGTCTCTCCCCATGCAAGGAATATATTGCAATGGGAAAGCCTTCCGAACCGTGGGTGCCGGCCCCGCACAGTTGCTTGAACGGCAGCGCGCATGCATATGTATGCATGTATATAATATACAAGACGTATAATATATTATTCTTACTCTGGATCGCAATCGATCAGCTGCCGTCTAAGGGTCTCGAGGCGTTCTCGCCATGGCGAGATGGGCGAGGTGAGTAAGCAACACTGGATTACGATTGTGTTCAGTATGGTCAAAACGGGTGGTGGTGTTCCGAAATGTGACGGCGCGAATTACGTATGATGCCTCGTCGTGGACACTTCCAAAAGACCACCCGACGTTTATCCTAACCTAGCGAATCCCAATCACTGAACCCAGCCTTACTTGTGGCCCTGCGTTCCAGGTGAAATCGACCAGGAAATGACACACGATGTCTAGATTGTATGAAATCTTGTCCTGGGGATAATCCATGGCTGAGATTTTCAGCTCGGTCCAATCAATAGTTTTTATGATAAAACGTATATATTCAGAATTTGACGTATTTTTAACCAAATCTGCTTGTAAAAACGTATCGTATCTTAGTAATGAATTGCCCGATATTAAAATGTTAGATATATTGGATATCGGCATGGACACAGCTTCGAACATTTCAATTTTACCAAACATGAATTCTTTATAAATAAGACAACTTGACCTTGTTTTGAAATAAAATTGTCAAAATCTGGCCAGCGATTCAGATAGACGTTTTCATAAGCTAGAACATGTTCGAAGGTGTATGTTCAACATGTTTCAATAAATAAAATAAATCTTTTGTATCTTACTGCTACATAGGGCTCCCATGGTCATCATACGAGGGCCGAAAAGCTTATTATTTGGGCAGTCTCGAGCTAGACTGGCAGAAACCCACATATTTTAATTGCTTTATGTTTATGGAATGTTAGTGTTATTCCACAGTTCTTATTTTTGTTATAAATAACATCATTACCATCATCGTTGCCACCATGATCATTACCATAGTTATCCTAATTAAGAGAAGGTTGTAGATTATAGACGGGTACAGGTGCAGCATACGAGCAGTGCAGTCGAATGTCCATTTCTTTCAGTAATATCAGCATTGCCCGGGTGTTTCCACAGCCACGCGCCCTCAAATATGCATGCACAGCCGATCTGATTTCGGCTCAGATACATTTACCAAGTTACATTACTAGAGGCATTAATAAAAAGTACCATCTCTCCCCAGGACTAAAATCGAGATTACGAAACGCAAGCGAAGCATGTTAACAAGCGGGGAGGATGGCAGGCGCGGCTGCGGTGCCAGATCTATGGTGAGCTACCTGGGTGCGGGAATATGGCGGCGAGCCCTTTCTTTGAAGAACAAAGAATGAGAACAGTTAGGAAAGCATATTGTGATGAAGTTGGTTATCTTCAACATGAAAACAGTGGGTTTGACTAAATCACAAAATTGTAATTTGGAATGATGTATTACACCGTTAAGCGCTGTTGAAAGTCGCATGTAATCGGAAATGTCGCCAGAGAACCTTTATCGTTGAACAAAGATAAAGATGCTTCTTAGCTAATATTGGGATGAAAGTGAGTAGAATCGAAAATATAAAAGCACATCTGACCATGAGTAAGGTTGAGAAAATCAACATGAACTGAACAAAAAAGTTACATAGGGTTTCAAAAGCTAACAGTCGGGTAGGACCGGGTCGGGTTGTTTAGAATTTCTGTGCGATATGCAGGCTAGTAGACACCCTCAGGCTTTGCCCTCGCTGGTAAACAAGGGACAGACAAAATGCACAGGCTTACTCCTGTTGATAAATGGCATTGCATTGTTCTGTGGTCTGTCGTGCGGTCACCCCATGGTAGAATGTGTCGCTGCAAGGGCACGAGACAACGTTACCATGTTCCACGAGATCGGAGTTACGGTGTCCCAATCAGCATTTGCCTGTGAGCGCGGCTGGGAAGATCTGGCCTCAATGGCAGCTCAGCCTGCCGGGGCCTCACTTTGTGAATGTGCTAGAGTATGCCGAATTTGACATGCTGGAGAAGATCGAACGTCGGCTCAGCTGAAACGCAGCATGCGGCAGCATGCGGCTGGGCAAGCATGTGCATCCCGCTACCGCAGTCGGTGCCCTGCCCTTGCCGCGCTGGTCCCTCTTCTCTGCTCGGCCTGTTCCCAGCTGGGCGACGATACAAAAGTACTGGCCGCGGCCACGCTGGGACCCGTTAAATATGTGTTCTAAGGGCCACCTGAGGCCCAGCTGACAGCCCCATCACCGCCCGCTGAATGTCCAGATGGCCATCTGGGGTCCGGCTTGGCAGCCCCATCACCGCCCGCTGAATGTCCGGATGGCCATCTTGGGTCCGGCTTGGCAGCCCCATCACCGCCCGCTGAATGTCCGGATGGCCATCTGGAGCCCCGCTTGGCAGCCCCATCACCGCCCGCTGAATGTCCGGATGGCCATCTGGGGTCCGGCTTGGCAGCCCCATCACCGCCCGCTGAATACCCTGATGGCCATCTGGAGCCCCGCTTGGCAGCCCCATCACCGCCCGCTGAATGTCCGGATGTGCTTTGACCCTTGCCACTTGCAAATGCTGACTGGATTGGCTTGGTACCGAGAGCATTTACCCACATTTAACTCATCTATAATTTCCAGCGTATCTTGCTTCACTGTTGATTATAATAATTATGACGATGATGGTGACAATGCTTATGTTGATGGACTGCTCCTGCCACTTCCATCAACATAAAGTAACCATTTTAGGTTGTTGTCTACCAATTGGGCCGGTAATGCGCGAAGAAGACGTCATTCTGCAATACGATGATGATAGGCTCTATATGCCAATAGGATATAAAAAGTAACGATTATGTATTTTGAAATTGATCCAAATACACATTGTGAACATTTTATTCCAGTCCGAATTCCGGGTCTGCTGACCGCGGATTTCCGGTTCTCCGGGACCAGTAGAGGAGACGTTGGTCACGTCTGATGCCAGACCGACTTAGTGCATCGTCAACTAACACCTGGTTCTTCTTCATCCGAAAATCGTTTTAGAATGTCTATGTCCGCAAATGAAGTAATATATTAGTGTTCCCCATCAATACTCGGTGTTCTAAATGAAGTCCTGGCAAGACTACACCCTCTACTCATTCAATTAGCGATGACATGGAAGTACCCTGAAGGCGGCGGAACTTGATGGAGGGCGGTGTACACTTTTTATACTAGATCAGCCGCCTCCAGACCAAGGTGGTTTCACGCTTAGTTGTCCCATTACTTGCATTTGGACTTCTAATCTTGCTAATTAATCTTCAATCAAGATTCAATCAAGATTCAAGATTCAATCAAGATTCCGTTGAATGAGCAGAAAACCTCATTCAAGGACGGCAAGACAAGCAACAAGGCAAAGTACATTATTGTCATTAAAGTGGCTTACATCAGCAGTTGATCAGAGTAATTGCCGACATTGACCGGGTGTGTACAGAGAAAACATGTTCGCGGTATTTGTGCACCCGCCCACGCCGAGGCCTGTCAGATGTAACCAGCTGAAGGCGGCGCCAGTCCTCTGCCGACGGTCACGGCGACTGATATAGCCTCGACTATCGGCGCTACTAAATACATGTCTCTTATTGTGTAGTACTTTACCTGGAACTTTGAGTAAAGGGCGGGATCTGCCGTCATCAATTAGGCTTGCTTGGTTGTTTGTTGTTGATAGCGAGGGAAGGCGGTAGCATGTTGTCGATTTGTATATTGTCTGTGCATAACTCCAGTTGCTACGAACGACGTAAGTTTTCTTTGTTAAAGGTCGACGACGGTGAAGTGCAGCTTTTTCAGCGACCTGTGGATGAGCATACCAGCATAAAACATTATTTTATGGCAGTACAAGGCAAATTTTCCTGCAAATGTAACCGCCTTCCTACAGTTGATGCGTCAAACAGTTTTAGCAACCAGTCCGGTTGGCCTCTCAAAGCTTGATGGCTGTCCTCTTAGGTATCTATCAACTCGTTAAATCATCGGTAACAATATGCACCTGCAAGGTAGCAGGTGACACCACTTTGGACATTCTTCATAGAGAGAGGACAACAAAACCTGCCACCATGCTGCTGCGTGTAGTAGCACTACGTGCTACTTCAGGCCGGGAACACGCATGACATCGCCCATGGTGATATGCCGGCCGATAATTAACTGCTCCGGCACCTGGTTCACGGAGACGGTTTGATCAGGTAGCTGTCATATGATATGACTGCAGTGGTTGATTTGTATCAGGTGGGCCATACCAGTCCTCTGTGAAGGCCATCGGGGAGTCAGAGCTCTCCGACACATCGGAGAGCTCTACAATGTATTCATTCGCGCGTTGTACGCAGTTCGTGGTATTTCGCCATTGATCGGCTACACGTGAATATCTGATAGGGACTACGCTATCGGAGAATGTGCACTGGCCGTTTTTCTGCGCGACTGGCGAGACGGATGGGTGATCTGAAGGTCAATTTTTCAAGTTGTAAAATATGGCACGGTTAATGAAAATCGTAATCTACATTTCACACCGAATGTCCGCTTAATTTTTTCTTTGTTTCGCTAGCTAGAATATTCTGGATGGTTCGGATGTTAATTACTGCAACTAACCGGGTTATAATATATAATATGTATATATATATATATATATATATATATATATATATATATATATATATATGTATATATATATATATATATAGCATTTTGGGAACGGATTGCATAATGGATTGGGTTTCTCTGTTTGGTCGATATGGATTGGATTGGTTTATACGGATACGGATTGGACCGGATTTGAAAATGTCAACCCTCGTTATGCTCTAATGCGATCCCTGTCTTCTCTTCCTCTTCCTCGTCCCTACACCATGCCCTTATGCACCCGCTGTGGTGGTACAGAATAGAGAATACCTACTAATTGCAACGATATGGGGAAAAAATGAAGGGATGCGCTCCAGCTAGGTGTGGCGAGGCTGTGATATTTTCACAGCCTCGCTCATGGTTGCATATCATTGGCCACTTGACGACCGCGACCAGGCGGCGGACAGACCCAGCCGCAGCACGTTCCCCTGTAATGGTTCGGCGGACAAGGGCTAAACTGTCGACACCACCCTCCCGTGGAGCTGAGAGTAAATCGAGGATGACGTCAGAAATACGACCCTCACAGACGGGTGACGGGCGCATGCCTCGGCGACCCGGCTGGTCAATGGTGAGGACAATTACGTGCGCGGCTCAATGGGCGGCCGTGATTGTGCTGAGGGGTATGCGTCGCGCTCGTCACTCGGTCAGTGTTACAAGTGGCCGGCAGATACACGTGAGGCGGTATACGTGTGCACACAGTATAAGCCACTCAGTTCCTGCATGAATGATAATTCACACGGTGTGGGTCGTTTCTCAAGTGGAATTTATCATGGCATGAAGTAAATCGATAAGCGAGGCAGCCGCGATGCTGTTCTATTGACTGAATGTTCCCGAGCAATGGCAGTGAGAGGCCAAAACGGTTTAAATTGTACAAGATATGAACATATTCTGGCGCATTCGTTGCATTTTCAAATAAGAAAGGGAGCGATGATGAATTGGCTCAAATTAAATGGTTCTTTGACCGAAAGTGATACCGGCTGGCCTTTGTGAACCAGGGGCGTAGATGGACTTCGACCCCGGTAGGCATGTAAAGCCGCTATGGCAAGCTTACATTGCGGCTCGGTGGGAGTCTGGCGTTGGACGATAAGATAGAGGCAGAACACTGCACGGTAATTTGTCCTTCTCCGTTCTCTATACGTGGGCACGAGTTGTGCAGCTTTTCGGAGGATTTGAGGACAGGTTTGATGACATGCCGTAATTCCCGAGGCTGAAGGAGTACGGTCGATGTAGGTAGGATCATGGTAGAGAGACGACCAGGGGACCCGTCCAGCGTGGTTGGGACCCGTGTCTGCCGGTTGGACACATTGGGCCGGTTGCACGTTCCAGCGAGTAAGTTCCGGCGAAGCATTGGCTGCAATAAGGTTAGGTAGGTAGGTCCTAGATACCAGAGCACAGATATAAGTCTCAGAGCTAATTAACGAGCTCCGTCGTAGCTATCAGGCCCAATACAGGTGAGGAGCGTTGCCAATAATGGTAAAGCCAGCTATAATTGGCAGCTATGAGTAGATATTTTTGGTCCTCCTAAGCCAAGAAGACGAACAAGTTCAACTGTTCCAGGGGCGGAGCCAGAAGCCTGGCTGGGAGGGGGGGGGGGGGAATTTCCCTCCTAAAATCTCCGATTCCGAAAAATGCGCCTGAATTGAACAGTTAGCATTCGTGGGGTCTGTTTAAGACAGCAAGTTATCTAATAAAATGTTCTTAGATGTCGAGAAAATGCCATGATAGTGCAAAATATCGAAAAATCGGCCTATTGGGGCATGATCCCTTTGGCCTCCCTGGAACCGCCCCTGAGCTGTAGTGTGTGTTTATGCACCGCTGAAGTGGTAAACGGGAGCCGGGAGCCTATTACTTTATATTTAGGTATTTTTAGCTGCTTTATTTGTGGGTGAATCAATTTGTGTAATATGGTGAACCTCGGCTGATATGTGGTTTTAGCGGCTGTCAGCTGGCCATCGCTAGAGAGTATACAAAGTATACACTAGAGAGTATACAAAAATAGATTATTCAGTGCAGTCCGGAAAGTTAGCATGGAAACGAGCCGAAGAGTTTCCGATTGCTACATTAGTACGAGGTGTAAAAGTCCGTCGTAACACTTGAAGCATGCTCTTTCCTCCTGCAGGGAATTCCCGCTAGCCTTGTCAAGTAGGAACTTCTCCGGCTATTCCCATAAAGCAGAGCTTAACGGAAAATTCCCCCTGCAGGAGTTTAGTGGTTTCAAGAGGGAAATGAGGACGCAGGATCAGGAAGGCTCAGCAATGTCCAATGTTTGATGCATGTTGCGCTGTATGGGGTAGGCAAAGATGAACATATGTGCCACATGGAAGCATGAGCTAAGAAGCGTCCAGAACCGCTGCTGTAAGAATGTATACCATATGGGTTTGATATAGATCGGTGAGATGAAGACAAGTTAGTAAGTGTATATCGACCCAAATGCTGAACGCCATTAAACGGTGTAGAAGGCAGGACTGTCCGGACTGTCAGGACTGGCAGGACTGGCAGGACTGGCAGGACTGGCAGGACTGGCAGGACTGTCAGGTCAGGTCAGGACTGTCAGGTCAGGACGCCCGCAACTGTCAACAAAAGCTACACCCATCCACACAACAAATTGGGCTCAATGTCTTCCGCTGATGGCTAGTCATATCAAGCTGTTTCACATCACACATCGTTCAGTATATTTTGTTCACGGATTGTGTGCAAGCCTCCACAGCTGCAGACAAACACCAGTATACCCTGGGATATCTAAGGACATCACCTGAACGGAACATTGAAGCTGATTCCGCGGCATCATGAGGTACGCAACACCAACTGCGCAACACCAACTGCGCAACACCAACTGCGCAACACCAACTGCGCTCCTACCCGACTGTCTGCACTATCTATGCCTGTCGCGGCTCTTACAGACAGGCTATCACATCACAATTGGCGCCACACGCACGGCTACGAAGCGGAACGACAGCAAACGATGCAGGTCCTGCCGGCCCGACGTGGCAGTTGCCACGGCGCCGCACGTCGTAGGTACACGATGCACATCGTGTCGTAGGTACACGATGCACGTGTTTGCACAAGTCTAGTGTTTTGTGCACGCGGCCATGCGCCACCGGAAGGCACCAGTCACCAGTGGGCATGTGTCACACTGGTGCGGCTGGCACGCGTCACGGATCGGGTCACGCCACTCGGCGTGTTGACATGTGTCACACTGGTGCGGCTGGCACGCGTCACGGCTGGGGTCACGCCACTCGGCGTGTTGACATGTGTCACACTGGTGCGGCTGGCACGCGTCACGGCTGGGGTCACGCCACTTGGCGTGTTGACATGTGTCACACTGGTGCGGCTGGCACGCGTCACGGCTGGGGTCACGCCACTCGGCGTGTTGACATGTGTCACACTGGTGCGGCTGGCACGCGTCACGGCTGGGGTCACGCCACTCGGCGTGTTGACATGTGTCAGTCACTGGCACAACCTCGCCCCCCCCCCTCTCGCCCACGCGCACCGATGACGAAATGTCTTCCGTTGAGAAATGAGTCATGCGCGCTGGTCGCCGCGTTCATCAGTTATCATTCGTATCGGAAGTCAATGTCAATGCCAACTTTGTTCTCTGCTATCCAGGCGTCGAACCGTCGGTTAAGATTGGCATCGAAGTAGTTCTTCCAGTCGCCGATTTGACCTGAGGGAGAAGGTCCCCGTGAGGGCTTACGGATTCCGGCCTGTCTGAATATAATTACCACTATTCATTAACACACTCACACACAGCCACTGACACATCTAGAATTTCGTCAAGGTGAGCCCAATTTTTAGGGGCTCCATTTCCCCGGAGGGGCACCGGTGATAAAGGAAATTTCAGCGAGGGTGGGTGGGTGCACTTGGAGTGGCAACTTGTATACTCAAAGTGGCGCCTTCGGTTGAAAAACATGTTTGTTCATTCAAAAACATGTTGGAGTTCATTGAACATCTGAGAGGGATGCTGCCTGCGTCTTCATGGAGAGCGCGTTCCGAGTTCTAGGAGCAGGACGGTTGCCTTCCCCCCCCCCCCCCCCCACCCACACACACACCTGGATCCGTCTCTGCATACAGTGAATTTGTATGCAGGTTTGATGAATCTAGTGCAATACCGGATTTATTGAAATTCATTTTCAATGCAACATGAGCTTAGCGTCGCGAAGCCAGAGGGAGTAAGGGGGCACGGATACTGTCACCACGCCGGACATTTGTGGATTTTCTTTTCAATATGATGGAGCTCTACAGTGCGACTTTAGAGTCAGCCCAGCTGTTGTAGGGGCACCCCTGCAGTCTACAGCGAGGACACCTCAGCCCTTCACACCCGTGCAGTCCGTACTACAGACCGCAGCACTACATACTACAGGTGCTGCTCTCTGAGAGAGGAGCACCCCAGCAGCTGTAGAGCAGCACACACACACACACACACACACACACACACACACACACACACACACACACACACATATATATATATATACATACACACACATACATATATATATATATATATATATATATATATATATATATATATATATATATATATATGTGTGTGTGTGTGTGTATATGTATATGTATATGTATATGCATATGCATATGTACATGTATATATGTATGTGTAGGTGTATGTGCATATGTATGTGTATATGTATATGCATATGTACATGTACATGTATTTGTATATGTATACGTATATATATATATATATATATATATATATATATATATATATATATATATATATATATTTTTCTTTCTCTTTTCTCTCTCTCTCTATCTCTTATCGAAGTTTAGTGCGAATGTTCGCTGGGGTGACTTTATGGAACATAATAGTCTGCGCTAAGCGTAGCCTGTTGCATGGACCTTGAACCCATCACCCGACCAAAGAACGGTTGAACGGCAGAATATTAACCGAGACCTTAACGTGCCGTCAATGCACCGGCAGGCCACCATGTGTGGCAATCCTGGCCTGAGCCAGCTGAGCCAGCCAGTTGTCAGCTGACCTTCCCAGCCGGAGACAATGCGAGCTCGTGAAGCGACTCGCGAACCCTGTCTGGCAAAAACAGGCCAGACCGGTGCAGGCCGGCACTATAACTAACTGGGTCAACGTCGGTGCGGGGCGACGGCACCGACGGCACCGTCGCTGTCGGTGACGTCACCTTTCCTGATGAACTTCTCGGCCTTGTTCTCGTCCATGATGACGTCGCGGAACACCTCGCGATTGACCTTGTCGTTCTTGCTCATCGCGCTGAAGCTGAGGTGTTCGCACAGCTGCGTCACCTGCTGCTCCGTCATGGGCTTCTGCATGAAGGCGGACACTTTGCGCACCACGGCCGGCAGGTCCTACCGACGGCCGGTGTTGTTAGCGGAGCCAACAATTAATGGCGACGTCACCCCGAGTGTCATTCTCCGCGAGCAGTCGGCGACGACATCGCAGACAGACAGACAGACAGACAGACAGACAGTCAGACAGACAGACAGACATACATACATACATACATACATACATACATACATACATACATACATACATATATACATACATGCATACATACAGACACAGATACAGACAGAGACGGAGAGGGTGACTGAGAAAGAAAAGAGGTAGAGACAGAGAGAGATATAGAGATATAGAGATATAGAGATGAGATAGAGAGATAGAGAGATAGAGAGATAGAGAGATAGAGAGATAGAGAGATAGAGAGAGAGAGAGAGAGAGAGAGAGAGAGAGAGAGAGAGAGAGAGAGAGAGAGAGAGAGAGAGAGAGAGAGATAGAGAGATTCGCTGCGGAGACGGCTGAAATGATATATGATAACGTCTTAGTGTATTATCTCGGGATGGTGGTGGCACTCTGAGATATGCCCCCTGCGGCATAACTCGACGGTATTCATCGCTTCACACAGTATAATTCGGATGACTGTTACTATCACTGGGTTCATGCCGGTATCATCAATGATTTTTGACGAGACTAAGGTCGCAAAAAGAGAATGCAAAGACAGGGCGTGGAACGTATTGCGGCAAGGGGGGTGCTCTACGTGGAACGTATTGCGGCAAGGGGGGTGCTCTACTCAGACACTGTTCGGTAGCGTAGTAGCTACCGTTGGCGACAATTTGCTGTCACTCAGGCGACTAATTTTTGTCCACGCATGATAAGCTGGGAATTGTGCTGTCTGGTGGTAAAGCGACGACACGGGATTTGGGTTGGGGGGAATATGACGGAAACCACGCGGCGAAGCGAGCTGAAAATATCTGGTATGACGTGGTGAAAAACCGAAAATTTTGTTCATCGAGTGTATGTCTTCAGGAAGAAAGAGCGTCGCTCCCCCTTCGACTGCGCCTCTTTCGATTACAATTTTGTTTTGAGCTATTGTAGTGCTTTAGTTGTAGTGGTTTTCAAAGAACTTTACAGGTTTACACCGAGCATTTTGGCCCCGCTCGTGTGGTGCCGTACGTAAGTTCGCGTTTTCATCCAACATATTACAGAAATGGCTGGATAAAATGCAATGAAACTCTGTCCAGACCTGTAAACATTCATCGCAGAACTTTTGGCATGAAACTTGTTGCTAGGTCATTTCAGGTCACTGATCTGAGAACATGAAATGCCATCTGGCGTCGAGTCAAGTCATTGATCTAGGACAACCTTGGAGAGATCAGTGACAGTTATTTCATTTGTATATCACCCCACCACATCATCATTGATGATCTGGGGGCAGTAATTTCGATTAATTGCCGATAGCTTGCAATTCGATTGAGAAGAAATGGGTCCACGATGCTCCATCTTTTTACGTCATAGATCAATGGCGACACGATTTTTTACTCTCAATGTTTCACATCATGCTGTCGGCAAAGGATGCGCCACAGCCTACGCCAAGCTCCGCCCGTGTTTCGATGATTTGGAGGAGCAATGACCTCACAAATATTTTTGGATGCACTTGTCTCCTGCAGCCACTCACGGATGGTAGCCGGGACCAATAGGTGTGCTCGGTTACGTCCTTTCCGTATGGGAGGGATAATGACCGAAATAACCTCTGGCCTTCCTTCCACCTCTTTGCCCTTCGATACACTGCTGACACCAGCTTTTTCTACACGTCGATTCAATGATCAATCAAATGGTATAATACACAATTCAGCGAGGAGGCCTAGAGAAAACGAAGGGCACCGGTTCCGTATGGAAGGTGTGCCAGATCAGTTTAACACGCGCACGTCCGGGGGGGCAGATATCTGCCCCCCCCCCCTGCGGTTTTTCCTAATTTTCCGCCATACTAATCGGGTTAGCAAGGCCAAACCTCGTATGGCTGTTCATTAGTCTTTTCCGCATATCCTCATAAATATTTGACCCTGGGTCATCTCAAGTCAGGTCACCAGGTCAGGCGAAGTGACCCAACATCCCTCGGAGTCTAGGTGGCATCACTTCCACAATAATTGGGCGATTTATTTCAAACTTATAACACGCCATGATCTCATCAGGGACTATAATATATATCTCGTTTTTTTTCGTAGCATTGACCTGAGGTCAGGTCGCGGCCATGGCTTCCCCCATTATGGGCCTATGGTAAAATATACAAATGTTTCCTGGTTACATATTTGCTCTCGGAATGACCTCACAACGGTTATGGCGTGTAGTTGGAAGCTATTCTCAATGTCACCACTGACATTTTTGCTCAATGACCTCACCAAGGTCATCTGAGGTCACCTGAGATCACTAGCACATTTCTGCGCATTACATCGCACTGCATTGAGCTAGAAGGCTGAAATTACCGTCATTGTGCTTGTATCGCCAAGACGTGTCGATTAATACATTACACGACCTCCCTAGTCTACCTCATGACCTTGACCTGAGGTCATAGTTTCGGAGTTGACCTGACCTTAAATCACACAGCATATTGTCGATAGCACATTTCAAGGGCTGTCGAATAGCATTCGCCGTTTGTTTCTATCCGCTACAGGTCCTGAGATATGTGTCAATATCTGAGGGTCCCACCCGATCTGGTCGAATTCGACCTATGATGACCCAGTGACCTAAATATTGACCTGAGCGAAAAATAACCGAAATACTTTCGATAGAGCTTGTCACCAGCTATTCAACGCCGTTTTTCGTTTGTCGCTACCTAGCATAGTTCTGGAGATCTTAGGGGGCAGACATCTGCCCCCCGCTCCGGACATGCGAAGTTGGCGCGGACCGCCGGACGTGCGAGTGTTAAATGGTGCCGAGTGAGAGAACCATAGACACGTCGACATCTAGAGGAACTCGAACCTTGACTAGAGGGGCGCTTATCTCATCACAGGACGATAAACTGGCCTTCGGTCGGTCATCGACGTCCATGTCCGAGGCAACATGTTGCCCTCACCAATGGGCGCGCTATTGACCCAGGACATGAACTCGACCATCGTCAAGGGGAGCAGGACCTTGGGTGGCATGCTAGCTGGGTGGGCAAGTGTCCTTCCAGTCTGACCAGCTGGCCACCTAATCGGTCGAATTTGTCCACCCAGCTAAAATCTGTAGAATAATTAGGAAGATAGAAGACACAGATACCCGTCCGTGACTGTCAGGCGCTGTTCTCGCCAATACAGGTGCTTTTCCGGACAACTGTGTGGCTTGAAACTGTAGCCTCCCTCTTTGGCCATTCCGGCACCGCTCTTCGTAATATGTGGAACACTATTGGCTACACGTGCTCTCTCCAAACAAAAAAGGCGTCTTTCTGGGCAGTTGGGTGCTTTGAGAATGCAGGCGCCCTCCTGGGTCAGCCGGTGCTCCCTTCGCAGTCGGGCGCGTCCTTGTGCTAGGTAATGCCTCTGTTGAAATTACATAAAGGCGCCGTTTCAGATAGTAACTGCAGCTTCAAATACTGCAAACAAGATTATTTTTAGTGCATCTTAAGAGCAATGTAATGTAAAACAAAGCGTGCTGTACACGCAGACAATAATTTCCTTTGAATCATTAGAATTGCTGAATAGATGGCCAGACAAATTATGAGCATGCGTTCCACCCGTACCTACATAGCCTGTCATGATGCGGCGCCTAACTTAAGCCTTTTTTATGATTTATGTAAGGGACGGAGAAAGATGTGTTTAACAGTTCTTCCATGTAGCGCGAAAATGTTTTGCAAAAATAGCTGTGTGGTGTTGCAGAATACCTAGTGATGTTGATATGTATATATGAATATATACTGTAAATGTATCAAAATACGTTTTAAGCTGTTCAAAGTTGAGATGAAAGACCATAAAAATGAAGGGCGAGTCAAGTTTCGAATAGCCGCTATTAACTGGATAGGATTTTCCACCCCGGATTGAAAACTTGTGACGGAATTGTTTCCGCTAGTTTATTCCACCGAGTCGAAGTCCATTCCACCCGCCAACATTGGCCGCGCTCCATTGTTTTTACCTTTTATCAAATCGTCTTTACCTCTTCCCAGATCTCTGCATTATGCCATGTCATACCACAAACAGCGCACACTAATTATTCGTTGAAGAGTGTGTTTTTCTGTGGCGTTCGGGCTCGTCTGTCAGTCTTCAGTGTCCAGTGGTCCAGCGGTACTTGGCGCGCCTCTGTCGCTCATGTGGCTGTGGTGGGCCAGCCCCTATCAGGTGTTTACGTTGGATCGCTCGCCAGACGGCTGACGGCGGCGGCACGTGTCCAGTGGGCCGGGTCTGGTGACTACTGATCCGCCCGCCGCGCAGTCGGTAGAGTGGGGGCAGTGCGCGGTGTGGTGATCTGCCGAGGAGCCAGCTCGTGTCCAGTGGGCCGGGTCTGGTGACTACTGATCCGCCCGCCGCGCAGTCGGTAGAGTGGGGGCAGTGCGCGGTGTGGTGATCTGCCGAGGAGCCAGCTCGTGTCCAGTGGGCCGGGTCTGGTGACTACTGATCCGCCCGCCGCGCAGTCGGTGAGTGGGGGCAGTGCGCGGTGTGGTGATCTGCCGAGAGCCACTCGTGTCCAGTGGGCCGGGTCTGGTGACTACTGATCCGCCCGCCACGCAGTCGGTGGAGTGGGGGCAGTGCGCGGTGTGGTGATCTGCCGAGGAGCCAGCTCGTGTCCAGTGGGCCGGGTCTGGTGACTACTGATCCGCCCGCCACGCAGTCGGTGGAGTGGGGGCAGTGCGCGGTGTGGTGATCTGCCAGAGCCAGCTCGTGTCCAGTGGGCCGGGTCTGGTGACTACTGATCCGCCCGCCACGCAGTCGGTGGAGTGGGGCAGTGCGCGTGTGGTGATCTGCCGAGGAGCCAGCTCGTGTCCAGTGGGCCGGTCTGGTGACTACTGATCCGCCCGCCACGCAGTCGGTGGAGTGGGGGCAGTGCGCGGTGTGGTGATCTGCCGAGGAGCCAGCTCGTGTCCAGTGGGCCGGGTCTGGTGACTACTGATCCGCCCGCCACGCAGTCGGTGGAGTGGGGGCAGTGCGCGGTGTGGTGATCTGCCGAGGAGCCAGCTCGTGTCCGGCTGGTGAACGGTGCGTCTCGGAGGTCGGTGTTCAGGGGAGACCGTCCGTGCTCCGGATACAGGGTTCATGGTGGAGAGAGAGAGAGAGACAGAGAGGCGGTGACTTCGACCCAAGGACACAGGTGAACGCGAGCCGGACGGCTGAGGGGTGGCACATCAGCGGTGCCCCACGCAACCATGTTGACCACCGAGCAGCTGCAGCAGTTCGAGAAGGACGGCTACGTCGTCATCAAGGGCTTCCTCTCGGCCGAGGAGGTGGCCTCGCTGGAGACGGCGCAGGCGCGGCTCGTGTCTGAGATGGACCCGAGCCAGCACCAGATCAGCATCTTCTCCACCGACGAGGACCGCCAGGTGGAGCTGCGCGCCAAGGACGACTACTTCCTGCAGAGCGGCGACAAGGTGCGCTTCTTCTGGGAGGACGGCGCCTTCGACGCAGCCAAGCAGCTCACTGTCGACCGACGACTGGCGCTCAACAAGATCGGCCACGCGCTGCACTGGCTGGTGCCCGAGTTTCGCGCCGTCACGTTCAGCGAGCGCGTGCGCGCCTGCTGCCGCGCGCTCGGCTTCCGGCGGCCAGTGGTGGCGCAGTCGATGTACATCTTCAAGCAGGCGCACATCGGCGGCGCGGTGACGCCGCACCAGGACGCGACGTTCCTCTACACGCGGCCAGAGCGCATCGTCGGCCTGTGGCTGGCACTCGAGCCGGCCGACTTGCACAACGGGTGTCTGTGGTTCGCGCCCGGCTCACACCGTGCCGGCCCGCTGACGCGACGCTTCGTGCGCAACTCGCAGCCGGCCGGGCCGCAGCTGGTGTTTCGGGGCCAGACGGCGCCGCTGGACGACGCGGCGTACGTGCCGGTGGAGGTGGCCGCCGGCGACTGCGTGCTCATCAGCGGCCTGGTGCACCACCGCAGCGACGCCAACACGTCGCCCAGGTCGCGACACATCTACACCTTCCACGTGTTGGAGAGCCGCGGCTGCCAGTACGCCGACGACAACTGGCTCCAGCCGACCGAGGCGCTGCCCTTCCCGTCTCTGTACGAGTGACCGACCAGCTGCCCTTCTCGCCTCTGTACGAGTAACCGACAAGCTGCCCTTCACTCCCGTTGTACGGATAACCGACCAGCTGCCCTCCCCTTCCCTTGCATGAGTGACCGACCAGCTACCCTTCCGTCCCGTTGTACGGATGACCGACCAGCTGCCCTCCCCTCCCCTAGCATGAGTGACCGACCAGCTGCCCTTCTCTACCGTTGCACGGGTGACCGACGAGTTGCCTTTCCGTCCCGTTGTACGAGTGACTCACGAGTCACTAACATGCTTCGCTTTCGTATCTTTTTGCGAGTGATGCTTGGCAGAATATTTTGCATCATGGCACGCAGAGGACTGATTAGTCTCGTGGCAATAAACCGGTAGATTTTAGGCAGGGTGCTCTGTGAAAAGGGGAGCAGGAATATAGGTGCCATAAGAAACCTGAACCACTCAATGATGGCAGTGCAGGGGACCAGCAATAGTGACTGCACCATCTGCACACATGCACGCGCACATTGGCACGTGGCAAATGTCACTAAGCAAAAACGCTCACATGCAGACACATGCACACACTTTCCGATCTAAAGGAACGATGCTATAAAGCAACGCGAGAAAATGTGTAGAATAAAATTAAAACCAAGTACAGTTGGATGACACTCGCTTCTACTTTCGCCTTCAATATGCTTGGTTGTTTTTATAGTGTTGACACCGTTGGAGCTTCCAACGTGGTCCCAGTCACTGTTCCTTTACAACTTCGCTTCCTGATTCGGATGCAACGTGCCGTCCAGCACCTTCAACATGAGAGCAACAACAGAGGGTCGCGGCGACCGTGCTCTTCTCTCCGAAACCCTCAGTCGCCAACCCTACGGCATTGTATGAAAAGAGCCGGCTTAAAGCGTGAAATCATCATTGCTCTCGGACATTCCTACGCCCTTGTTTATTTAAGACGTGTGAGCAAGGACGCCACGCACCCAGGCCGTAGTAGGCCGTATCAGGCCGTAGCAGGCCGTAGCAGGCCGTAGCAGGCCGCAGCAGGCGTAGTCGGAACTTCATGAAGGCTGGGAGAAGATGAGGCCGTGCCTATTTACTTTTGATGAGAACCCAGAGCATTTACAGGAAAAATAGGAAGCTAACATTGCCGTGCCGCTCGAGTGAAAACCCGTCCATATTTGTGCAGTTTAGTCAGGAGCCGAAAATTAAAGTGCATGCTGTAAACTTTCACCTGAATACTATTCCGATGGGGTTATTTTGTCTTTATTCTTGTGCGAGGGCCGGGTTCCGTCACCACTGAGATCTCAACTCACTGTCAATGCCAAGAAGTCTTCATTCACATCTTCAAAATTTGACAATGGTGGACTAAGAAATACCTTGTCCTTTCACCCGACTTGTGGCGTCATCATCAGAGGACATACGTTAGCTCCTGCAGGAGCTAACGTAGCTGTGGTCATGGCCACACCCACAATATCCAGACGCATTGATTGCCGCCTAGATCAAGCACGATTCGTTGCTTAGTTGTTGAAACGAACAGGTGAGAAGTTGCGGTTTTACCAGCATTTCCAAAGATTTTACATTTCCGTACCTGTGAGATCAACTATAACCGACAACGCAAGCTTGTGTACTCGAGAGAGGGTGAGGCAACATCCAGGGTGGGATATTGTGGAAATCAAGTCCATCTGTCGATTAGGTGTGTATATAAATTGATGAAAAGGTGTGACTGTAAAATTTCCTCTTTTTATGTGGCTTGGGTTGTGAAGGCATCCATGACTTGTCTCCAATCAGAATTTGTATACTCCCTGACTCGCGTAAGCCATGGACCTCCGTTTGAATCAGCTCGATCCGTCCATTTTCTGCTCAGATAGTTAGGAGGGACGGTATAAGACCTCTCATCCAATTCAATGTCGTTACCCCAGTCAATTGGAGGTCAACTGTTGACCTCTGTTTTCAACGTTCGTGCGGAACAATTCATATTTCGTCTAGAAGTAGGTGCGGCATACAGCCTTGGGCAAGGGCGTAGGTTTGTGTTTCATTTGGAGGGCACATCCGTCTCCAATGTTGAACATGCTCCTCCAACAACCTCAAATGCTCGTCTAATATTCAGAAGTGTCCCCACGCACGAATACATGCATTATCAATCTGATAATACGTGCCCTTATTCTAGCACGACATAATTTTGTATGATTATAGGTTGAGATACAAACATGCATGCTTTCAACTGCAGAACATTATGTGCAAATATAGGATTGGTAGGTATGTGGTAAGCAACAAATACAGACTCGGTACACCCTTCAGTCCCACCCAGGAAATAGCTGTGTAGGTAATAGGTACATACCAAGTATGGAAGTGTTACCCAGCCATAAAATACCACAGGCAGAGATGTTGGAAAATGTTGCGAGTATTCTTAAGTATAAGAATACTCGCAGCAAGCAGAACATGCAGAATTGAGGCCATCACATTGTGAAGTTTTACTGAGGCATAGAAGCAATCAATGCCGAAGTCAATGCTGGTGCTTGTTAGCAATGCTGGTGGATGTTGGCAATGCAACCAGGGCACACATGCATCCAGTCAAAAGCATCCCATTCCCACACCAAGACATAATGCTTGTGAATTGGGATGAGCTGTGAACAAATCACAAGATTAAAATCAAACTACCTGCAGTACGTCATATCTCACAACTTTTGCAATTCAGCATTCATGGGATGGTCAAACAGGCGAAAAAGAAATTCAGCAATGTAGGAACAGTGGGAGCAGCTACCCGATAACTTTTCGATATGATGACCAACCTTAGTCCCATCATAGAAGAATCACACAAGGTTATTGGCTTGTAAAAACAAAATTGTCGCTCTTCTTTTGATAGAATACAATTTGATATAAACGCTGTCCAAAATATATGTTCGACGATTCGCCCTTTGGCCTTGATCACGAACTTACATACACTTCTTTTAAACGACGGGCGACAGTTTTATTTTTGAAATCCAATGATGAAGCATCTGGAGATGAAAGCCTTTCTCGAAGTTCTTAATGACACAGGGTTATGCAGTTCGAATGGTTCCCTGTTCTCGCCTTTATCCTGGCAGTCTGCGACGGATGTCTTGGTGATCCGTGTTTGATTGCGCAAGACTCACCGTAGCCGACGGCTGTCTTGGTGATCCGTGTCCGATTGTCCAAGACTCACGGTAACCGACGGCTGTCTTGGTGATCCGTGTCCGATTGCGCAAGACTCACCGTAGCCGACGGCTGTCTTGGTGATCCGTGTCCGATTGTCCAAGACTCACGGTAACCGACGGCTGTCTTGGTGATCCGTGTCCGATTGTGCAAGACTCACCGTAGCTGACGGCTGTATTGGTGATCCGTGTCCGATTGTGCAAGACTCACCGTAGCCGACGCGTGCATTCTGAATTGCATGATGCAGAAAGACTGAATAAAACATGTTTTTATCTCCTATTCAGTCATTTCTCCATGTCTACTTCCACGAATTTTTGCGGTGAGAAATGTGCACTGCTACTTATGCTAGCTAGCGACGAAGTTCTGACTCATGCCGCATAATAAGGACAGAGGAAAAGTTGCGTGACCGCTGTACATCGGTATTTTGCGATATCATAAGGATACATTCCATCCGCGGCCATATTTTCATGTAACGGAAAACCATTTGCAGTACATATATACTGTACCTTTCAGAGCTCGTCTATATACCATCCGTATTAAGCATTTAGTTGGACGACCACTACCGCCCTAACATCATAAGTCACAAAAGCGTCAAACTGGATATTCCTCCAATCCGACGCAACGTTACAACGTTTGTGGCAAAAGAGAAAGATAATATGACGATTGCTCACTTATTAATAATATGTACGTAATTGCATAGCATTATTTCTAGAAAGTTGGGCGTCTGCGGCAATGAACACATGACGCAATTGAATACTGAATGCCGAAATGGCGATAGTATATTATATTATGGTATGCCACCCTCTTCCCCCCCCAATCATTTTGAAAAGTCTACATCGCTGGTCTCGAGTGCGGCATATGCGACACCCATTCAATCGTATTTTGCACCGACATACATAATCCCCTCTTGATATTGTCCAATAGCGACTTATCTTTTCTGGTGTGGCTTGAACCCCTCGTCCTCCAATCACCCACAGTTCTGTCCCGTGACTCACCTCCTTCATTTCCTCGTACATGATGAAGCACATGTTTGGGTGGTGCCTACGACTCCAGGCCTGCTTCAGGTTCTCCCAGTAGGGGCACCACGGCACTGCAATGGCACGATAACGGTCACATTCCGCTGTTGCGACGTGGGTACATCGGAATGCGGCGGATTTCGCCGAGTCACGGTGCAGACTCCATGCACATCCATTCGCGTTGATAGGCTTCTTTCTCGCCGGGACTGCGCTCAAGGTTCACCGGCTCTGTGGTGCACTTGAGACAACGTGATAAGTGACAATGAGTCAACTTGTGTGGATGGTTTCTGAGCACAATATATGAAAACATTCACTGAAGAAGATCTCGGTCAGGGACAAGTATTGTGCATTACACCTACCCCAATACAATATAATGCGCTCTAACATACGCGTTTTTCTGTTGCAACTCATCAAATAATGAGAAAATAACATCAGGATTCTCGGCAAGTCGATGGTGGTCCAGTTTGCTTCAGCCACAAAACGGTACGCAAGTGACGCTTGTCAATCATAAGTGACGTTTGTCGGTAAATGAACCCTGGAACCTGGGGACGAGTGGTCTAGGGGTAAGATGCTCGTCTCACAATCGAAAGGTTGTGGGTTCGAGTCTCACCTGTCGCTACTCTTCGCCCGCGACCAATCGGCGTGAGAGATTGGCGACGCTACATGACTCAACGGTCGACGTGTCGTAAAACCAATAACCAACCAATAACCAACCAAGAACCCTGGAACCTGGCATACCCGAGGTACTGCAGCAACGTCGGGGTGCCGGTACTAGTATAGCTTTCCAAAGTGTTCTCATATTTTCAGATGGGCTTTTTGCAGTTATGCTGCTTTCTAGGTGGTACTCTTTCCATTCATCACCCATAAGCCTCGTTACATTTCAAAGTCCAGGTGGTGCTAAAGCAAAAGGTGGTGCTCACACACTGCCTGTTAACATCAAAGCTTCACCCATGTTTTCGAATTCGGGTCCACGCGTCCCTGAAACTATATCTAGGTGGCCACCCTTTGCTTTACCGACGAATATCGTTGTGGTGCTATCAGTGGCGCAACCAGGATTTCAGTTGGGGGGGGGGGCAGGGTTGGAGAGCGGGCCCCCTCGCAAGCGGGCCCACCTCATGTTTTTAAAAAGTCTGCGGAAAACATGCACTTACTTTTGAGCGGGCCCCTATGTTTGTAAAACTTCGCAGAAGTAAAAGCACTTTTCCTTTATCAGGGGCCCCGGTTCGAGGCGGGCCCTGGTTAAAACGGGCCCCCAGATTTTCAGTTGGTTCAAAGGGCCCCTGATTCGAGCCACAGATCCGCTTCGCAGGCCCCTAGCCAGGGCTCTGAGTAGGGTGGCCCACTCCGAGCCAGGGCCCCGCTTCGCGGGTCCACTGGCTCGGAGCGGGCACCCAAAAAATTTCGGGGGGGGCATGACTCCTTGCCCCCCCCCCTGGTTGCGCTACTGGGTGCTATGTCAGAAGATCATCCATATTGAACATCAACCGGGTTTCTACCCGGTTGATTACCCGGTTGTCTACCTAGTTTTACGGTCAGCGTAAAATGGCTATGTGGCCGACTCCCCCCCCCATCAGACGACCACCAATCTCTTACCCAGTAAGAAACTCGAATGGCCATTATTTCCTTTCCAGTTAATTTCGCGAGCCGGTAGGTATTGGTACATGTTGACATACAGTACGAATGGTGCGCGACATGCAATTGCATTTTCGATTGAAGGAAGAATGGAACAGGCCAAGATTATAACGTTCATTCGGGCCAAGCGTATGTTCACTTCTTGAGTAGCCGGAAGTACACACCGCCATGGATGTTTCACCAGGAATTAAAACCTCATTGAAATACTTGAATATTTCACTCTATTCACTATGTCGGACAGAAAGCTTATATCCAGTCCAAGCCCGACATACCTCAGTGTGTTGCCGAATCCCACCAAACGCGAGTTGGCATAGAGTCGCAGTGCAAAGCGGAGTGCGTGAAAACTTACGCGTATTCGCCATGAATAGATCTGCAAAGGTGTTGAAGTCGCCCCGGAAGTCGTAGAGACCTTTGAAGAGCACGTTGTGGTGGTAGTAGCTGACGACTGTGTCCTTTGGGTTCCGAGCCACGTATACAATCTGCATGCAAGGCCACTGATGAAATGCCACACCTTTAAGCCATTCAGGAGGACACGAACTTGAAATAGGCACACCGAAGTGTACACATTTACGCCACCGAAATATGTGTACCCGTTTGCGTGGTGTCTGTACGACATGGCATTTGTGATGCGATTCATGATGAATTCATGAATCATGATCATGATTCATGACAATTCGTGATTAACATTCATCGTGGACAAAATCGATGCATGTGAACTTTTATATCGGATCAAATGTATTGTATCGCTACCACACGAGAGTAGGTGATGCTTCATGATAGTTCATGATGTTTCAGGATGTTTCAGGCTGTTTCAGGATGTTTCATGCGGCACGGACACCGACCGCCACCAATTCCGTCCCGAAAATTACGGGAAAGCGGTTCGTTTAATCTGCGAGTTATCTCCGGTTGTGAAGTTTGCCAAATGGTGTTCGCGTTGTATCGGATGAGGTAGAGAAAACTGGCAACCCTGAAGAGCTATCAGTCCGATACATGGGCAGACGTGGCGCGGCTCCCTTGCATGCTTGCAAAGCGGCACCCACGACTCCTCTGCTGGGTTGTCTTGCAACCACCCTGTGTCGTGACTGTTTGACTGAGTTTCGCTAAGGAGTGCCATTATGCAGGCGTCATCTACGGCGCCGCTCACTATCACTATCACTATCCCTATCACTATCCCTATCACTATCACTATCACGATCACGATCACTCACCTTGCAGATGTCCAGTATCCTGTGCGGCAGCAGCGAGAAGAAGATGTGCGTTTTGACGAAGCGTGGCTGACTGAGCGGGACCTTCCGCATGATGGCAGTCGTGTCGTTCTTGGCGATGGTTATGATCTCCGGGTTCTTATGCAGCATTGCAAACATTTTAGCGGTTCGCGCGCCCCTCTGCCGGATCATTTTTGACATCATGCCCTTGCTGTTGATCCAGTGTTCGAGCAGGGGAAACTTGACGTCCATGTGAAGCGACTTTGCCTTGGTCAGGTCACAGTCGTTGCCGATGCACCAGACCATCTCCTGGGTCCAGGTGGAACCTGCAATGGGCATAGGTGTCAACTTATACAAGTAAAGCTTCTCGAACTGAACCCGGTTTCGACACACCTTTAGTGCTGCCAACTTTGCAAGACATAAAATAGACGTTTTTAATTTAATTTCCAGCACAGAAGTTGGTTTGAATGACATAATTCTTATCACTTCTCAGTCGGCTTCTCCGACTCAGGCAATGCTCGGTACTCGCAAAAGGTGCGGATGCACGAGTTTAAATGACCTCCTCAGCTTTTCGCAATTAGCAGGCAAACGGGGGGGGGAGGGTCTAGTGAGCCCCAAGTATACGCACACCTGCGGACATTCATTGCGGAACGCTTGGTGCAAACTTGTCTCGCCATGTCGGGTCATGTTATTGACCTGTGACGATCCTTCGGGAACCTGCTCGGGCAGAATTCGCATTGTTCAAGCTTGGATCTAAATATATTGCAAACTATGCATGATACCCTTATGAAATCAATGTCACAGTGTTGGTCATTCAATTTGAAGTCCATTGAGGGGTGACATGATTAAATGGCATGAACGTGCTCCTGTGCAGGTCATATCAAATCATGGAATGTCAATTTGTTGTTTTGAATTTTGTGTCACAAACGCATAATGTTGAGAGCTAGCAGGTACCAATGAATGCTGAATTAAAATTCAGCACTAAAAGTTACCCTATGAAATAGTTTGAACCATCTTTGGTGAACTGACATTTGACCTTTACTGACGAGAGGTCAACACACGCACATGGGGTCAAAGTGGATCAAGGCTGGTGCTAGGGTACTAGTGTATGTGGATTTCGGATTAGGCGGTCATATTTATCTCACAGGGACACAAATTGCTTTGACCCCCAAAATTCCGAAACCCATATTGACCCTTTGTTACTTGCTATGTTATTCTATAGGATGCTATGGGATGCCATATATTGATATAGAATCTTGCGACCCCTCGCTGGACTTCGATTGAATGTTGGACACGGTAATGTGCATTTCATAAAGGAATCATGCGTAGTTCGCCATCCATTTGGGTCCGAACTTGAAAACAGCGCGAAATCTGTGGAAATCCGCCGAAACAGAACAATCGTCTCAGGATAGTGACCTGACATGACCTGTGAACAAGATGTATGCCAATAGTTCTGCAATGGATGTGCATGGTTCTGCGCAGAGTTTCATAGTATTTTATCCAGCCATTTATGCCACATAGTGTGCGAAAGCCCTCCTATTAGCATTAGCGTGTCGATCTGAGACCGTGGCGATACGCTTCGTCGTTTCTAGTCTGACCGCTAGTATGAAGTGATTTGGCTTCTTCCAGCCATGTGATCATTGATATTGTATATGATGTGATCCAGCTTCCAGCCATGTGATCATTGATATTAAACAAGACAGAAGGCACAAGCACATTGCCTAACTCTCGGAAGTACACACAATGGTCAATCAATGCCGATATTAATCGCTCACGAAAAATCAGGTCGAAAAAGCGTCGCACAAACGAATGTTGCAAGCAGCAAAATGGGGCCACTTGAGCGGAAAGACATCGTATTTCGAAAATTTGATAGTACCCTGTGATCTTGCACCACAAAATCAAACTAAGCCTTTCTCGCCTCCGATATAAAAATTCGTCGCGTAGCTTTGCTACCGGGTACCACAATTCCCAGCTGACCATTTGTCGAAACAAATGAGTCGCTTGAGTGACAACAAATTGTCCTCAACACCAGCTACCACGCCACCGAAAAATAGACATCTAAGTACAAAGCCTCCCCCCTTGCCGCGATACGTACGCCCCTGGGCTTCTGGATCCGCCCCTGAGCATGGTCGTGACAGCTGTTTTACTGATAGGCGTCACCTGGTATTGAGCTGTTTCACGGAGGGCGTCACCTGACACTGAGCTAGTTCACGGAGGGCGTCACCTGACACTGAGCTAGTTCACGGAGGGCGTCACCTGACACTGAGCTAGTTCACGGAGGGCGTCACCTGGCACTGAGCTGTTCACGGAGGGCGTCACCTGACACGAGCTGTTCACGAAGGGGGTCGCTGACACTGAGCTAGTTCACGAAGGGGCGTCACCTGACACTGAGCTAGTTCACGGAGGGCGTCACCTGACACTGAGCTAGTTCACGGAGGGCGTCACCTGACACTGAGCTAGTTCACGGAGGGCGTCACCTGACACTGAGCTAGTTCACGGAGGGCGTCACCTGACACTGAGCTAGTTCACGAAGGGGCGTCACCTGACACTGAGCTAGTTCACGGAGGGGCGTCACCTGACACTGAGCTAGTTCACGGAGGGCGTCACTGGCACGAGCTAGTTCACGGAGGGCGTCACCTGACACTGAGCTAGTTCACGGGGGCGTCACCTGACACTGAGCTAGTTCACGAAGGGGCGTCACCTGGCACTGAGCTAGTTCACGAGGGCGTCACCTGACACTGAGCTAGTTCACGAAGGGGCGTCACCTGACACTGAGCTAGTTCACGAAGGGGCGTCACCTGACACTGAGCTAGTTCACGGAGGGGCGTCACCTGACACTGACTAGTTCACAGGGGCGTCACCTGACACTGAGCTGTTTCACGGAGGGGGCGTCACCTGACACTGAGCTAGTTCACGGAGGGCGACCTGCACTGAGCTTTCGGGGGCGTCACCTGACACTGAGCTAGTTCACGAAGGGGCGTCACCTGACACTGAGCTAGTTCACGAAGGGGCGTCACCTGACACTGAGCTAGTTCACGGAGGGGGCGTCACCTGACACTGAGCTGTTTCACGGAGGGGCGTCACCTGACACTGAGCTAGTTCACGGAGGGGGCGTCACCTAACACTGAACTATTTCACGAAAGGACCGTCACCTGACATCGAGCTACTTCACGGAGGGGCGTCACCTAACACAGATCTGTTTCACGGAGGGGCGTCACCTGACACAGGGCTGTTTCACGGAGGGACGTCCCCTGACACTTAGCAGCTACACGGAAGGGTGTCACCTGACACAGATCTGCTTGAATGCGCAGCATGACCCTGACCTCGGCGGCGTATCTGATGCCGATAACGAGCCCGATACGAACCTGTCTTCGGAAAGGATATCACCCAGACGTCGGTGGGCCGCAGCGGCAGATTTGCTATCTTGGCGGCGATGTCGCGGTAGGAGGAGGGCAGACAGATGCCTCCCGGCCACACAGTCACCAGCTTGTTGAGCACGCCGAAGTTCTTCTTGAGCAGCGCCTGTGTGTTGGAGTCGTATTCTTCGAACACCACCGGGTTGGAGGCGATATCAAACTGCGGATGGACAGGGCCTCGGTGAGATGTGATGCTGCTGCTGAAGGATCACTGGGCAAGGAGCTGGCTCCACCTCATGGCGTCACCCACGAAGCGACGGTCGCGGCATCCTCGGCGTTGTTAACCGTTCTAGGCACGGCTGAACTGAAATAGCAAGTTGTTTTGTGATGCTGCTCCATTTTAATAACCTTGCAGATAATGGGATGCAGAAGTTGAAGCATAGTTTCAGTTCTTTTCTAACGTTTTAATTTCGTATCGATATCAGAGGCGGCCACGGGGGCGAGACCACTTGATGCTGGGCTACCTACCGGAAGCAGAAAGACAAGGGCAGATCAGACGATGAGAGGCGGATTGGACAGGTGGAGAGGAGAGGAGAAACTAAGAGAAGGGAGAAGAGGAGATTGAAGAGCGAAGGCGACAGGAGGGAGGAATGAATAGGACGCGAGAGTGCAAGAAAGGATACACCACTCCGGATTAACGAACCTTGTTGCTGTTCCAGTGCACGAGCTTCTTCAGGCGGCTGCGTTTCTTCTCTCCGACCGGCTCACTGCGGCTCCCGACGAGACTCATGTCGGTGGACCGGAGCTGCCAGGGCGATCGGCAGGTCAGCAGACTGGTGGCCAGGTCAGCTGGGACGACGCGCGTGCAGCTGGCCAGCTGGCAGATGTCGACACAGCGTCGTCGACTGACTGCCACCTCTGAGCCACCCACTGGGCGGCGACCGACGCGCACCTTATCGGCACAGTATCGTGCAATTTGGCCGCGTCGCCACCCCCATATTGGACATGTTTGCCGACCGATAGCGGTCGGTGACGAGGCGGGCCGTGTCGGTCCGCCGCCGGGTACACGGCGACCCCGGCCGGGCACGTCTGCCTCTGTCGGAGATGACCGCGGCCCGTGGTGTCGACCTCTCTGTCGGAGATGACCGCAGGACCGTGGTGTCGGTCCGCCGCCGGGTACAAGGCGACCCCGGCCGGGCACGTCTGCCTCTGTCGGAGATGACCGCGGCCCGTGGTGTCGACCTCTCTGTCGGAGATGACCGCAGGACCGTGGTGTCGACCTCTCTGTCGGAGATGACCGCAGGACCGTGGTGTCGGTCCGCCGCCGGGTACAAGGCGACCCCGGCCGGGCACGTCTGCCTCTGTCAGAGATGACCGCAGGACCGTGGTGTCGACCTCTCTGTCGGAGATGACCGCAGGACCGTGGTGTCGGTCCGCCGCCGGGTACACGGCGACCCCGGCCGGGCACGTCTGCCTCTGTCGGAGATGACCGCGGCCCGTGGTGTCGACCTCTCTGTCGGAGATGACCGCGGCCCGTGGTGTCGACCTCTCGGTCGGAGATGGCCGCGGCACTTGGTGTCCACCTCTGTCGGAGATGGACGCTGTTGATCAGCGGTCAGCGCTGAGTCCAGACGTCTTCTTAGAGCTAGCATCGGAAGCGACAGCGGCTTGGCTAAAACGATAAGACTGGCTGTGCTGGACTATATCACGGCATTGCTACAGGAATTTTTCACACGACAATGGTAGCATCATCGGAAAACCTGCTAATCATTTTATCATCACGAATGAAGAGTTCTCGTGTGTAAAGCGGCGTGGTACTTAAATGGGTATGGACGAATAGATTGAGCTTTATATTTGTCTAGTGCCGTTTGGAGAACGCAGCCGGTCATTTTCCAGGGATTAGGGGAGGATCGTCCATGTAAATTTTTGCAATGGTTCACCAATTTTGAGCAAGGAATGCAAAATTGACAAGCCAGCAGTACATGGCTTCTTACTGGAAGGAAGGTGCCCCAGGTTCCCTCTAACTGCGCATCCACTTGCCTGATGGAAACCCTTGCTCGATTGCTGGTACGCGCACGCACTGAGATACCACAACACCCGGGTGATCCCGACCCACCGTTCTATGCGCCGCTGTCTGAGTTTAGTCGCACATGTGCGCCGATTTGATTGCTACAAATGGCCAGCCGGTCAGTGCAGGGTGGAGCAGCGTCCCAGGTGGAGAGTCCCGGATCGATGAAGGAGGCCCACGAGTCAACGGAATCACCACGGGCAGACGTTGAGGGCTCCGGGCTGGGTCAACGTGAAGGACTTCTAGGTCGATGGACGGGCCCCGGGTTGTTGAAAGTAGAGGTCGCTACGGGCCGAACAGTTTCCAGCCCAGCCCCGCCCCAGCCCGTTGGATTGCAGCTCGGGATCGTTCGCTGATGGCGAAGATGTGGCCCGTGCCCAGACCAGACCGTTCATTTGCAGCCCCCAGCCCCCAGCCCCCAGCCCCAGTACAGCCCATCCTATTCCCGTTCGGAATGGAAAACCTATGAGCGCCCAGAACGTGGCCTCATACCACACGCTGTGCCTGCTTCCCAAGGTGCGCCGTCTGCAGGAGCCGGCTTCAATAGCCGGTACCATCACCACAGTAGCCGAACACCGTGACCACCACACCCGTCAGGACCGGGACCTGTGCGTCCCCAGATCGCGGACAGAGATGGGCAGGCGCCGTTTTTGCTCCCGAGGCCCTGCCCTGTATAACGAGCTGCCACACAAGCTGAAGCGACTGTCAGTTTTCTTGTTCAGTCGCCGCCTGGGACAACATTTGTGCGTGGGACTGGACTAACTGCTCTGATCGTACTTGCTGACTTCTCATCATACTTGCTGACTTCTGATCGTACCTGCTGACTCTTTCCTTGCCGCTGGTATGAACAATTGTTGTATGTTTTCATCATGTGCGCCTGTGACAGCTCTTATTTACTGATGGCCTTTGTTTTAAAACTCGACAATAGGCTGTAATAGCCAAGAGTCTCTTGTGGATGGCCGGAATATACGTTTTTGTCTTTGTCTATATAAAGCCTCCCTACTAGTCGACGCCTCATAACGGTTACCGTCTGGAAATAATTTAAAGTGCATTTTCTATAAACTGAAAAGCGATCGACTACTCGGGACATCTGGCGTGACACTTACCAAGTTCATATGGGCAGCAGTAATTCGAATTTACTTCCTAAACGGCGCGCAGTCGAATTACCGGGCACATGTAAACACTTCCCTCCTGCCCCATACCTTCGAAGTCACCAACGCCTGAAATCCGCTCCCAATGAAGGATCGGCCTAATGGGAACGGATTTCGTTGGGATTGATGTTGAAGAACAAGGTTGTTAATCGAAGAGCATCGCGTTTGTTTAATTTTTGATGTACAAATTTTGCAGGTGAAGTAGCAGAAAACATTTTATTAAGTACTATTTGATTGCTACGTTTAATAATTTGGAATGGATGCAATTCCTCTGGCATCAAGGCGTTGAATTTTTTTGCGACCTTACCTGCCCCATAAGTAGCATCGGCGCGAATTGGCAACGAGAGGTTGGATACGATGTAGCTTTGCATTTCTTCACTGCATTTTATTTAGCTATTCCCATGGAGAAAATTGAGAGCAAGGATTTGACCGATGAAGAAGTGTTCGTCATGCTGGAGGTGATATGAGACCTTTATCTATTTAGAGGGATCGACGGCAAGAGGCATTTAAATGTTCATATAAGTAGGACTATTATGCAAATAATTCATACGCATACCTTGTAGGATGAGAAATAATCATGTGCAGAGGCTGCGCAGCATTGGCCTAAATCCGTTGCCACATTCGAATTTCGTTCGCATCTATTTGAACGTATTTCCGAGACGCGTGTCTTGCAAACGCTCCGAACGAACGAGTCGCACCGCTCAAATTCGATCCGATCCAAATTAGAATTTATTTGGTCTGCCCACGTAAACTGGGACTGTAAGGTACGTGATTCGGGGCTCCGAGTTCTCAGAAGTGTGCGCGATGCGCATCCGGTCCTGAACTGCCCATTGTATGCTTCCCATTGTTAGACCCCCCACCCCCGAGTTGGGCCGTGGGCGGGGCTACGGTGTCCGCTGTTCCGCCGACCTTCGGTCCTCAGCAGTCGACACTCGACAACCCTGGGCGCGGCCTGGCCTGGCCCGGCTCGGCCCATGCCTAATGAGGCTCGACTTGTCCATGGCCCATGGAATTCTGAATTTCAGGGCCTCGGCCCAGCCTGCGAGCCCACGGGCCGGCCCAACCCGTGGCGAACACTGGCTGGAGGGGTCCCGTGCTAACGGAAAGGGCCCCGGCCACTAAGGCCCCAGTTGCCAGCAACTGTACTCCATCGTCACACTGCAGGGTGGTTCCAGCCGTACGCCGACTGCACGACACTTCGGCCCGTACTGTCGTTGGCCAGTACTGAATGCATTCGTGTTTCAATTTTCCATATTCAACTGCACTGATTTGGCGAATTCTGCACATCTGTATTTACTGCTTAACGACGTATATATTAGCACATAAAAAATGTCTTGGTCGCCTGCCACATAACTCAGAGGTTATTCTCCTAACGTAATATTTTCGAAGGCTGCCAGGCTCCCTTTGTTCCCCAAACCCGATGATGGCAAAAGCAATGCATGTATCACTCGCAGTGCGATCGCAATCTTGGCGGTAACAGCCGCTGATGTAGGTACGACACGATTATCACATGAACCTTTCAAATCATTGTATTATACAAGAATATGACATTGAAGATGAAGGTCATCGGGTCGCATTCATGCGGCGCAGGGATACGGTGTATCAATGGAGGAACTTGACACAGTTTACGACACAGGGGTACTGTGTATCAATGGGTAGACCTCTGGCATAGTTTACGGCGCAGGGGTACCCGTGTATCAGTGGAGAGACCTCTGGTACAGTTTACGACGCAGGGGTACCGTGTATCAGTGGGGAGACCTCTGGCATAGTTTTTGTACAATGGCTAATATAGAACAAACCAGCCATAATTACCGAACGTTGCGACCCATTGATCACTCAAGAGCTCTATCGAGATAGCATTGTGATAACGAGCGTCCGCGACTGAACTTGTAGCAACTTAAAAAGCAGTCCTCGCACCAAACCATAGCTACACTCAGATAATGTAGTATCCGTAACGCATGGTAACGACATTCGTAAAACGGTATGCAGACACCAATGCTAACACTGCTGCTGAATCGTTGAAAGTCACGGACCCACCTATAAAGCACAAAAATACTGAACAGAAAATGTAATAAAATAGCAGCAAAGGGCTATTCAATTGAAATCGGTTCTCAAAGGCAATGACGGCATTGCCGATTGCACAGCCACCGCTTTTGCTTGGTAAATAACGAAGTTTGAGCTTCATTGCCAAAATGGACTCCAACACGAAGCGGAAAGTCGCGGTTTCTGCGGTAGTAGTAGCCGGCTGTACTTCACCGCGCAGTCCGGCCGCAGCCGTACCGACGGCCATACCGACGGCCATACCGACGGCCATACCGATAGCCATACCGACGGCCATACCGATGGCCTGATGGCTGCACGTCAGCACCCAGCCAGCTCAGGCTCAGGGGCAGTGCGTGATGTTACCTCCAGGCTGAAGAGTTCCAAACCTTCGCCGTACACCAGGAGCATGGTAACGCTGAAACGGGGTTCGAATGTCATGGGGCAATGGGGACAAAATTGTGCTGCCGTGGCCGGACGTAACTGACGTAGGACGAATATGTCACGGCAGAAGACTTATCAAAACAGCATACTATCGAATTCAAATTAGTTCATGAAGTACGCACAATCTAAGACCATCCATGCATGATATCTACGACGGCAGGAGGTCACCGAGTGGTCAAGGACAACGACCAAGAAACATCACGCATTACATTTCACTTCAGAGATGGTTGGGCCGTCTCTCTAGAACTCTCCACATTTTCCCCATGATTTAGACGTTCCTTCGAAATTTCTCGCTAGGACATATCCTCCCGCCTCCCGACTGGTCTGTTACTAGCACTCGCGTGTCTGCCTGCCGCCTAATGTCCACAGGCAAAACATCTCGGCATCGCTACAGACTCGGAACAGTTTTAAGGTCCTCAAGATACTTTGGGCTCAAAAGTGTTGTACGAGTGATCCGACTGAGGCACTGCCTTGCCCACCGTCCGTCCGATGAACTGACCCAAGGTGCGACCCCTCCCACCGCCCGCCCAGTGAACTGACCCAAGGCGCCACCCCTCTCACCGCCCGTCCAGTGAACTGACCCAAGGTGCGGCCTCTCCCAACGCCCGTGCGGTGAACTGACCCAAGGCGTGGCCCCTCCCACCGCCCGTCTAGTGATTGAGGCGTTGCCCTTCCCGCCACTGTATGGTGACCATGGAAGGTGGTGCTCCAGAGGCGGATCTTCGAGGAAGGGAGGGTTCTGGCGGTGGTGGTAGCTTTGTTGTCCATTTTGCTGCCACTGCTGCAACGTGTGCTGATACATCTGACATTAATATCGACATATACATGCATAAAGTGGTACTTTGTGATAGCATCTGTCGTGCTTGTGCATTGGCTTCGCTTCCAATAACCATGTTTCAGAAAATCACTAGGGTAAACAGGAAGACATAACTGGGGGGGGGGGGGGGGGGGGTGAGGGTCGAATAACCACCATGCCACCTGACCAGCGCCGCCGCCGTGTGCGTGACCGGTCCAGTGGCACGTGTCGCTGAGGCGTCACTCACCCTTGGTCGGTCCAGTAGCACGTGTCGCTGAGGCGTCACTCACCCCTGGTCCTGTCGCTGGGCGCCACTCACCCTTGGTCGGTCCAGTAGCACGTGTCGCTGAGGCACCACTCACCCCTGGTCGGTCCAGTGGCACGTGTCGCTGAGGCGCCACTCACCCTTGGTCGGTCCAGTAGCACGTGTCGCTGAGGCGTCACTCACCCCTGGTCGGTCCAGTAGCACGTGTCGCTGAGGCACCACTCACCCTTGGTCGGTCCAGTAGCACGTGTCGCTGAGGCACCACTCACCCTTGGTCGGTCCAGTGGCACTGTCGCTAGGAAACACTCACCCTTGGTCGGTCCAGTGGCACGTGTCGCTGAGGCGCCACTCACCCTTGGTCGGTCCAGTGGCACGTGTCGCTGAGGCGCCACTCACCCTTGGTCGGTCCAGTGGCACGTGTCGCTGAGGCGCCACTCACCCTTGGTCGGTCCAGTGGCACGTGTCGCTGAGGCACCACTCACCCTTGGTCGGTCCAGTAGCACGTGTCGCTGAGGCGCCACTCACCCTTGGTCGGTCCAGTGGCACACGCCCTTGACGTCGGCCACGGCTGTCAGCCGGCAGGTGTCCAGATGCAGTCGGTGGCCGCTGACGCGCCACACGCAGACGCGCTGGTCCACCGACACGGACAGCAGCCGGCCGTCCGGCAGCCAGTGTACCGCTGCCGCACCGCCGTCCAGTCATCGTACACACCGGTACACAACAGTACACACCGGTACACAATGGTACACCGGTACATAACGGTACACACCGGTACACAACACTACACACCGGTACTCAACGGTACACACTGGAACACAACACTACACACCGGTACACACCGGTACACAACGGTACACACCGGTACACAACAGCATATACCGGTACACAACGGTGCACACAACACCACACACCGGTACACACCGGCACACAATGGTTCATGATAGGACGCTCTGATACATACTGGTGCACACTCGCACACAACTGTACACTCTGCAGCACAGTGACATGCACTTGTACACTGGTGTGTGTGTGTGTGTGTGTGTGTGTGTGTGTGTGTATGTGTGTGTGTGACGGTACACATTGGCACATACTGGTGTGTAGCGACACACGTTGACATATAACGGCACAGAGTAGCAAACACTGGTGCGTAGCGGTACACAACTGGTATGCCATAGACATGGTGCACGCCGGTAAGCACTAGTGCATATCAATATACGCCGGTACAAAATGGCACACGCTGGTACATATTGGTCCATTATGGTACACACTTATTGCATGAATTCGAATAGACCAGGGGTACTTCTATGATTAATGCACACAATAGGCTCGGTTGTTAGAACTAATACCAATCGGCAAATCGGCCAGGCGGAACTAGAGGGCCTTGCTTGTCCAGTAGGAAGCCGCTCTCATTATGAAAAATATGCGTGTTTGAGATGATGCGTGTATGAGAGCACGGTCGTAATATCTCGCATCACAATGCGAAGCCTCACAAAAAGCTACTCGGTGACCCACTACGGCATTTTGAGCGTCGCTTTATCGGAGTTCTCGAGATGCAGTGAATGCTTCGCATTGACCGCACCATATGGGGCTGAGCAACCCTACTACTCGCCGGTCCTGGACAGGCTCGGGTTCGATTCCCAGAGCAGGCGCAGTTGTTTGGTCCAGACCAGTTAACTGCTAAACTGCTGCAACTGTTAACTGCTAAAAGCAGTTAACTGCTAAACAAACAGTTAACTGCTAACGGGTGCCAACGAGAGAAGCATTGCGGCGAATTGAACTACCCCCCGCACCCCCACCCCCTCTCCGGACTACGATTCTGTCGCTGAACATGGTTGGCGCCATCGGATAGAAAGCTGAAAAATTACACACATACACACAAAACAACTTCTGAAGACGCTGATCTCGTATGGCCGCTTCAGGAACATTTGAAAGACGCGTAAGTTTTCACTGTTTGCTCTACGCCCATCCGTGACCGGTGTGCAGTTTAATCTACTAAAGAGCATTTTGGCACTGCATTTTACCAGGAGTTATTTTAATATCACACAACGGGACATTGCACGGTGTCACAATCAAATCTCGTACCAGTTCGCCCGATTAAAATCCACACGGACACCCTCCTCAACTGAGCTACGAGTTAGTGGTGAAGAAAACTCAGCAAGGTCTCGGAACTGCCTGCAGAGACAATACACGGGGACAAGGGCAACAAGTTTTGGTTCGGGTGAGGTCGGGGTAGTGAGTTGGTACAGAGCAATGTAGCTGAATGAGAAAAAAATCGGCATCATCCTAATGGTGTTGCATGGTAAACAAACTAATTATTGGGGCTTACAGAGCCATCGAATGCCATAGCCAGCTGCTACCGAGGAAAACTACCCAAGCCGACGGACTGGGCTCACAAGCCTAGCAAAGCGTGTTCACGGTGCGGTCAGTGCAATCACCTGTGACCTGAGAGGCGTGTGCCGTGGCGTGGCGGGCGCAGATCGTCAACTGGGAGTCCAGGTGACTGACACACAGGGCGCCGTCGTCGCCGCCCGTCGCCAGCCGTCCGCCGCCGCCGACGGTGGGCAGCACGTGCAGGGCGTTCACACCCGACTGGTGCAGCACGGCCAGCCGCTGAGACGTCACGCTCCACGGGGGGTCCGGCTGAGGGTCGGGTGTCGACACAGACGCCGGCTCCGCGCCCGACTCAGACTCCGACTCCCACTCCGGCTCCGAATCCGGCTCCGGCTCTGACTGAGGCTCGGACTCTCGACATGATTCCCGATACGCAGCCGGCTCGGTTTTCGTCAGTGTCTTGGACACCTGCTTAGTTTCCCGCTGCGGCTCTCCGCCAGTCTGCGGCTCCCCGCCAGTCCGCGGCTCCCCGCCATCCTGCGGCTCCCCGCCAGTCCGCGGCCCCGTCGTCACCTGACCCTCCGACTGCGATCTGGATGAGCAGAGCCAGAGGGCGCCGTCGGTGCCGGTGACCAGCAGGCGGCTGTCGAGCCACGCTAGCCTCAGTAGACAGTGGAACCCCACCGACACAGAGCCCAGCGGAGACACAACCGGCGATATGTCACTGAAGCCGAACAGTCTGAAACACAAACCACCAATAGGCCAGACAGAGCAGAAGTCATGACTTGCAACATAACGCTGGTACGTTCGATTGCATTATTTACGGTAATTGGCGTGCGCGCTATGCAAGAAAATCGTGGGACTTGCAAACTTAGTTTAAGACGTATATCCCAAAATGAACAAAATTACGTCACAGTTTTGAAGCGAGATATTTGAAATCAATTTGAGAGCAACATCAATAATGACTTACATTTATGAACAGCAATGCCAACATACTGGCTGGTGCATCAAAAACAACACAAAAAAACACACTAAACTACGTTGACAATATCCGAATGTACAATTCGAGTCATCCACATTTGTCACTTCATTGTATCATTGTAAGTCACGGGGGGCTTACGCGGCAGGGAAACTAGCAGCGTACGCATGGAAAGCAATGAAGAATGTGCTATTTATTATTAGGGGCTTGGGGCGCATCAACCAGAATATGTCATTGAACGTCCATAACGGACTGAGGAACATGGATACGACTATCTGGTACGAACACAGCCTGCGAGTCCGGGTTGCGCTGTCGCGTATCGTGTACTCGGAGCCGGCGGGCAGTGTGTGGATCTCACCTGACCAGTGTCTGTCTGAGACGGCGGCAGTTTACCTTACCAGTTTTGACGGCATTATTACTGACCAGTCTGTCTGAGACGGCGGGCAGTGTGTGGATCTCACCTGACCAGTGTCTGTCTGAGACGGCGGGCAGTGTGTGGATCTTACCTGACCAGTCTGTCTGAGACGGCGGGCAGTGTGTGGATCTCACCTGACCAGTGTCTGTCTGAGACGGCGGGCAGTGTGTGGACCTCACCTGACCAGTGTCTGTCTGAGACGGCGGGCAGTGTGTGGACCTTACCTGACCAGTCTGTCTGAGACGGCGGGCAGTGTGTGGACCTCACCTGGCCAGTGTCTGTCTGAGACGGCGGGCAGTGTGTGGACCTTACCTGACCAGTCTGTCTGAAACGGCGGGCAGTGTGTGGGTCTCACCTGACCCGTGTCTGTCTGAGACGGCGGGCAGTGTGTGGACCTTACCTGATCAGTCCGTCTGAGACGGCGGGCCAGTGTTAAAATAATGTTTTTTCGTTAGGTGTGAGATGTCGAAACGAGCACAGTAGGATGTCGAAATTTGTCACGGAATTAGTGTCATTTCAAATCCTTTTGGTGTCTTTCAGACTCAAATTTGAGCCAATGGCGTACTTATGACTGCACCTTCATTAGTTGTTTTGAGATTCACAATTTAGGAAGAGCTATATTCCGGATAGCGAGAAAAAAAACCTATTCTATACACTGGTGCTGTATGCCATATCGTATTATGAATAATCCCTTTACCTGAAATTGCACTGCGAAATGTTCGTGTATCATCATCGTGTATCATCGAGAGCATGATCATGATACTTACAAACGAGGTACTCTTAGAAAGGAGACACAAAGACTTCATAAGCACGAATCAAGAAGCAGGATGTCGATACTTCCCTGAAGAAGGATGTCGATTGAGTGTTCACAAAGTGGTATATTCCACCCTATTTTACGAATAATTTAACACTGCGGCGGGCAGTGTGTGGACCTCACCTGACCAGTCCGTCTGAGACGGCGGGCAGTGTGTGGATCTCACCTGACCAGTCTGTCTGAGACGGCGGGCAGTGTGTGGATCTTACCTGACCAGTCCGTCTGAGACGGCGGGCAGTGTGTGGATCTCACCTGACCAGTCTGTCTGAGCCGGCGGGCAGTGTGTGGATCTTACCTGACCAGTCTGTCTGAGACGGCGGGCAGTGTGTGGACCTCACCTGACCAGTCCGTCCGAGACGGCGGGCAGTGTGTGGATCTTACCTGACCAGTCCGTCTGAGCCGGCGGCGGCCACGGTGAAGGTGCAGCCAGCGTCGGCGACCCGCCGCACCGCCAGGTCCATGTAGCGCGTGTCCGGCGCGTCCTCGGGCCGCCGGCCGGAGCGTCTCGGCTGCGGCCGCACCATGTGCGAGCTCAGCTGACGACAGCCGCGGCCGACCAGGCGCCACAGCTTCAGCTGCGCCCGGCCGCCGGCCGTCAGCACGTACTGGCCGACGGCGGCCACGGCCCGCACCGAGCTGATGTGCGCGCGCAGGGTGGTGAGCGGCCGCAGCGGGTGGCCGCGCCGCGCCAACACCAGCCGCACGGTGGTGTCCTCACCGGCCAGGGCCAGCAGCATGGCGCCGTCAGCGGCGCGGCACAGCGGCGCCGCCGACTGGGTGGCGGCGCTCATCAGACCCGGCTGCCGCCATACCACACACGGTCAGCTGAGGTCCAGCCCAGGGGTCGGGTGGTGGTGCAGCTCTGACGTCATCACATGCATACTGCACACACTCACGTATATTGGACAGCGAAATACAGTGTAATACAATGTTGGCACCATGTTTAATAATTTGCCAATCAAGAGGAGGGATGAGGCAACGACACATGCACGCACCGTACGGACGCTATTCAAGAAGGAGGAAGACGGGTCAGGAGGGTCCAACACGCAATCAAACCCCTGCCGCCCTCAGGCGGCGCCGCCAAAGGAAGTGTTTTCTTTTGGCGGGGCGAGATCACCGGCTCACTTGCTCCGCGGTCTGCTAATGAGAGCTGGACATATTGAAGCTAACCCCGAACCCCAGTACCCTTGTGGCATCTGCTCCTGTGAAGTTAGAGGGGCATCGGTATTATGAACAGGATGCAACTTATGGATACATAAGATGTGCACAGAAACATCAAAAATACCAAAGACAAATCAAAACTTGGTATGCCCAAAATGTAAAACCCAGCCACAGTGCCACCTCCCCCTCCTGACCCTCCCCCTAACAGAATCCCGAGAGATGGACCAAGAAAATCTCTAAAAATCAGTCAGGTCAACCTCAATGGGATCAGGAACAAGACCGACGAACTGAAAATATTTGTTCAGAAGGAAAATATTGATGTGTTGGTCATCCAAGAGTCCAAGTTAAAGAGAACAACGTACCCCGAAGCTTCCAGGCATGACGCCTATTAGAGAGGACCGCCCAGGTGGAAGAACAGGAGGCAGAGTTCTTAGCTGTGAACTCCCGCATCCCTTTTGCTCCCACCACAGCCTCAGTCCGTAAACCGTTACCTCAAAATGACCTCAATACCGAACTTGCCTCATGCAAACTATCCTTCAAAAACCAAGAACTCAACCTCGTTAACCTCTACCTACCGCCAACTACCTCATGCAATCCAAACTTCACACCTACTCTCTCTTCTCTTTCTACCATTCCAAACTTGATACTAATGGGAGACCTAAATGCCAACCACCATAGCTGGTCAAGCGTCACAGACTCACGAGGAGAAGCAGTGTGCACGGATCTGGAGGTCCCTTTCCTTCTCAATGACGGCTCCCACACCTGGACTCCTTTCACAACGGCGCAAAATCAATCGGAAACTACTCCTAATGTGTCCTTCTGCTCCCCAGAGTCAGCAATCGAACTAGACTGGTCAGTGTCCCCAGCCTTATCCTCAGATCACAACCCAATCATTATCACTTTCCTCGCCCCTCCACCTAACTACATCAACTCCCGGACGTCCCACACCAACTACAAGAAACCTAACTGGGAAGGTTTCACTTGCGAGCTAGAAGAGAAACTTGCACATTTCAACGTTGAGTCTTTCTCCCACATGAACAAAGCAGAAAGGGCTTTAATAAAAATAGTGCTCCGAGCCTCTGCTCGTCGCATTCCCACTGGAAAGAGGAAATTTGTTCAACCCATTCTACTCAGCAGAGATCAGGGCCCTCATATCCGAGCGGGACTACCTCAAAGGCACAGGTACGGCCCAATTAGACAGAGTAGCCGAGCTTAACGCCGAAATCAGAAGTACCCTGATGGAAAGACGTCGGGAAAATTGGAAGGAGTTCATCTCAAGTCTCGATCATCGAGTAGACTCCAAAAGCTTCTGGAAGAAAGTGAAGTCAATAGGAGGAGCAGCTGGTCCTGACGTAAAGCTCCCTCCACCCATAACGATCCAGGAGAAAGTGCCCAGCTTAAAGAGTAGAGCCAACCAACTGAAAAACTACTACTCTGGAATTTCCCACCTCCCCACAAGAAAGACAAGAGGATTCAGAGAAAGTTTAAAAATGTGAAAGCCTCCTCCTTTCGATGTTGGAATGGTGACACGAGCCATCAAAGACTCGGGAACCTCCGGTGCCTGCGGAGTGGACAATATTACCTATTTCCATTTAAGACACTTTGGACCTTGTGCACTCTCTGCCCTCACTGCACTTTTCAATCTTTCCTATGAAATTCGCACAATCCCTACAGCGTGGAAAAAAGGTATTATCATCCCCATCTTCAAGCCAGGAAATCCGGCAAATGAGGTCCAGTCATACCGACCCATTTCACTATTGTGTTGCATATCAGAAGTCCTGGAGCGTCTAATGCTGGCTAGATTCTCGCCGTGTGTAGGGCTCGACAACCTGCAGCATGGATTTCGTCCGAATCACTCTACCACTACGCATTTATCCACCCTCACTGACTTCGTACTATCAGGATTCAATGATAAGAAGCCGCCCTCAAGAACAATCCCGGCAAGCCTAGATATCAGAAAAGCGTTCGACCCGATTTCTCGATATGTCCTAATTGACAAGCTGATGAATCTACATGCTCTACCCACTGGAGATATTCTCTGGCTATGTGATTTCTTGACGGATCGTCGCTCCGTCGTCAAGATAGATACTGTGGATTCAAGAAGCCGAATCTTTAAGGACAGGGTACCAGAAGGAGCCGTGCTTTCCCCTCTATGTTCAATTTATATGTATTAGACGCGCCAACAACCCCCACAGACTGCATCCTTCTCTCATATGCGGATGACTTCTCCATTGCCTGTAAGCACCCTAAACTCTTGACTGCTCAACGAACCCTCCAACGATACATCACTACGCTCTCAAGATGGCTTACAGAGAACTGGCTGGTTCTTTCTCCACACAAATCGACAGAGTCAATCATGACCTCTGATTCTCATCAGCACAATTCCAAACCGAAACTGTACATTTACCAATCTGCTATTCCGATCACCAAAAACCCTAAATTGTTGGGCCTGACTCTCGATCCTTCCCTACGATTAAACACAAACATCTCCGAAACACTAAAAAAAACTCGACAAGAAACTAAATATGCTGAAGGTCATTTCCTCCCAAAAAATTGGGCAGAGCAAAGAAACCCTCTCGTATTTTTACCGCCAATCAATACGCCCAACAATGAACTACGGAGCTGTTGTGTTTACTCCCCAATTATCCTCCACAAGTTTTAAAAAGTTGCAGACCTCTCAGAACAAATTTCTCCGCGCAATCACAGGATATGTGACGATGACGGCCAAAAGAGAACTCCACCACGAAACATCGATTTTCCCTGTCAGAGAGAGATGTCAGAATGACATTTGAACATGGTTGGAGCACAGGTTGTGTCCCAGTTCTTAAAAATGGCAGCGGACGTAATCTGTGCCCTGGGCTCTTCCAAAGTCCGGACCCCCCCCATTTTTGTTTTGACAAAGTCAGGAATCACTAACAAGACAAGACAAGACAAAGACAAAGACAGAGACAGAGACAGGAGACAGAGACAGAGACAGAGACAGAGACAGAGACAGAGACAGAGACAGAGACAGAGACAGAGACAGAGACAGAGACAGAGACAGAGACAGAGACAGAGACAGAGACAGAGACAGAGACAGAGACAGAGACAGAGACAGAGACAGAGACAGAGACAGAGACAGAGACAGAGACAGAGACAGAGACAGAGACAGAGACAGAGACAGAGACAGAGACAGAGACAGAGACAGAGACAGAGACAGAGACAGAGACAGAGACAGAGACAGAGACAGAGACAGAGAGAGAGAGAGAGAGAGAGAGAGAGAGAGAGAGAGAGAGAGAGAGAGAGAGAGAGAGAGAGAGAGAGAGAGAGAGAGAGAGAGAGAGAGAGAGAGAGAGAGAGAGAGAGAGAGAGAGAGAGAGAGTCGAGCTGGCCCGGATGTGCAGCAGATATTCGACAAATCTTCGAACCTACATGGCTCGCATCTCCGGCAGCCAACTTACATGTCGCCACTGCGAGGTGGAACAAGATACAGTGCGACATCTGTTCACACGCGACGAGATCGCTCTTCTCAGAGCTGATTTGGAGCTGGAGAGTCTCTGGACGAGTCCCAAACAGGCGATTGACTTCCTAAAGGCGGCAGGACATCTTGCCTAGATAAGATGACTGGGGCAATTCTACTACTACCGTACGGACGAGAATTAAAGCTTCGATAATGCAATGAATCCAGCTTCACTTTCTCTGTAGCTCATTCCCTGCCATTTTCTAGGCCTCTTTTTCCTTACTCCGACGAAAATATTATTGAACATATAACAAAGGCGCCATATGTAAACCACAAACATTGTGGCAGAGCAAAATGTGCATCTTCGACAATGGATGGAGATCCCGGGTGGGTTGGGATGGGGGTCTAGATCCCCTGACTTGATACCCCGCTAATGTTAATGAATCATTACAGAGCTAAAGCACTTGGAAATGCTGAAGACAAACACGGACCCACACATATACTCCCACCAAACCACCCACTCACGCGCAATCACCCATCCACCCACCCACGCTCACCGACACCAGACAGCAGGACAATACTCGTACCTGAACTACAGCGGCTCGCAGGTCGGCCAGCAGACAAGACACGTGGCGCAGCTGTTTGTCGGCCACCCAGCTGATCCACAGCCTGTCAGAGCCGACGGACAGAGCCCAGGAGCGGTGTCCGCCGCCGCAGGTGACCCGCCACAGCTCCCGCTCCGTCTCCACCGACCACAGCACCAGCTGTGCCTGTGGGCCGCGTATTCCAACATCACACCGCCCACAGCACCAGCAGTGACTGTGGGTCACAGTCCACCGACCACGGCACCAGCAGTGACTGTCGGTCACACATCACACCGACCACAGCACCAGCTGTGCCTGTGGACCACGTATTGCACATCACACCGCCCACAGACTGTGGGTCACAGTCCACCGACCACGGCACCAGCAGTGACTGTCGGTCACACACCACACCGATCACAGCACCAGCTGCGACTGTGGGTCACACATCGCACCGACCACAGCACCAGCTGCGACTGTGGGTCACACATCGCACCGACCACAGCACCAGCTGCGACTGTGGGTCACACATCGCACCGACCACAGCACCAGCTGCGACTGTGGGTCACACATCGCACCGACCACAGCACCAGCTGCGACTGTGGGTCACACACCACACCAACCACAGTACCAGCAGTGACTGTGGGTCACACATCGCACCGACCACAGCACCAGCAGTAACTAAGGGGTCACACATCACACCGACCACAGCACCAGCAGTGACTGTGGGTCACAGTCCACCGACCACAGCACCAGCTACAACTGTGGGTCACACATCACACCGACCACAGCACCAGTAGTGACTGTGGGTCATAGTCCACCAACCACAGCACACACTGGGACAGTCAAGGGAGCGTCTGAACCGCACTGCAACCACCACGGCACTACTGGGAAATCGCAACAACACTCACAACCAAATGGCAATCCAGTTTCCTCCGACACAGAATACACAACCTAAGCGATGAGATGGCAGCTTCCACAGACAGTTATCCAGCAGCGTCTAGCATAGCCTACTAACCGCGTGGAAGCTGACCAGCAGCGTCTTCCCTCAAGTCCCGGCCTACTGACCGCGTGGAAGTCGACCAGCAGCGTCTAGCCTCAAGTCCCAGCCTACTGACCGCGTGGAGGCCGACCAGCAGCGTCCAGCCTCAAGTCCCAGCCTACTGACCGCGTGGAGGCCGACCAGCAGCGTCTTCCCTCTAGTCCCAGCCTACTGACCGCGTGGAAGCCGACCAGCAGTGACGCGCCGTCCAGCCGAGTCTCGGCAGCGGCCCAGCTCCAGGGCAGGCGCGTGCTGCTCGTCTGTACCAGGTGGTGCGGCCGGCCGGGGTCAGACTCCAGACAGCGGCGCGTGCCGTCTCGGCCGATCGAGAGCAGACAGGCGCCGTCCACCGACAGCCAGGTGGCTCCGTGCCGACCGTGCAGACCACGCAGACTCTGTACCGGCTCCGCCTGCAGACAGGGCGGTCAACAGACTCTGTACAGGGAGAGGTCAACAGACACTGCACCGGCACAGGGCGGTCAACAGACACTGCACCGGGACAGGGAGGTCAACAGACTCTGTACCGGCTCCGCCTGCAGACAGGGCGGTCAACAGACCCTGTACAGGGAGAGGTCAACAGACACTGCACCGGCACAGGGCGGTCAACAGACACTGCACCGGGACAGGGCGGTCAACAGACTCTGTACAGGGAGAGGTCAACAGACACTGCACCGGGACAGAGAGGTCAACAGACACTGCACCGGGACAGGGAAGTCAACAGACACTGCACCGGGACAGGGAGGTCAACAGACTCTGTACAGGGACAGGAGGTCAACAGACACTGCACCGGGACAGAGAGGTCAACAGACACTGCACCGGGACAGGGAGGTCAACAGACACTGCACCGGGACAGAGAGGTCAACAGACACTGCACCGGGACAGGGAGGTCAACAGTCACTGCACCGGGACAGGGAGGTCAACAGACACTGCACTGGGACAGGAAGGTCAACAGACACTGCACCGGGACAGGAGGTCAACAGACACTGCACTGGGACAGAAAGGTCAACAGACACTGCACCGGGACAGAGAGGTCAACAGTCACTGCACCGGGACAGGGAGGTCAACAGACACTGCACCGGGACAGGGAGGTCAACAGACACTGCACTGGGACAAGAAGGTCAACAGACTCTGTACAGGGAGAGGTCAACAGACACTGCACCGGGACAGGAGGTCAACAGACACTGCACCGGGACAGGGAGGTCAACAGACACTGCACCGGGGCAGAGGGTCAACAGACACTGCACCGGGACAGGGCAGTCAACAGACACTACACCGGGACAGAGGTCAACAGACACTGCACCGGCACAGGGCGGTCAACAGACACTGCACCGGGACAGGAGGTCAACAGACTCTGTACAGACAGGCGGTCAACAGACCCTGTACAGGGAGAGGTCAACAGACACTGCACCGACACAGGGCGGTCAACAGACACTGCACCGGGACAGGGCAGTCAACAGACTCTGTACAGGGAGAGGTCAACAGACACTGCACCGGGACAGAGAGGTCAACAGACACTGCACCGGGACAGGGAGGTCAACAGACACTGCACTGGGACAGGGAGGTCAACAGACTCTGTACAGGGAGAGGTCAACAGACACTGCACCGGGACAGGGAGGTCAACAGACACTGCACTGGGACAGGGAGGTCAACAGACACTGCACTGGGACAGAAGGTCAACAGACACTGCACCGGGACAGAGAGGTCAACAGACACTGCACTGGGACAGAGAGGTCAACAGACACTGCACCGGGACAGGGAGGTCAACAGACACTGCACCGGGACAGAGAGGTCAACAGACACTGCACCGGGACAGAGAGGTCAACAGTCACTGCACCGGGACAGGGAGGTCAACAGACACTGCACTGGGACAGAAAGGTCAACAGACACTGCACCGGGACAGAGAGGTCAACAGACACTGCACCGGGACAGAGAGGTCAACAGACACTGCACCGGGACAGGGCGGTCAACAGTCACTGCACCGGGGCAGAGAGGTCAACAGACACTGCACCGGGACAGGGCAGTCAACAGACACTGCACCGGGACAGAGGTCAACAGACACTGCACCGGGACAGGGAGGTCAACAGACACTGCACCGGGACAGAGAGGTCAACAGACACTGCACCGGGACAGGGAGGTCAACAGACACTGCACTGGGACAGAAGGTCAACAGACCTGCACCGGGACAGAGAGGTCAACAGACACTGCACCGGGACAGAGAGATCAACAGACTCTGCACTGGGACAGGGAGATCAACAGACACTGCACTGGGACAGGGAGGTCAACAGTCACTGCACCGGGACAGGGCGGTCGACAGACACTGCACTGGGACAGGGAGGTCAACAGACTCTGTACAGGGAGAGGTCAACAGACACTGCACTGGGACAAGGAGGTCAACAGACTCTGTACAGGGAGAGGTCAACGGACACTGCACCGGGACAGAGAGGTCAACAGACACTGCACTGGGACAGGGAGGTCGACAGACACTGCACCGGGACAGGGAGGTCAACAGACACTGCACCGGGACAGGGAGGTCAACAGACACTGCACTGGGACAGGGAGGTCAACAGTCACTGCACTGGGACAGGGAGGTCAACAGACACTGCACTGGGACAAGGAGGTCAACAGACTCTGTACAGGGAGAGGTCAACGGACAGTGCACTGGGACAGGGAGGTCGACAGTCACTGCACTGGGACAGGGAGGTCGACAGTCACTGCACTGGGACAGGGAGGTCAAGAGTCACTGCACTGGGACAGGGAGGTCAACAGACTCTGTACAGGGAGAGGTCAACAGTCACTACACTGGGACAGGAAGGTCAACAGTCACTGCACTGGGACAGGGAGGTCAACAGACACTGCACTGGGACAGGGAGGTGAGCAGACAAGGCACAGGTGCTCACGCAGGACGAGGTGAGACCAGAATACGCGGTTCATTCTACATACGGGTCATACCTATGCTGCCCATGGCTACCTACTTAATGGTGAAGACAAGTCGCGGTGTCCTAGATGCAGTGCAGTGTAAACAGTTTGTCATATTCTGATTTCATGCCCGGGGTTTGCCGTGGAGCGGCGCCGCCATTTCCGGAATGACCAGGATGAGTGACTACATACTCTGGATGTTGACATCAAGGTCGCCAGGCACCAAGAATAGTAAGCAGATTGCAGTTAACCTTACGTAATCACGCTTTGACTATTTGATGCGTAATTGCTATGGGCGCTAGGTAGCCACGCAGTCGAAGCGCCAGAAAATCAAAGCAATAAATTAATCAGACACTGTGCTGGGACAGAGAGGTCAGCAGACACTGCACTAGGGCAGGTGGGTCAGCAGACACTCCACCGGGCAGGGAGGCCAACAGAAGCATACCTGGTCCGACCGGAACACGTGAAGGCCGCCATCTCGGTCAGCCGCCACAAGGCAGCCCTGGAACATAGCGGCCGCCGACAGCCATCGCTGCTTACACGCTGGCAACTGGTGGCGACGCAGCAATGTGAAGCCGCCACTGCCATCTACCGGCCCGAAAGAAAACACAATGTCACATGTCGCCCGCAGCGACAGCAAGAAACGTGACCACAAGCTATTGACAACAGATACAAATGCAGACTGTTGCTGAATAAAACGCCAGCGTCACGAACGTGACCACCAACAACGTACCTGCACAGAGCTTCTAACGCTACGGAACATATCAGGTGGTACTCTAACAGAAATAACGCCACAGAGCATGGGCGCAAAACAAACAAGCAGTTGGCATGTCCTGACAACACCTATCTACGTCCAACACAAGTACTACCCAGGCGGCGTTTCTCCACGCATCATCGAAACATACCCTTCCGCTTTCAAATTATGTGCTACGCTAACATCAGTCGCACTCAAGTAGGACGTGCGGTTCAACAGAAGCTCACCAAATTATTTGGAGTGGGGACGGGGAATGCAACACTGGGACAGTGAGCACAAAATTATATGGAGTGACCCAGTCGGCAGTTCGTGTTACCCCTGCTGTGCAACACTGCCACGCTGCCCTCCAACAGAGTCCCCTCGTTACCCAGACCGACCTCACGGTCTACTCTTCTTCGAATTCCCACTGACCAACACTCCACTCTCCCTCGTGAACCCCAACTGACACAGTGGTACAGCACACCAGACCACCTCTTGTGGCTTGTCGTGGGCCACCGCTCCTATCTAGCTGCCCCGGGCCCAGACTGACCCAGTGGTACAGCACGCCAGAACACCTCCTGTGGACTGTCGTGGGCCGCCGCTCCACTCTAGCTGCCCCAGGGCCCAGACTGACCCAGTGGTACAGCACGCCAGAACACCTCTCCTGTGGCCTGTAGTGGACCGCCGCTCCACTCTAGCTGCCCCGGGCCCAGACTGACCCAGTGGTACAGCACGTCAGAACACCTCCTGTGGCCTGTCGTGGGCCGCCGCCCCGGGGCCCAGACTGACCCAGCCGCAGCAGCTGGAGTCCACCCGCACCGCTGCAGACGACAATCGTGTCGACTGTCAGCCAGAACACGTTCAGGATGTCGCCGCCGCTCAGCTGCTGGTCAGCCGAGCACACCAGCTCAGCGTCGTCTGGGAACAGAACCGTCACAGGTCACATCTTCCGCGGGTGCAAAATCGCCGTGCATTTATTTGACATTCCCTGCGACATAGCACGTATGTTATGTCATACAATCATGCCAGTATATCATATATCAGATGTTCGAGCAGATCAGTTGCGACCACGACTGAGCTACAGCCTCCCTCCCAAGCAGCCGACTAGGCAAGGATCACGCGGCCCACAAGAACTAAAACGATGCTTCCACATCCTGATGACACGACTGATAAGTTGACCCGAGATGATACAACATAAGCACGAGTTCGACCACGTCATCAACCAGTTGGATAGGCACGCCACCGGTCTGGCGCAGCCGGTGGCCACCACCGGCTGTCGCTGGCACGCGCGCCGACTCCGCTGGCGACCGCTGATTGATCGTCTGTGCCTGACGCTAACCCCCGGGGCCATCACCAGCGGCGGCTGCTGCCGGTCGTCTGTGCCGTGGACAGCCTCCACGGGTGGTCTTCCACCTTGGCGCTGGGGCCGACGTTGGTGCCAACTCGCTGCCGTCGACCGCTGCTGTGCCGGCACCCGCGCGGTTCGGCTGTGGCCGCTGCTGTGTCGCCCTGTCCATGGCCACCACGTGCATCGACTGGCGACCCCACCGACCGCTGTCCGCCGGCGTCACGTCACTCCGTCTGATCCTTGCTGCTGTTTGCTTGACTGTTTACTGTATTCGTAATTCCGGCTTTCCACATACCCGAAACAATTAATATTGATACTTCCAAACACAATTACTTCACAGCATTCCATTCTATGCTTTTACCCTCTTTACCGTTGTTATTTAATTCATCGTTTCTAGGTTTTCATTAGTCGCTCATAGCTTTGTGAATGTGGTTGTCTGCTGTATGGGCATCAGTATCCACGGAAAACAGCACTTAACGAATACGAAACCATCATCATTTCCCATCAACCATCAACCTCATTTCATTCCTAAAAAGCAGTGCACAATTCGCGAATATTTTTCAAAAGTAGCTTTAAGTAGCTAAAGCTCTTCTACTGTACATTTAGTGTCTTCTGCATGTCGAGCAGATTTAGCATCCCCTTACCTGAGCACAACCTACTAATGGTGTCGGACTCGTAAAATTAAACCACTTCCCCGTTCAATTTTTGTTCGGGGACGAGCATGGCTGTGTCGGCATCCACCAAAACAGTGCCCCTGAAATTATTGAATTTGAGTGGAGACCCACACTTAATGACAATTGTTTTTCACATCACTTTTCCTTTTTGACATCATTAAGTGCCATTTTTGCTTTTTTGCTACAGGCTATGAGTGATATTTGCATCTTGAAAAGCACGTATGGCTTCTGGGAGCAGCATTACCAACTGGTAAGACAGCAGATACACAATTGACATCGTCACCATCATCAAACAATCAGCAATGATCATGGAAAGCAATCCATGAATAGGAATTATTCAGATACGCTTGCACATGAGCGATTTGGGGTGATTTATTGATTGATTATTTGGGCTTAGGGGCGCATCAACTGCTACTGGTTATGTAGCGCCCAAACAATTTGGGATGAACAATTAGGGGTCTACCTTGGAGATTGGTCCTGGAATCGTCCGACTAGGACGTGACTCACCGACCCGTAAAGTCACCAGCCGTCCGTCCCGTCCTGCCAGCGTCACGTGGAGGGCATCCGGCGCTGCCGCCAGCAGTGCATAGCTCGCCAGCCGGGCGTCGGTATACACGAGCAGGGGGTGAGCGGGGCCGGCGGCGGTGAGCGGCAGCAGCAGGAGCCGGCCGGCGTCCGTCAACACCAGCTGACGGCGACCGTCCAGCCGGCACACCGTGCGCGGCCGGCCGTCACCGCACGGCGGCAGCACCGTCGGCGACGGTGGCGCCACCGCCGGCAGCCGCCACACCAGCACAGCGCCGTCTCCGCCGGCGGTCACCAGGCGGCGGCCGTGTCGACAGACGGCCGCCGCGCGCACGCTGGCGCCCTGGTGCGCCGTCCAGCGCCGCTGCAGCCGGCCGTCCGCCGACCACACACACACCAGCGAGTCCTCGCCGACGCTGACCACCCGGCCGCCGCCGGCGGGCAGCGCGCGCCACACGCGCGCCTTGTGGCCGAACAGCGGCGCGGCCGCGGCCGGTGGCGCGGCGTCGCGCCAGTCGCCGCCGGCGCGCCGCCACAGCCGCACCGAGCGGTCGTCCGAGCAGGAGACGAGCGTGGCTCGCGCCGCGTCCAGCGCCAGCCGGAACACGACGCCGCGGTGTCCGGTGAGCCGGTGGCGGACCGGGCCACCGGCCGGCCACACCAGCACCTGGCAGAACACGGTGCCGCAGAAGGCGACCAGCCGCTGCCAGCGGTCGCCCAGCAGCAGGCCGCTGTACAACAGGCAGCCGTCCGGACAGCGGTCAGCCGCCGTCACGCGCAGCTGGGTCGCGCACACGCGCAGCAGCCGGCCGTGCGCGTCCAGCACGGCCAGCGAGCCGTCCTTCAGCCAGGTCACGTCCAGCAGCCAGCCTCGCAGATCAGCCGACGGCACCGCGCGCCACAGCCTGCCGCACACACACACACCCACAACCAATGTGGGCAGTACTGGACACTGTGTACAGTCCACAGTCTGCCTCATCATTCCCCACCAGAGAATATCAACAAACTCATTTTAGAGATGAAAATAAATGTTTCCATTGCCATGGTGTTGCGCCAGGCCACGATGTAGTAAAGCAAAACAGGAGTACTTGTTCCCATTGAACCAGTGAAACTCAGAAAATACATAGGTTGCCTTTCCCATTCTTTACTCAAAATGATTGTTTGCAAAAAGTAGCCCTGCCGCGACCTAAAACGGTCCAAGTTCATGCATGACGACTAGCAGGGCCGAACAGAGAAGTACATATATCGATCCAAGGGGCGAGATAACTCGACAAACACACCTTCCCGAAAATATCAATCACAAGGGCACTCATCTGTCACTTCATCAGTTAATGTGTGTCCTGTGGCGGAATGACGCGGCCCTCGCCCTCACCTGCCGTTGCAGTCCATCGATACCATGCAGAGGTGTTTGCCGCCATAAACAGCCAGCTGGTACGCCACCTCCGGGTGTTCCGCGCCATCGTGTCGGTCGTCTGCGGAGGGCACCCTGCGGTCGGCCGCATGTCGGACAGGGCGTTCACGAACGCCATGCAGACGACAGCCGGTCAACAGCTCAAGCCGGCTCAATGGCGTGCAGTCGTCCAAGCGGTAGCTGCTGATGATGCCACCCTCGCCTGTGGACAGTAACAACATGCCAGCAGAAATCCTCAGATATTGTTGGAAAGGGAAAGCAGGGAGAGGGGCTCAATCTGCTATGCTGAAACCATAACAAGTGACAAATAGCAGGTGCATACACATGCTTAGTTTATACACATAAGTGGGATGTGGGTGACCTGTGCACTCCACAGTATCTGGAAGGTTGATAAGGATGCCCAGATCGGTCATAGTCTGAGCATGTGGTTAGTGACTGTGTAGGCTGCTGGTAGTTTGGGAACAAGAAATTTGCTTGATGGAGGTAAAAGGTGTGCATATCTTGTCTAGTGAACACCTTAAATTACAATAATATCTTTTTAGCATTATTTTCCATTATATGTTATCTCACTCAAAGCCTGTTTTTCTTAGTATAATTGTGCTCGCCATTTGCAAAGTAGACAATGTTGGTGTAAATGAGAGGTGAACTCATCTTAATCATGTTCATAAACATTATATTCAAACATTTTCCACAAAGCTGATTAACACAGTCAAATGTGAAGTTACCACAGATCAAGATGCATGGGCAAAATCTGACTGATCCTCCAAACACAGGAATCAAGACTGCACAGGAACGTCTGTATATTCTATTTTATCCCAGGCAGCATTGGATGCATGCTCAAACTGAAGCTGTCAGGATATGGTCCCACCAGATTTCTGCCATACCAGGCTTTGGCAAAATTAATGCCTACATTTATAGCATGGAGGTCCTTGGAATCTGATGTCAAAATCACTGCTATCCTTACCAACTGTAAGATTGCATCCATGAGCCCAGACTGCAAAGTATGACAAACAGCTTGATGAGGCACACCAGCCACACACAAAAAAAAACTGCACCAAAATGCACTGGGTGGGCAAAAATATGCACCCTGGAGATAGCAGCAGCAACCACCACATGCAAAATACATCAGGGAAAAATCAAGAGGTTTAAGACAAGCACCTTTTCTACATCAGCATATCTTTTACACTGAATCAATAAAAAATGCACATACATGACTAAAGCACAAACAACCTCCCACACTTCTCACCTCCCCATTTCAAACCACATCAACATGGGACACTGAACTGAATTTGGCAGCAGTATTTTTCCACAGTAAACATATGTAGTGAGCATATTTTGGTTATCATGCATTGTGATAAGCATATTTTGCAGTTTTCTCCCATTGTGATTTTCTTCTTGTGATTCTTGGAAGTAGGTACCTAGTGTGTAAAATGTTTGTGGATTATCAACCTGCCTGCACCAGATACCTGTCCATACACCAATTGCTACACTAGCTGCATCAGTCACACCTCTGGCTGCCCCCCCCACCACCACCACACAGACAAGATCTTATCAAAATTGCCCTATTTTGCAGTCTGGATACGAGCCACAGATAGTTTACCATCATTAAAATAATACTGTCACATAGATGAGAAAAGAAAAAACTACAAAATATAAGATTGCATTCATCAGCCACAGATAGTTTACTATGGTTATAATAATCCTGTCGCATTGGTGAAAAACAATCCTTACCAACCAACAGAAAATCATCAATGATATGTAGCAAAGTGACTGGAACACACAAAGCCTCAGTTAGCAGTTCAACCATGGTGTAGTATCGATAGTAATATTAACACCAATAACTTAGAAGTAGTATTAATACATCCTATGGGCTCGGCACCAGCCTATTTGTTTGTATTGTCTACAGGAGCACGTCATTACGCGAGACCCCCACACCGCTTCTTGCAGCAATATAATTGAAAACGGCGTGGACCAGTGTTAGTTTTGTGTAGTGTACCAGGTTTGTAACAGGCGGGTATATTTAACTCCCTTAAATTGCAGCCATATTTACAGCATGTAGAATAATTAGTATGCATATCGGCTAGAAGCAGGCCCTTGTCATCCCCATGCCTTCCTGCGTGTCGCCTCAAATGGGACAAATGACGTCATCTGGGGTACACCTTTATGGCCGTTTTAATGGTTTGGTGTATATGAAAATCAAAATATTTTCAAATCAATTCACTTTCTAAATCTTCTAATATCGCGTCTGTGCTCTTAGAATCTTCTTCAGCCGTTATTTTATAAGCTTCAGTTAGGCTGCGAATTAGACAACCACCATCACGAAACGCAGCGACGTTTTAGGGGTACACTTTTTCTCAAATTCTTAGATGGCGCAGTTGAGTCATAAATGGCGCTGTTGTTTACATAGCTCTCTTGTAAGTTCTGTGCTTCATTTCACACCTTGTGTTCGCTGTCCCCGCGTTTTAGTTGAATTTTGTTTTATTGTGTTGTGTTGTAGTGCATCTTGTGTGTAGTTGCATGGTTAGCTGTATATTTTGCTGTCGTTAATTAGTGACAGAAATTGAGATGTGTCCCGTATTAGGTATCTAATATGTTGATGCCGCTTATCCTGTAGATTTGCAGATTCAGGTAATTTCTGATTACACGGAATGTCTTTTTCTAGTGCAATGCTTGTGAATGTACTGAACATGATGTGAACACTTATTTCCTCTGCAAATGCATACTTTTCAGTTGGGAGGCAGCATTCCATGCAAAAATGGGCTTGGAGGTGAGTAATATAGCATAAAAGGTAATGTTCCAAATGAAGAAAAAATGATGTAACATAACCTAAACTAACCTAGCTTAGCCATCTATGCAAGAAAGCAATTTATTTTTGTTAAAATGGAAAATTTCTGAGCATTAAAAAACGTTCAAATTCATAAAAACCCTAACCTTACCTAACCTATCCTGAACTGTTTTTGAAGAAAACTCAAAAAAAAATCACCCACACCCCAAATTTTTTATAACTTCCCACAAAACCCTAACCTAGCTGAAATTAACTAAACATAACCCCCTTGTATGCTTGATGGAGGTATAATGTGTGTAAAACGTGTTCAGTGGTTACCTTAACCCGCGCCGTCTCGGGGGTGGGGTGGGGGGGGGGTTATGCACCCCCTCAAGTTTTCCGCGGATAGTGAAAGAACGGCGCACGGCAGCGCCACGAAATTTGGAATACCTTTTTCCACATCCATTTGGCATGTTGTGTCAAAATTTTGAGGTCAGGTCTTCTCGGGTCAACGAGTTAGTGAAGGTCAAATGATGGGTCACCTCCTCAAGGCGAAAAAAGTTCAACCAGTCGTCACGCTTTAACGGATAAAGATATTTTAATGAAACTTTCAACGTTTGCTTATCTTTAGGGACACAACAAAACGCACCAGAGGATTTTTTTCTCCATTTTTTTTAATTACTTATTAGTTTTGCATATTTGCCCATTAGAGTTAAAATCGAAGATTCTGGCTAAAGTATGCATTTTTATAGGCGTAAGTCGACTTCGAACACCGTTTTCCTGTCCGCTCTACCCATTAGGAAAAATAAAAATTAAAGAAAACTTTAAAACTCAAAATTTTGAAATTTCTAAAAATAAAATTTTGATTTTTGGGTGGCAAAAAATTGTATGGCCCTGGTCAATTTCGTCTTCCTTTTCTGATTCCAAATAATTTTTGGTTTTTCAAATCTCCCCCAAAATGAACTCCTCAGAGCCAAAAACATGATGTAAATCGTGAAAATCTAGGCCCCCTAGTGACGTCACTTTGGGGGGGCGGAAATTTGGGGATGGTGTCTGGCCCTACTCGTCGAGCGCTTTCCGATGACACCACTTTCGTTTTCGTGCAAAGCTTAGTTTGGAGATTAGAGTGGGAGGGGTGTTTATCCACCCCACGCCCTGAGACGGTGTGTGAGGATCTGACCGGAGAAACGGGGCGGGTTAAATTGTAATAATATATCCTACATATTGTGCTTATCCTACATATTGTGATTGAGATAGAGAAGGTGGCCTAAAATTCAGTGTCAGTATCCTAGGGCTTATTTTTCAAACATCTGGAAGAAACATCTGGAAAGAAGAGAGTTTTTCAATCAACATGCTTAAGTTTCCAAGAGATGGAAATACATGCAGGACTTAGTTGACCAAGTGAAAAAGAGCTGATAGAGTTCATCAAACCAACTCATTAATTTGGTCCAACCACTTTACCTCTGATGATTATGATCCTGGCTATCTGATGCAGCTGAAGCTGATGCTGCAATGGCAATACCTGCCTCTTCCAAAACCTGGTGCCATTCCATGAATTAACCTGCCTACCAGATTTGTATGGTATGAAGTGTTGAATTATGCATGTCTGTTGTGCTTGCTGTATTTTGGAGAATCTTATCCTTGCATAGCTAAATGAAGAACCAGTTCAACTAGTTTGATGCCACTTCAATTCACATGAATATAGCACGACCACCATCAGTAAACTGGGACTTGAGCGTGACGGCCTTGCTGTCGTTGCCGGCTTCGTCGCCTACAAAATGAGGCGTGTCAATACAGCGCTTGGCTGTTCGACGTCTGAAGCACCGAAGGCGCTCCTGACAACTGTGTCCAGCTCTTGGCTCACCACCATCGGTTGCGGCCGGCTCTACGTGCCACGGACCTGGTAGACGGTGCTAGTAGACTAGTTGAATTCTTATTTCTGCTCCATCCCGGGCCCAACCTGCACCGGCGAGGCCAGCATTGTGAGGCGCCTGGTAGGCATCATCAGCAGCCGGCAGCCGAGGCTAGATGTCTGTGTGGCACGGAGGCTGACTCGAGTTGGGATGCATGTGCGCATCGGCTGGTTGCACTAGAATTCTGCTCGGCAGAGCGCATGTCACCAGCCAGCGATAGGATGTCCACCCTCACACTGCCGGTCATCTGTCACCGTCCCTGCTGTGTATCGTGTCGTGTCGTCCAGTTCTGCTTTTTTATCCGTGTTTGCTGCTGCCGCCGTGACCGCCAGTTAGCGGACTGGCGGCGCCCCCTGTGCTGCCCGTCCTGGCGGCACTTGGCACTGCTTTCGTGTCACCCGATCCTGCCGTATTGTTAGCGTGTTTTGCTGTTGCGACTGTGACCATTGACGGGTTGGCGGCGATCCCTGTACCGGCCCGTCCTGGCGGCACTTGACAATGCTCTCGTATCGCCCGGCCCCGCTGTCCTGTTGGCGTGTTTTGCTGCTGCCGCTGTGACCAGGGGCAGACTAGCGGCGCTCACTATGCTTGCCCGTTCTGGCTGCACTTGGCACTGCCCTTGGCTCTGGCAGTGCTATGTGGCAGGTGTGACGTATGCCACTTCATTGTTGCTTGTATCTATCATTTGGCCTATGAACATTGATTGGAAAGAACGACATGCAAAGTCCTTTTGCTCCACGAACTTTGATTGCGATCCTTCATTCATGCTCTGAACCGGAACCAGCACAAAAGCCGACTAGGTCGACTACGCCGACGCGTAGGAGCGTTTTGGAATGATCCAGATCTAGTCCTGAACGCATTGCTTGGGAATGCCACCAATACATGCCTGGCCGCTTTTGGAGCACCATGTTTCCAGTCCGTCCGTCGAATGTAGCCTCCTAACTAGAGTGAAATTTTACTTACTTTTGGGAGGCGTCAGCCCCCTTTAAGACTGACGTGAGCCCACCTTCACCCAATAATTTCATATTTTAACATGTGGCGCTAATGTGGCCTCTCGACTGAAGGTTTTCCTGTTGCTTCCAGGCATTGCGTCCCCAAATCATTTTCTGAAGGTTCCACCCCCGTTGCTGAGCTGGCACGGGGGCTTACAGATGCCCCCATAAAAAGGAATGTCTGCCTCTCACGTGCTCCCTATGGTACTGTCGATCTGAGCAAAAAAAAATTGTCACCTTCCTTGACATCTAAATCAGGGGCGTTGCCGCATATAGAGGGGGATGAAAAGGTGTTTCGGTTAATTACTTTTGCCATGCAACACCACAAGCACAATGCTAAATTTGATACAGATTGGGGCTCTCCCCCCCCCCCCTCCACCTGGTTCCATCATGGCGACGACCACGCTTCAGATACGTCCTTACTGCATCCCGCCGCGGTAAGATGTTAATTATCTGCCGTATTTGACTTGTCCTACCTCCCTTTGTACGCTCTTTCGGGTATAATATGCGCATGAAAGGTATTGGAGATCCCTTCCGGGACTATGACGCTCTAAGTTTTGCACCTAAGCCTCTTAAACCCTCGTTTTCTCCTCCGTAGTGTACACACGTTGCGTATCTTCGAAGCGTGTAAGCGGCTGGCCCATGTTAAGTGTGTACCCCTGATGACGTCATTTAAGGACCTGCGCGAAAAGCTGCGCAGTAGGGATGACGCCACCTGGTATATATCGCCTTGGCTAGAAGTATTAATATCTAGATTAAAAAAAAAAAAATGTAGCCTCCGATACTGGATCATTACGCCTGGATTGGAAACCAACAGCTGTTTTATCACCCCTCCTAGCCGAGGGTAAGTAAAAACACGGAAACGCGGGCGGTTTTAGGCCGTGCGCCTATGGGAGGTCAGGGTACGCATTTCGTATTTGATTTTTTCCAATTGATTCAGCCATCCCAGGAGGATTGCATCAGCCTTTCATGATACGGCATTGATGAAGGAACCTTACCGTTCTTTCGTTATTGATTTATTACGCTCCGTTCAGAAGTTGTCGTGGTGCGAAGTGAAGACATTTGTGAGAGGGAGCCCACCTCGCCCCAAGGGTCGGCCCACCGATGTTGATATCTTGATGATCTTTATCTTAAATATTTATCTCTTATCTCTCTATTTTTACCTTGATCTTGAAATGTTTGGACGGGGCAAAGTACATGAAGGCAATGGGCAAACCAAAACTAATTGGGGGGGGGGACATTCCATTGGCTCCCATGTTAGAAGTTGAAATAATTGCCGGGGTGGGTTAAGCCAACATTGAGGTGGCAGTTCCCCCTCAAAGATATATAAAACAACACACCTGAGTCGAACGACTGGCAAATGGTAGGAAATCAGCGAGAGGTAGTGGAGTTGCCAGCTAGGGTATGTTGCAAGGGCTGATCCAAGGAGAAGGAAGCGAAAGTGGCGCGCCTTATGACCCGAAGGACGCCTCCCTTGGAGGTTCCAGTGTACCACTCCCTCAAATTTCTCAGCGCAACGCGCTCCTCGGCCTGGGAAAGGCAGTCCTCTGGGAGTCCGAACGCACGCCGCGAATTTTTCGGCGAAAGGCACTCCTCAGACAAAAGCAAATGGTGCCCCCTGGGAGATCGGAGTGTACCCCGTCAAAATGTTCTGGACCAAGAGCCGCCCCTCTGGAGAAGTGACGCCTCTTTGGCAAAATCATAAATGTGTCAGTGGTATGGTGTAGGGGGAGGGGGCTTGTACCCTCCATGGAACTTCCGCTCAATTATCTGCGGATTGATGGGTTCGCCGAAGTCTGCACTCTCCCATTCAGTTGTGTAAACCACTCCACTGGAAAATATCAGCTACAAATATAGAGAGCATGGAGGGTGGGGGCGAAAGCAGAACCGCTCATTCTTATCTTTGAGGGTGAAACTGCCCCCTCAATGCTTGCTTCCCTCACCCGCAATAATTTCAACTTCTAACATGGGAGCCTATGGAATGCGACCGCCCTATTCATTTTGGTCTGTCTATTGCCTTCATGTACTTTGCCCCCTCCGATCCTTTTAAGAAGTCAACATCGGTGGGCCGAAACATCCTTTCGGCGAAATGGGCTCCCTCTCACAGTTACATTCACTTCGCATCACGATAACTTCGGAACGGAGCGTAATAAATCAATAAGGAAAGAATGGTAAGGTTCCTTGATCAATTCTGTATCATGAAAGGCAGATGCAATCCTCCTGGGGTGGCTAAATCAATTGAAGAAAAAAATCCAATACGAAATGCGTACCCCGAACTCCCATAGGCGCACGGCCTAAAACTGGCCGCGTTTCCGGGTTTTTTACTTACCCTCCGCTAGGTGGCAGGTTGGTGCCGCTGATACGCGCAGATCAAAGGCGCCGACGCGGAGTTTCCAATCCAGGCGTACATCATCCATGCTCCAATATGCCGGTTTTTTGGGAGGCAGGGAAAGTGTTAAAAAAGGCCATGAAGATATTAGGTAGAGCTGTTGCACTACAAAATGTGGAGAACTGGAGACCATGGATGATGTACGCCTGGATTGGAAACTCCGCGTTGGCGCCTTTGATCTGCGCGTATCAGCGGCACCAACCTGCCACCTAGCGGAGGGGAAACACGGACAAAAACACGGAAACGCGGCCAGTTTTAGGCCGTGCGCCTATAGGAGTTCGGGGTGCGCATTTCGTATTGTATTTCTTTCCAATTGATTCAGCCACCCCAGGAGGATTGCATCTGCCTTTCATGATACAGAATTGATCAAGGAACCTTACCATTATTTACTTATTGATTTATTATGCTCCGTTCAGAAGTTGTGATGGGAAGTGAATGTATCTGTGAGAGGGAGCCCATTTCGCCGAAAGGGTCGCCCGGCCTTGGGTCGGCCCACCGATGTTGATTTCTTAAAAGGATCGAAGGGGGCAAAGTACATGGAGGCAATAGACAGACAAATCTCTAGATTTGTGGCTGATATTTTCCAGTGGAGTGGTTTACACAACTGAATGGGAGAGCACAGACTTCGGCGTACCCACCAATCCGCAAAGAGGATTGAGCGGAAGTTCCATGGAGGGTAGAAGCCCTTTCCCCGTACACCATACCACTGACAGATTTATGATTTTGCCATGGAGGCGTCATTTCTCCAGAGGGGCGGCTCTTGGTCCAGACAATTTAGACGGGGTACACTCCGATCTCCCAGAGGGGCACCATTTGTTTTTGTCTGAGGAGTGCCTTTCGCAGAAAAATTCGCGGCGTGCGTTCGGATTCCCAGAGGACTGCCGTTTCCAGGCCGAGGAACGAGTTGCGCTGAGAAATTCGAGGGAGGGATACATTGGAACCTCCAAGGGAGGCGTCCCTCGGGTCATAAGGGGCGCTACTTTCGCTTCCTCCCCCTTGGATCAGCCCTTCCAACATACCCTAGCTGGCAACGCCACTACCTCTCGCCGATCTGCTACCACTTGCCAGTCGTTCGACTCAGGGGTCTTGTCTTATATACCTTTGAGGGGGAACTGTCACCTCAATGTTTGCTTAACCCACCCCCGCAATTATTTCAACTTGTAACATGGGAGCCAATGGAATGTGCCCCCACCCCCTCCCCCAAAAAAATTGGTTTGCTCATTGCCTTCATGTACTTTGCCCCGTCCAATCATTTCAAGATCAAGATAAAGATAGAGAGATAAGAGATAAAGATTCAAGATAAAGATCATCAAGATACACTGGCGGATCCAGGGAGGGGCAATTCCGGCCATGCCCTTCCCCGAAGCGCTTAAAAGGGGGGGCATAGTGTCTTCCCCCACCCCGAAACCAACAGAAGTCAACTAAATTAAAATGCAGTAACCTTCGCCGAGCTTGAAGAATAGCGTCTGGATGAAATAATCTCCAATTTTAAAGGATTTTTTTAATTAAAAATAATTGTTTGTAAGCCAGTATGGTAGCATAGTAGATTCTGACACCCATCGAAGGTTCCATGCTGCTCAAGTTCTGCTTACAGCAAGAGTTGACAAAATCGGATCCGCCAGTGTATACACGTGCACAAACGTTGACGTGGTACATGACGTTGAACGTGAACGTGAACGTTTTAGTAAACAAGAACAAAAATCCGATAACATAGAAACGGTGGAGGTAGGCTGGTACCCCTACACAGGAAAGTATGCTGTCAATTATTACTTAATTTGAATTTGAAATTTTTTTTTTGTAATGGGCCCCTTTGCCAAATAGTGGTCGAAATCGAGTGCTTTTAACCAAAAATAGTGGAAGAATGGGCACCCTCCAAATCCGTTCGACCCCTCCTCTGATGCGATTCCTAGGTACGCCACTGGGGAGGGGGAGGGGAGGGGGCTAACGCCGAAAACCGAAAGTTGCCCCCCCCCCCCAACCGGTGGGCTAGATTTGCCAGTGTCAAGATATCAACATCCGGTGGGCGACCCTTGGGACGAGGTGGGCTCCCTCTCACAAATGTCTTCACTTTGAACCACAACTTCTGAGCGAAGCGTAATAAATAAATAAGGAAAGAACGGTAAGGTTCCTTGATCGATTCTGTATCATGAAAGGCTGATGCAATCCTCCTGGGATGGCTGAATCAATTGGAAAAATGCCAATACGAAATGCGTACCCTGAACTCCCATAGGCGCACCGCCTAAAACCGGCCGCGTTTTCGTGTTTTACTTACCCGCCGCTAGGTGGGCTGATACGCAAACAGCTGTTGGTTTCCAATCCAGGCGTACATGATCCATGCTGGAGACCATCGAAGTCACTGCCATGCAACCTTCCCGAAAAGCGAACGTCGCAACAGTTGATATGTCTTGTTAATGTTTTTTTCACTTCGATCAAGAACAAGTTTTCATCCTCTGGCGGAAAAATTCAAGGAAGCACACGCGAGCATCTAGGGAGGAGCATCTTCCAGTCAGAGAAATTCAAGGAAGCGTGCGCTTCCTTGAATTTCTCAGCCTAAGGCTGAAAACGTGTTCTTGTTGAAAGTGAAAAACAAAAACAAGATAAATTAACTGATATACATATCTATATATATATATATATATATATATAAATATATATATATATATATATATATATATATATATATATATATATATATATATATATATATATATATATATATATATATATGTAGTCGCTGGGTCCGAATTCCAAACACTTATGACAGATTTCGAGTCCACACCGCACGGCGGACCGCACGTCCGCTCGCAGCCAGCTTTGTTCTCAATCTCCCCGCGGCTAGGGTGTTTCGGCGCGAAACGAACAAGCCAATGGGAAGGCACGCGTCGCCAAGGCGACGCGCGGGACCATGACCTCACCCGTCTACACTCTATAAACCTTGAAAAAGGAGTGCACACGCACTCAACGCACATGACCAAGACATGACACCGGAGCGAAATGGCACACGATGTATCGCCACGCTGTTCGAACTATCGTCACAAGTGGTCGTCAGCAGCATGGCAACGGGTTTATCCGCAACACAAAAACTGATGTCACGACTGCGTAAGACCGTCGCAAGTCTTAATAGGGTACGCGCTAGATTTCAGCACAAGGCCTCTAGCACTCGCCATAGACAGGACTGCCGGCGCCCCAACGACTGAAGCGTTCCACAATGTGCGCAGACATTACATAGTTGCACAATGTGGTGTAGACCCGAAACAAACCGCCCATCCACTAACGCATCCCCGGCGGGATCCTCATTTTCCGCACGACGCTAGTTATAACAATTGGTACACTAGCATCTTATTCTAACATCGCGCAACCAAGTGCTCACATCACACACATTTTACACTGTAACCAGCGGATGTTCTAATAACAATTCGTACACTAGCATCTCAATCTAGCATCGCGCAACCTCACATCACACACTCGCTTACACCGTAACTAACGACTATTCTAACAACACCCAGCCAGGAGCTCGCTTAACCCGACTCGATCGTCGCAACACAGTTGGCGGTACACTCGGGGAGGTCCAGGTCCGGGGTCATCTGTCTCTGACCCCACTCCCTCCACGGATGGGACAATATCAGGGCTGTCTATTCCTAAGCTAACCGTAGTGCCCGTCAACGCCGGTTCTCTCCTGACAGCGGGGTACCCATCCCCTTCTTCCCCCTGAACGGAAGTTGCTTGGGTGGGACCCAGATCGCCACTGTTACTGTCGGCACCACCAGCCGCTAACGCATCCGCGCCGAGATCCCCACTTTCCCCAACGACGCGAGTTCCGAGAGCGGTGCTTCCGGAGGAAGGATGTGAACCCCCTTCGCCTCCAGATTCCAGCACGCCAGGTCGGAATATGACACATCGAACGGGTGGTGCGGGTGACCCAACCCCGGACGCCGGAGCGAGCGGCTCACCGACGCCCTGCCTCTCATCATCCACACTCAAGCCACGTCCTGCTGGTGTGTCTGTTACACCAGCTGCACATCCAGGTACTGCATCCCAGGTCACCTGAACGGTCGTTGGTTGCAGTCTGTTATGATGCACTAGAATCGTCTGTCTGCTCCCGTGCAGACGTATCCGATAATTGACATCACCCACTCGGCTTAGGACTGTTGCCGGCTTCCAGGGGCGGACAAACTTATGATACTGACCTCTCGGCACGACACTCTTATACAACAGGACCTGATCACCAGCCTGAAAGGTATGCTCGCTCAGCTTCTTTTCGTAGGCTCTCTTGTTGCGCGCGTGTCGCCTATTCGACGCAGCGATCCCAAACTCTCTCGCTTTGTGCAGACTGGTACATAGGCTGTCCACGTTCTCGGACACCGTCCGAGATTTCGCCACCGTAGGCGCGTGCAGATTCGCTTCAGCTGGGAGCCGGGGCTCTCGAGCGAACATGAGAAAGTAGGGCGAATAGCCGAGCGGCGAATGCACCTGGGACCGATACCCGAGCATCAACAGCGGCAGATGAACATCCCATTCCGAATGATTGTCATCTAGATATCTCGCCAACATCGTGATTATAGTCCGCATTAGCCTTTCCACCTATGAGTTCCCTTCGGGGTGGTACGCGGAGATCCGTGATTTTTCAATGCCGAGGATACGGCAGGTTTCCGTCATGACTGACCCTACAAAATTCGCGGCGCAATCGGAGTGCAAGCGCCGTGGACAGCCGAACCGAGCGACAAACTCCTTCATAATGGTCGTTGCCACTGTCGTCGCTTTCATATCCGGAAGAGGATACACCTCACACCAGCGGGTGAAGTGATCACACACAACCAACAGATGCTTGTTCCCACTTCCGGTAATCGGCAGACCGGTCAAAAAGTCAATGGAAATCGTATGAAAAGGTTCATCTGAGTAGAGCTCACCACGGGATGCACGTGGCCGCGGGATCGGTTGACTGTGTAAGGTGCACTTCTGGCACTTGCGACAAAACTCTTCGGTTTCAGCCGACATCTGACTCCACCAGAACCGAATCCTCGCCTGGGCCAACAACTTCTCGGCCCCAAAATGTACTCCTGTTGGACCAGCATGAAGCGAGGTTAGTACTCCAGGAACCAGCTGCCCTGGAACCACCAGCTGCAACCGCTCGCTCTCACCAGCGCGTGGCTTGTACATTCGATACAAAATGCCATCAATCAACTGCAGTCGTCTCCACTGCTTAAACAATGGCCTAGAGAAACCTGACACCGTGGTTCGTCGCGGCTTAACTCCAGCCGACAAATGTTTCCCAATTTCACTTATACTAGGGTCCTTATCCTGTTCCTGTCGCAGATAACTCAAGGACCAGGAGGAAGCATCCACCTCGCGAACTGACTCAGATACTTCGCCGGTCTGTGTCTCCGCATCCACTCTGTCTGCCGGACGCCTACTCAGCGCGTCCGCCACCGGATTCTGCACACCCGGGCGAAACACTATCTCATAATCAAACTCGGACAAGATCTCAAACCAACGAGCGAGCATGCCGGAAAGCTGCTTGAAGTTTATGAGCCATTGCAGGCTGGCGTAGTCGGTACGAATCCTAAACTTACGACCCAACAAATAGTGCCTAAACTGCTGCACGAGCAGAACGCACGCTCGCAACTCTATACGAGTTGTACTGTAATTACGTTGAGACTTGGACAACTTCCGACTCGCATACGCCAGCGGTTTCTCTTCGCCATCCTGTTCCTGCAGGAGAACGGCTCCAGCACTCAAGTCCGAACAATCACAGTCCAGAATGAACATACCAGCGACCGCGCCGAGCCTGGGCAGCGAAATCACAGGCGAAGTCGACAGCGCCACCTTCAGTGCTTCGAACGATGCTAGCGCCTCCTCCTACCAACTAAACTTTACGTCTTCCCCGTCAGCGAAAACAGCGGCGCTGCCATCTCAACGAACGATCGCACATACTTCCGAAAGAACGATGCTAGCCCTATAAAACTACTCAACTCTTTTGGGGTGCGTGGAGTGGGCCACTCCGCCAGTTGCCGGATCTTTTCAGGGTCAGCAAACAAGCCCTCGGGGGTCAATACATGACCCAGAAATGTTACTTCCGTTTGGAACAACTCGCACTTTTCGGATTCAGCGTAAGACCTACCTGCTGTAGCCTTTCCAACACAGCATCCAGCTTGGTCAGGACATCATCGAAGTCTGCTCCATGCACTATGATGTCATCAAAATAGTTCACGCAAGACAGGGGACGCAAATCACCTAAAACTATGTCCAGCAGACGCGCACACGTAGACGGGGCCGACTTGCACCCGAATGGCATACGAACAAACCGATGTGCACCGAATGGAGTCACAATCGTAGTCTTATCTCTATCCCGTTCATCAATGCTTACCTGAAAATACGCATTATTCAAATCTAGGACACACCACATCTTCGATCCTGCCAAGATCTCAATAGTGTCGTCAATCCTCTGAATCGGATATGACGAGGGCGTCGTCACGGCATTCAACTGTCTCATGTCAGCGCACATCCTGTACTGCCCAGAACTTCTTCCTTACCAAACATATGGGGGAAACCCAACCCCTCCATCAGACTCCTCGAGAACTCCTTGTTCTACTAATGTCTCGATTTGCGCCCTCACCTCGTCCCGCAAATGAGGTGGTACACGCCGGCCCGCCTGACTCCCAGGCGCATGGTCACCAGTATCAATCATATGCGTCGTCACCGTGGTGTGGCCCAAATGACCATCAAACATCGACTTATGTTTGTCGATAACTCGTCTGACCGCCTCCTTCTGTGCGTCTGACAATGGGGACTTATTCAGGTCAATATGTCCACGTGGTTCTACGTATTTCGAAGTTGGCTCGCCATCACTACCCCAGGAGTGCAAGCTGTGCTCGCCAAACCACACCTGAAGTTCGCCAATTTCTGAGCGCTTAGGAATGCTAATCGGCTCCGTCGTAATATTACGGACGACAAATGGGACAGAACTCCCTACTACATCGACCACTGCTGGAACAAACTCGAGACCACAAATGTTCAACGACGGCTCCACTACAGCTGAGCCTATGTAGTCACAATTGGACACCCATGCCCTCAGAACTGTCTCCTCACCCGGTGCAACGATGACACTACTCGACATCACCAAACGACCAACGACACGGCCTCCGCCGACACCGAGCAAACTGACTCAGCCGGGGTCAATATCAATCTTCTTCTCTTCAGATCAATCACGCATGGACAAGCTCGCAGAAAGTCAATCCCCAGTAGGCACGGCACATCTATGTGGTCCGACACGAAAACACTCATGTTCACTGGCATTCCGTCAACATGGAAGCACAGAGTGGCTTTGCCTGCCAGTGGCAGCTCATCTCGTGACGCCGTCTTGGCCCGCACTGCAGTCTTACGTAACCTCGGGAATTTGTCAAAAGGTCGAACGCTGCTTGGTTCAGAATACTAATGTTGCTGCCTGTATCGAGCACACATTTACAATCGACACCAGAAATCTTAGCCACAAATGTCATATCCACGTTCAGCGAAACCCCTCGGTCGCCTGAGTCACCGTCGGTTATGTTCGCTCCCCTCCCCGGTTTCTCTCCAGGTCCCTTTGTCCCTTCCGGGATCACATCCTCCCAGCTTACTCCTCACGGCCTTTGACTGGGTCCGGGTCCCCCCATGGCCTCTCGGGTGGACCCTTGAGTTTCCCGGATACCTCCCCACACTTCTGGCACGTGCCCCTGACAACCGCACTTCGGGTACCTAACATCTCGCTTGTCAAGAAGTTATACCTCATGTGGACTAGGCTGGCCATTAAGCGTAACATTCGCGCGGCTCACGGCGCAGGTCCACTAGACTCCGAGTCCAGTCTGGACTTGAGTTCTACTCCGGCTATCCTCTTCTC